>CM077640.1:0-600000 GCA_039660915.1 Euphorbia tirucalli
TCATAAAATTAGCCCAAAATATTCCCACAAGTTTGACAATATGTTGGGACATCAATTGGTGAAAGACCAAATTCCCCCATTTGCTACCCGTAAACAACATTTCGGAAAAACAGGCCAAAAACGGTAGTGGTACACCTTTTAGAATTCGGCCAAAATGCCCCAGCATAAAATTAGTCCAAAAGATTCCCACATGTTCGTCAAAATGTTGGGACATGAATTGGTGAAATTCGACACCAAATTCCCCCTTTTGCTTCCTGTAAACTACATTTCGGAAAAACAGGCCAAAAACGGTACTGGTACCACTTTGAGAATTTGGCCAAAATGGCCCAGGCATAAAATTAGCCCAAAAGACTCACACATCTTCATCAATATGTTGGGACATGACCTGGTAAAATTTGACACCAAATCCCACCATTTACTACCCATAAATTACATTTCGGAAATACAGGCCAAAAACGATAGTGGTACACCTTTGAGAATTTGGTCAAAATGGCCCCAGCATAAAATTTGTCCAAAAGACTCCCACATGTTCATAAATATGTTGGGATATGAATTGGTGAAATTCGAGACCAAATTCCCCCATTTGCTACCCGTAAACTACATTTCGGAAAAACAGGCCAAAAACGGTAGTGGTACAACTTTGAGAATTTGGCCAAAATGGCCCTGGCATAAAATTTGTCCAAAATACTCCCACAAGTTTTTCAATATTTTAGGACATGAATGGATGAAATTCGAGACCAAATTCCCCCATTTGCTTCCCGTAAACTACATTTAAGAAAAACAGGCCAAAAACGGTAGTGGTACAACTTTGAGAATTTGGCCAAAATGGCCCTGGCATAAAATTTGTCCAAAAGATTCCCACATGCTCGTCAATATGTTGGGACATGAATTGGAGAAATTCGAGACAAAATTCCCCAATTTGCTTCCCATAAACTACATTTCGGAAAAACAAGCCAAAAACGGTAGTGTTACCCCTTTGAGAATTTGGCCAAAATGGCCCGGCATAAAATTAGCCCAAAGGACACCCATATCTTCTAAAATATGTTGGGACATGACTTGGTGAAATTTGAGACCAAATCCCACCATTTACTACCCATAAACTGCATTTCGGAATAACAGGCCAAAAACGGTAGTGGTTCACCTTGGAGAATTTGGCCAAAATGGCCCCGTCATAAAATTTGTCCAAAAGACTCCCACATCTTCGTCAATATGTTGGGACATGAATTGGTGAAATTCGAGGCTAAATTCCTCCAAAAACGGTAGTGGTACCCCTGTGAGAATTTGGCAACACTGGCCCCGGCCAAAAATTTGTCCAAAAGACTCCCACATGTTCGGCAATATGTTGGGACATGAATTGGTGAAATTCGAGGCAAAATTCCCCCATTTGCTACCCGTAAACTACATTTCAGGAAAACAGGCCAAAAACGGTAGTTGTACCACTTTGAGAATTTGGCCGAAATGGCATCGGCATAAAATTATCCTAAAAGACTCCTACATGTTTGTCAATATGTTGGGTCATGATTTTGTGAAATTTGAGTCCAAATTCCCCCATTTGCTACCCGTAAACTCCATTTCCATAAAACAGGCCAAAAACGGTAGTGGTACACTATTTAGAATTTTGCAAAAATGGCCCCGGCATAAAATTTGTCCAACAGACTCCCACATGTTTGTCAATATGTTGGGACATGAATTGGTGAAATTCGAGGCAAAATTCCACCATTTGCTACCCGTAAACTACATTTCGGGAAAACAGGCAAAAACGGTAGTGGTACCCCTTTGAGAATTAGGCCAAAATGGCCCCAGCATAACATTTGTCCAAAAGACTCCGACATGTTCATTAATATATTGGGACATGAATTGGTGAAATTCGAGACCAAATTCCCCCATTTTCTACCCGTCAACTACATTTCAGAAAAACAGGCAAAAAACGGTAGTGGTACACTTTTTAGAATTCGACCAAATGGCCCCAGCATAAAATATGTCCAAAAGATTCCCACATGTTCGTCAAAATGTTGGGACATGAATTGGTGAAATTCGACACCAAATTCCCCCATTTGCTTCCCGTAAACTACATTTCGGAAAAACAGGCCAAAAACGGTAGTGGTACACCTTTGAGATTTGGCCAAAATGGCCCGTGCATAAAATTTGTCCAAAAGATTCCCATATGTTCGACAATATATTGGGACATGAATTGGTGAAATTCGAGTAAAAATTCCCCCATTTGCTACCCGTAAACTACATTTCGGAAAAACAGGCCAAAAATGGTAGTGGTACCCCTTTGAGAATTAGGCCAAAATGGCCCGGGTATAAAATTAGCCCAAAAGATTCCCACAAGTTTTTCAATATGTTGCGACATGAATTGGTGAAATTCGAGACCAAATTCCCACATTTGCTACCCGTAAACTACATTTCGGAAAAACAAGCCAAAAACGGTTGTGGTACTCCTTTGAGAATTTGGCAAAACTGGCCCCAGTATGAAATTTGTCCAAAAGACTCCCACATGTTTGTCAATATGTTGGGACATAAATGGTGAAATTCGAGGCAAAATTACACCATTTGCTACCCGTAAACTACATTTCGGGAAAACAGGCCAACAATGGTAGTGGTACCCCTTTGAGAATTAGGCCAAAATGGCCCTAGCATAAAATTAGCCCAAAAGATTCCCACAAGTTTGTCAATATTTTGGGACATGAATTGGTGAAATTCGAGACCAAATTCCCCAATTTTGTACCCGTAAACTACATTTCGGAAAAACAGGCCAAAAACGGAAGTGGTACACCTTTGAGAATTTGGCCAAAATGGCCCCAGCATAAAATTTTTCCAAAAGATTCCCACATGTTCGTCAATATGTTGGGACATGAATTTGTGAATTCGAGACCAAATTCTCCCATTTGCTTCCCGCAAACTACATTTCGGAAAAACAGGCCAAAAACGGTAGTGGTAGCCCTTTGAGAATTTGGCCAAAATGGCCCAGGCATACAATTAGCCCAAAAGACTCCCACATCTTCATCAATATATTGGGACATGACTTGGTGAAATTTGAGGCCAAATCCCACCATTTACTACTCATAAATTAGATTTCGGAAAAACAAGGATGAAACGGTAGTGGTACACCTTTGAGAATTTGGCCAAAGTGGCCCCAGTGTAAAATTTGTCCAAAAGACTCTCTCATGTTCCTCAATATGTTGGGACATGAATTGGTGAAATTTGAGGCAAAATTCCCCCATTTGCTACCCGTAAGCTACATTTCAGGAAAACAGGCAAAAAACGATAGTGGCCTTTAAGAATTTGGCAAAAATGGCTCTAGCATAAAATTAGCCCAAAAGACTCCCACATGTTCGTCAATATGTTGGGACATGAATTTGTGAAATTCGAGGTAAAATTCCCCCATCTGCTACACGTAAACAACATTTCGGGAAAACAGGCCAAAAAGGTAGTGGTACCCCTTTGAGAATTAGGACAAAATGGTCCTGGCATAAAATTAGCCAAAATATTCCCACAAGTTTGACAATATGTTGGGACATCAATTGGTGAAAGACCAAATTCCCCCATTTGCTACCCGTAAACAACATTTCGGAAAAACAGGCCAAAAACGGTAGTGGTACACCTTTTAGAATTCGGCCAAAATGCCCCAGCATAAAATTAGTCCAAAAGATTCCCACATGTTCGTCAAAATGTTGGGACATGAATTGGTGAAATTCGACACCAAATTCCCCCTTTTGCTTCCTGTAAACTACATTTCGGAAAAACAGGCCAAAAACGGTACTGGTACCACTTTGAGAATTTGGCCAAAATGGCCCAGGCATAAAATTAGCCCAAAAGACTCACACATCTTCATCAATATGTTGGGACATGACCTGGTAAAATTTGACACCAAATCCCACCATTTACTACCCATAAATTACATTTCGGAAATACAGGCCAAAAACGATAGTGGTACACCTTTGAGAATTTGGTCAAAATGGCCCCAGCATAAAATTTGTCCAAAAGACTCCCACATGTTCATAAATATGTTGGGATATGAATTGGTGAAATTCGAGACCAAATTCCCCCATTTGCTACCCGTAAACTACATTTCGGAAAAACAGGCCAAAAACGGTAGTGGTACAACTTTGAGAATTTGGCCAAAATGGCCCTGGCATAAAATTTGTCCAAAATACTCCCACAAGTTTTTCAATATTTTAGGACATGAATGGATGAAATTCGAGACCAAATTCCCCCATTTGCTTCCCGTAAACTACATTTAAGAAAAACAGGCCAAAAACGGTAGTGGTACAACTTTGAGAATTTGGCCAAAATGGCCCTGGCATAAAATTTGTCCAAAAGATTCCCACATGCTCGTCAATATGTTGGGACATGAATTGGAGAAATTCGAGACAAAATTCCCCAATTTGCTTCCCATAAACTACATTTCGGAAAAACAAGCCAAAAACGGTAGTGTTACCCCTTTGAGAATTTGGCCAAAATGGCCCGGCATAAAATTAGCCCAAAGGACACCCATATCTTCTAAAATATGTTGGGACATGACTTGGTGAAATTTGAGACCAAATCCCACCATTTACTACCCATAAACTGCATTTCGGAATAACAGGCCAAAAACGGTAGTGGTTCACCTTGGAGAATTTGGCCAAAATGGCCCCGTCATAAAATTTGTCCAAAAGACTCCCACATCTTCGTCAATATGTTGGGACATGAATTGGTGAAATTCGAGGCTAAATTCCTCCAAAAACGGTAGTGGTACCCCTGTGAGAATTTGGCAACACTGGCCCCGGCCAAAAATTTGTCCAAAAGACTCCCACATGTTCGGCAATATGTTGGGACATGAATTGGTGAAATTCGAGGCAAAATTCCCCCATTTGCTACCCGTAAACTACATTTCAGGAAAACAGGCCAAAAACGGTAGTTGTACCACTTTGAGAATTTGGCCGAAATGGCATCGGCATAAAATTATCCTAAAAGACTCCTACATGTTTGTCAATATGTTGGGTCATGATTTTGTGAAATTTGAGTCCAAATTCCCCCATTTGCTACCCGTAAACTCCATTTCCATAAAACAGGCAAAAACGGTAGTGGTACACTATTTAGAATTTTGCAAAAATGGCCCCGGCATAAAATTTGTCCAACAGACTCCCACATGTTTGTCAATATGTTGGGACATGAATTGGTGAAATTCGAGGCAAAATTCCACCATTTGCTACCCGTAAACTACATTTCGGGAAAACAGGCAAAAACGGTAGTGGTACCCCTTTGAGAATTAGGCCAAAATGGCCCCAGCATAACATTTGTCCAAAAGACTCCGACATGTTCATTAATATATTGGGACATGAATTGGTGAAATTCGAGACCAAATTCCCCCATTTTCTACCCGTCAACTACATTTCGGAAAAACAGGCAAAAAACGGTAGTGGTACACTTTTTAGAATTCGACCAAAATGGCCCCAGCATAAAATATGTCCAAAAGATTCCCACATGTTCGTCAAAATGTTGGGACATGAATTGGTGAAATTCGACACCAAATTCCCCCATTTGCTTCCCGTAAACTACATTTCGGAAAAACAGGCAAAAAACGGTTGTGGTACCACTTTGAGAATTTGGCCAAAATGGCCCAGGCATAAAATTAGCCCAAAAGACTCACACATCTTCATCAATATGTTGGGACATGACCTGGTACACCTTTGAGAATTTGGCCAAAATGGCCCCGGCATAAAATTTGTCCAAAAGATTCCCACATGTTCATCAATATTTTGGGACATGAATTGGTGAAATTCGATGCAAAATTCCCCCGTTTACTACCCCTAAACCGCATTTCGGAAAAACAAGCCAAAAACGGTAGTCGTACCCCTTTGAGATTTTGGCCAAAATGGAATCGGCATAAAATTATCCCAAAAGACACCCACATGTTTGTCAATATTTTTTGTCATGATTTGGTGAAATTCGAGACCAAATTCCCCCATTTGCTACCCGTAAACAAAAGTTTAGTAAAACAGGCCAAAAACGGTAGTGGTACACCTTTGTGAATTTGGACAAAATGGCCCCGGAATAAAATTTGTCCAAAAGACTCCCATATGTTCGTCAATATGTTGGGATATGAATTGCGGAAATTCGAGGTAAAATTTCCCCATTTACTACCCGTAAACTACATTTCGGGAAAACAGGCCAAAAACGGTAGTGGTACACCATTGAGAATTTGGCTAAAATGGCATCGGCATCAAATTTGTCCAAAAGATTCCCACATGTTCATCAATATTTTGGGACATGAATTGGTGAAATTCGTGACCAAATTTCCCAATTTGCTACCCGTAAACTAAATTTTGGAAAAACAGGCCAAAAACGGTAGTGGTACACCTTTGAGAATTTGGCCAAAATGGCCCCGGCATAAAATTTGTCCAAAAGATACCCACATGTTCGTCAATATTTTGGGACATGAATTGGTGAAATTCGAGGCAAAATTCCCCCATTTACTACCCGTAAACTACATTTCGGAAAAACAAGCCAAAAACGGTAGTCGTACCCCTTTGAGAATTTGGCCAAAATGGAATCAACATAAAATTATCCCAAAAGACTCACACATGTTTGTCAATAATTTGGGTCATGATTTGGTGAAATTCGAGACCAAATTCTTCCATTTGCTACCCGTAAACTACATTTCAGTAAAACAGGCCAAAAACGGTAGTGGTACACCTTTGAGAATTTGGCCAAAATGGCCCTAGCATAAAATTTGTCCAAAAGATTCCCACATGCTCGTCAATATGTTGGGACCTGAATTGGTGAAATTCGAGACCAAATTCCCCCATTTGCTTCCCGTAAACTACATTTTTGAAAAACAGGCCAAAAACGGTAGTGGTACCCCTTTGAGAATTTGGCCAAAATGGCCCAGGCATAAAATTAGCCCAAAAGACTCCCACATCTTCAACAATATATTGGGACATGACTTAGTGAAATTTGAGACCAAATTCCACCATTTACTTCCCAAAAACTACATTTCGGAAACACAGGCCAAAAACGGTAGTGGTTCACCTTTGGGAATTTAGCCAAAATGGCCCCGGCATAAAATTTGTCCAAAAGACTCCCACATCTTTGTCAATATGTTCGGACATGAATTGGTGACATTCGAAACCAAATTCCTCCAAAAGACTCCCACATCTTCATCAATATATTGGAACATGACTTGGTGAAATTCGAGACCAAATTCCCCAATTTGCAACCCGTAAACTACATTTTCAAAAAACAAGCCAAAAACCGTAGTCGTACCACTTTGAGAATTTGGCAAAAATGGACCCTGCATAAAATTAGGCCAAAAGACTCCCACATGTTCATCAATATATTGGAACATGACTGGGTGAAATTTGAGACCAAATTCCACCATTTACTACCCATAAACTACATTTCGGAAAAACATGCCAAAAACGGTAGTGGTACACCTTTGGGAATTTGGCCAAAATGGCCCTGGCATAAAATTTGTCCAAAAGACTCCCATATGTACGTAAATATGTTGGGATATGAATTGGTGAAAGTTGAAACCAAATTCCTCCATTTGCTACCCGTAAACTACATTTCGAAAAAACAAGACAAAAATGGTAGTGGTACCCCTTTGAGAATTTGGCAAAACTGGCCCCGGATTAAAATTTGTCCAAAAGACTCCCACATGTTTGTCAATATGTTGGGACATGAATTGGCGAAATTCGAGGCAAAATTCCCCCATTGGTACCCATAAACTACATTTCGGGAAAACAGGCCAAAAACGGTAGTGGTACCACTTTGAGAATTTGGCCAAAATGGCCCGGGCATAAAATTAGCCCAAAAGACTCCCACAAGTTTGTTAATAAGCTGGGACATGAACTGGTGAAATTCGAGTCCAAATTCCCCCATTTGCTACCCGTAACTACATTTCGGGAAAACTAGCCAAAAACGGTAGTGGTACCCCTTTGAGAATTTAGCCAAAATGGCCCTGGCATAAAATTAGCACAAAAGACTCCCACAAGTTTGTCAATATGTTGGGACTTGAATTGGTGAAATTCGAGACCAAATTCTCCCATTTGCTACCCGTAAACTACGTTTCAGAAAAACAGGCCAAAAACGGTATTGGTACACCTTTGAGAATTTGGACAAAATGGCCTTGGCATAAAATTTGTCCAAAATATTGCCAAATGCTCGTCAATATGTTGGGACATGAATTGGTGAAAATCGAGACCAAATTCCCCCATTTGCTTCTCGTAAACTACATTTCGGAAAAAACAGGCCAAAAACCGTAGTGGTGGCCCAGGCATAAAATTAGCCCAAAAGACACCCACATCTTCAACAATATTTTGGGACATGACTTGGTGAAATTTGAGACCAAATCCACCATTTACTACCCACAAACTACATTTCGGAAATACAGGCCAAAAAAGGTAGTGGTACACCTTTGAGAATTTGGCCAAAATGGCCCCGGCATAAAATTTGTCCAAAAGACTCCCACATGTATGTCAATATGTTGGGACATGAATTGGTGAAATTCGAGACCAAATTCCTCCATTTGCTACCCGTAAACTACATTTCGGAAAAATAAGCCAAAAACGGTAGTGGTACACCTTTCAGAATTTGGCATAACGGGCCTCGGAATAAAATTTGCCCAAAAGACTCCCACACGTTCGGCAATATGTTGGGACATGAATTTGTGAAATTCGAGGCAAAATTCCCCCATTTGCTACCCGTAAACTACATTTCGGGAAAACAGGTCAAAAACGGTAGTGGTACCCCTTTGAGAATTTGGCCAAAATGGCATCGGCATAAAATTATCCCAAAATACACCCACATGTTTGTCAATATGTTTGGTCTTGATTTGGTGAAATTCGAGACCAAATTCTCCCATTTGCTACCCGTAAACTAAATTTCAGTAAAACAGGCCAAAAACAGTAGTGGTACACCTTTGAGAATTTGGCCAAAATGGCCCCGGCATAAAATTTGTCCAAAAGACTCCCACATGTTCGTCAATATGTTGGGACATGAATTGGTGAAATTCGAGGCAAAAGTCCCCCATTTACTACCCATAAACAACATTTCGGGGAAAACAGGCCAAAAACGGTAGTGGTACCCCTTTGAGAATTAGGCCAAAATGGCCCTGGCATAAAATTAGCCCAAAAGACTCCCACAAGTTTCTCAATATGTTGGGACGTGAACTGGTGAAATTCGTGACCAAATTCCCCCATTTGCTACCCGTAAACTACATTTCAGAAAAACAGGTCAAAAACGATAGTGGTACACCTTTGAGAATTTGGCCAAAAGGGCCCCGGCATAAAATCTGTCCAAAAGATTCCCACATGTTCGTCACTATGTTGGGACTTGAATTGGTGAAATTCGAGGCAAAATTCCCCCATTTACTACCCGTAAACTACATTTCGGGAAAACAGGCCAAAAACGGTAGTGGTACACCTTTGAGAAATTGGCCAAAATGGCATTTGGTGGGCATCAAATTATCCCAAAAGACTCAGACTTGTTTGTCAATAAGTTGGGTCATGATTTGGTGAAATTCGAGACCAAATTCTTCCATTTTCTACCCGTAAACTACATTTCAGTAAAACAGGGCAAAAACGGTAGTGGTACACCTTTGAGAATTTGGCCAAAGTGGCCCAGGCCTAAAATTTGTCAAAAAGATTCCCACAAGCTCGTCCATATGTTCGGACATGAATTGGTGAAATTCGAGACCAAATTCCCCATTTGCTTCCCGTAAACTCATTTCGGAAAAACAGGTCAAAAACGGTAGTGGTACACCTTTGAGAATTTGGCCAAAATGGCCCCGGCATAAAATTTGTCCAAAAGATTCCCACATGTTCGTCAATATGTTGGGACTTTAATTGGTGAAATTCGAGGCAAAATTCCCCCATTTACTACCCGTAAACTACATTTCAGGAAAACAGGCCAAAAACGGTAGTGGTACACCTTTGAGAATTTGGCCAAAATGGCCCCAGCATAAAATTTGTCCAAAAGACTCCCACATGTTCATAAATATGTTGGGACATGAAATGGTGATGTTCGAGACCAAATTCCCCCATTTGCTACTCGTAAACTACATTTCGGAAAAACAGGCAAAAACGGTAGTGGTACACCTTTGAGAATTTGGCCAAAATGGCCCTGGCATAAAATTTGTCCAAAAGACTCCCACATGTTCCTCAATATGTTGGACATGAATTGGTGAAATTAGAGGCAAAATTCCCCCATTTGCTACCCGTAAACTACATTTCGGGAAAACAGGCCAAAAAAGATAGTGGTACCCCGTTGAGAATTTGGCCAAAATGGCCCTGGCATAAAATTAGCCCAAAAGACTCCCACAAATTTGTCAATATGTTGGGACATGAATTGGTCAAATTCGAGACCAAATTCCCCCATTTGCTACCCGTAAACTACATTTCGGAAAAACAGGCCAAAAACGGTAGTGGTACCCCTTTGAGAATTAGGCCAAAATGGCCCTGGCATAAATTAGCCCAAAAGACTCCCACAAATTTGTCAATATGTTGGGACATGAATTGGTCAAATTCGAGACCAAATTCCCCCATTTGCTACCCGTAAACTACATTTCAGTAAAACAAGCCAAAAATGGTAGTGGCTTTAAGAATTTGGCAAAAATAGCCCCGGCTTAAAATTTGTCCAAAAGATTCCCACATATTCGTCAATATGTTGGGACATGAATTGGTGAAATTTGAGGTAAAATTCCCCCATTTGCTACCCGTAAACTACATTTCGGGAAAACAGGCCAAAATCGATAGTGGTACCCCTTTGAGAATTTGGCCAAAATGGCCCCGGTATAAAATTAGCCCAAAAGACTCCTATAAGTTTGTCAATATGTTGGGACATGAATTCATGAAATTCGAGACCAAATTCCCCCATTCGCTACCCGTAAACTACATTTCGGAAAAACGAGCCAAAAACGGTAGTGGTACCCCTTTGAGAATTTGGCAACACTGGCCTCGACAAAAAATTTGTCCAAAAGACTCTCACATGTTCGTCAATATGTTGGGCCATGAATTGGCGAAATTCGAGGCAAAATTCCCCCATTTGCTACCCGTAAACTACATTTCAAGAAAACAGGCCAAAAACGGTAGTGGTACCACTTTGAGAATTTGGCCGAAATGGCATCGGCATAAAATTATCCCAAAAGACTCCCACATGTTTGTCAATATGTTGGGTCATGATTTGGTGGAATTCGAGACCAAATTCCCCCATTTGCTACCCGTAAACAACATTTTAGTAAAAAAGGCCAAAAACGGTAGTGGTACACCTTTGAGAATTTGTCCAAAATGGCCCCGGCATAAAATTTGTCCAATAGACTCCCGCATGTTCGTCAATATGTTGGGACATGAATTTGTGAAATTCGAGGCAAAATTACACCATTTGGCACCCATAAACTACATTTCGGGAAATAGGCCAAAAACTGTAGTGGTACACCTTTGAGAATTTAGCCAAAATGGCCCAGGCATAAAATTATCACGAAAGACTCCCACAAGTTTGTCAATATGTTGGGACATGAATTGGTGAAATTCGAGACCAAATTCCCCCATTTGCTACCCATAAACAACATTTCGGTTAAACAGGCCAAAAAAGGTAGTGGTACACCTTTGAGAATTAGGCCAAAATGGCCCCAGCATAAAATTTGTCCAAAAGACTCCCACATCTTCATAAATATGTTGGGACTTGAATTGGTGAGATTCAAGACCAAATTCCCCCATTTGCTACCCGTAAACTACATTTCGGAAAAATAGGCCAAAAACGGAAGTGTTTGAGAATTTGGCCAAAATGGCCCTGGCATAAAATTTGTCCAAAAGATTCCCACATGCTCGTCAATATGTTGGGACATGAATTAGTGAAATTCGAGAACAAATTCCCCCATTTGCTTCCCGTAAACTACATTTCAGAAAAACTGGCCAAAAACGGTAGTGGTACACTTTTGAGAATTTGGCCAAAATGGCCCGAGCATAAAATTTGTCCAAAAGATTCCCACATGTTCGTCAATATGTTGGGATAAGACTTGGTGAAATTTAAGACCAAATCCCACCATTTACTACCCATAAATTACATTTCGGAAAACATGCCAAAAACGGTAGTGGTACACCTTTGAGAATTTGGCCAAAATAGCCCCAGCATAAAATTTGCCCAAAAGACTCCCACATGTTCATAAATATGCTGGGACATGAATTGGGGAAATTTGAGACCAAATTCCCCCATTTGCTACCCGTAAACTACATTTCGGAAAAACAGGCCAAAAACTGTAGTGGTACACCTTTTAGAATTTGGCCAAAATGACCCCGCCATAAAATTAGCCCAAAAGACTCCCACATGTTCGTCAATATGTTGGGACATGAATTAGTTAAATTCGAGGAAAAATTCCCCCATTTGCTACCCGTAAACTACATTTCGGGAAAACAGGCCAAAAACGGTAGTGGTACCCCTTTGAGAATTAGGCCAAAATGGCCCCAGCATAAAATTAGCCCAAAAGATTCCCACAAGTTTGTCAATATGTTAGGACATGAATTGGTGAAATTCGGGACCAAATTCCCCCATTTGCTACTCGTAAACTACATTTCGGAAAAACAGGCCAAAAACGGTAGTGGTACACCTTTGAGAATTTGGCCAAAATGGCCCCGGCATAAAATTTGACCAAAAGACTCCACATGTTCCTCAATATGTTGGGACATGAATTGGTGAAATTTGAGACCAAATTCCCCCATTTGCTACCCGTAAACTACATTTCGGAAAAACAGGCCAAAAACGGTAGTGGTACACCTTTGAGAATTTGGCCAAAATGGCCTGGGCATAAAATTTGTCCAAAAGATTCCCACATGTTCGACAATATGTTAGGACATGAATTGGTGAAATTCGAGAACAAATTCCCCCATTTGCTTCCCGTAAACTACATTTTGGAAAAACAGGCCAAAAACGGTAGTGGTACCCCTTTGAGAATTAGGCCAAAATGGCCCCAGCATAAAATTAGCCCAAAAGATTCCCACAAGTTTGTCAATATGTTAGGACATGAATTGGTGAAATTCGGGACCAAATTCCCCCATTTGCTACTCGTAAACGGTAGTGGTACACCTTTAAGAATTTGGCATAACGGGCCTCGGAATAAAATTTGTCCAAAAAACTCCCACACGTTCGGCAATATGTTGGGACATGAATTTGTGAAATTCGAGGCAAAATTCCCCCATTTGCTACCCGTAAACTACATTTCGGGAAAACAGGTCAAAAACGGTAGTGGTATCCCTTTGAGAATTTGGCCAAAATGGCATCGGCATAAAATTATCCCAAAATACACCCACATGTTTGTCAATATGTTTGGTCTTGATTTGGTGAAATTCGAGACCAAATTCTCCCATTTGCTACCCGTAAACTAAATTTCAGTAAAACAGGCCAAAAACAGTAGTTGAACACCTTTGAGAATTTGGCCAAAATGGCCCCGGCATAAAATTTGTCCAAAAGACTCCCACATGTTCGTCAATATGTTGGGACATGAATTGGTGAAATTCGAGGCAAAAGTCCCCCATTTACTACCCATAAACAACATTTCGGGAAAATAGGCCAAAAACGGTAGTGGTACCACTTTGAGAATTAGGCCAAAATGGCCCTGGCATAAAATTAGCCCCAAATACTCCCACAAGTTTCTCAATATGTTGGGACGTGAACTGGTGAAATTCGTGACTAAATTCCCCCATTTGCTACCCGTAAACTACATTTCAGAAAAACAGGTCAAAAACGGTAGTGGTACACCTTTGAGAATTTGGCCAAAATGGCCCCGGCATAAAATCTTTCCAAAAGATTCCCACATGTTCGTCACTATGTTGGGACTTGAATTGGTGAAATTCGAGGCAAAATTCCCCCATTTACTACCCGTAAACTACATTTCGGGAAAACAGGCCAAAAACGGTAGTGGTACACCTTTGAGAAATTGGCCAAAATGGCATTGGCATAAAATTATCCCAAAAGACTCAGACTTGTTTGTCAATAAGTTGGGTCATGATTTGGTGAAATTCGAGACCAAATTCTTCCATTTTCTACCCGTAAACTACATTTCAGTAAAACAGCCCAAAAACGGTAGTGGTACACCTTTGAGAATTTGGCCAAAGTGGCCCAGGCCTAAAATTTGTCAAAAAGATTCCCAAAAGCTTGTCCATATGTTGGGACATGAATTGGTGAAATTCGAGGCCAAATTCCCCCATTTGCTTCCCGTAAACTCATTTCGGAAAAACAGGTCAAAAACGGTAGTGGTACACCTTTGAGAATTTGGCCAAAATGGCCCCGGCATAAAATTTGTCGAAAAGATTCCCACATGTTCGTCAATATGTTGGGACTTTAATTGGTGAAATTCGAGGCAAAATTCCCCCATTTACTACCCGTAAACTACATTTCAGGAAAACAGGCCAAAAACGGTAGTGGTACACCTTTGAGAATTTGGCCAAAATGGCCCCAGCATAAAATTTGTCCAAAAGACTCCCACATGTTCATAAATATGTTGGGACATGAAATGGTGATGTTCGAGACCAAATTCCCCCATTTGCTACTCGTAAACTACATTTCGGAAAAACAGGCCAAAAACGGTAGTGGTACACCTTTGAGAATTTGGCCAAAATGGCCCTGGCATAAAATTTGTCCAAAAGACTCCCACATGTTCCTCAATATGTTGGGACATGAATTGGTGAAATTAGAGGCAAAATTCCCCCATTTGCTACCCGTAAACTACATTTCGGGAAAACAGGCCAAAAACGGTAGCGGCCTTTGAGAATTTGGCCAAAATGGCTCTGGCATAAAATTTGCCCAAAAGACTCCCACATGTTTGTCAATATGTTGGGACATGAATTGGTCAAATTCGAGGAAAAATTCCCCCATTTGCTACCCGTAAACTACATTTCGGGAAAACAGGCCAAAAACGATAGTGGTACCCCGTTGAGAATTTGGCCAAAATGGCCCTGGCATAAAATTAGCCCAAAAGACTCCCACAAATTTGTCAATATGTTGGGACATGAATTGGTCAAATTCGAGACCAAATTCCCCCATTTGCTACCCGTAAACTACATTTCAGTAAAACAAGCCAAAAACGGTAGTGGCTTTAAGAATTTGGCAAAAATAGCCCCGGCTTAAAATTTGTCCAAAAGATTCCCACATATTCGTCAATATGTTGGGACATGAATTGGTGAAATTTGAGGTAAAATTCCCCCATTTGCTACTCGTAAACTACATTTCGGGAAAACAGGCCAAAAACGATAGTGTTACCCCTTTGAGAATTTGGCCAAAATGGCCCTGGCATAAAATTAGCCCAAAAGACTCCCACAAGTTTGTCAATATGTTGGGACATGAATTCATGAAATTCGAGACCAAATTCCCCCATTCGCTACCCGTAAACTACATTTCGGAAAAACGAGCCAAAAACGGTAGTGGTACCCCTTTGAGAATTTGGCAACACTGGCCCCGACAAAAAATTTGTCCAAAAGACTCTCACATGTTCGTCAATATGTTGGGACATGAATTGGTGAAATTCGAGGCAAAATTCCCCCATTTGCTACCCGTAAACTACATTTCAGGAAAACAGGCCAAAACCGGTAGTGGTACACCTTTGAGAATTTGGCCGAAATGGCATCGGCATAAAATTATCCCAAAAGACTCCCACATGTTCGTCAATATGTTGGGTCATGATTTGGTGGAATTTGAGACCAAATTCCCCCATTTGCTACCCGTAAACAACATTTTAGTAAAAAAGGCCAAAAACGGTAGTGGTACACCTTTGAGAATTTGTCCAAAATGGCCCCGGCATAAAATTTGTCCAAAATGGCCCCGGCATAAAATTTGTCCAATAGACTCCCGCATGTTCGTCAATATGTTGGGACATGAATTTGTGAAATTCGAGGCAAAATTACACCATTTGGCACCCATAAACTACATTTCGGGAAAATAGGCCAAAAACTGTAGTGGTACACCTTTGAGAATTTAGCCAAAATGGCAATGGCATAAAATTATCCCGAAAGACTCCCACAAGTTTGTCAATATGTTGGGACATGAATTGGTGAAATTCGAGACCAAATTCCCCCATTTGCTACCCATAAACAACATATCGGTTAAACAGGCCAAAAAAGGTAGTGGTACACCTTTGAGAATTAGGCCAAAATGGCCCCAGCATAAAATTTGTCCAAAAGACTCCCACATCTTCATAAATATGTTGGGACTTGAATTGGTGAGATTCAAGACCAAATTCCCCCATTTGCTACCCGTAAACTACATTTCGGAAAAATAGGCCAAAAACGGAAGTGTTTGAGAATTTGGCCAAAATAGCCCTGGCATAAAATTTGTCCAAAAGATTCCCACATGCTCGTCAATATGTTGGGACATGAATTAGTGAAATTCGAGAACAAATTCCCCCATTTGCTTCCCGTAAACTACATTTCGGAAAAACTGGCCAAAAACGGTAGTGGTACACTTTTGAGAATTTGGCCAAAATGCCCGGGCATAAAATTTGTCCAAAAGATTCCCACATGTTCATCAATATGTTGGGATAAGACTTGGTGAAATTTAAGACCAAATCCCACCATTTACTACCCATAAATTACATTTCGGAAAAACATGCCAAAAACGGTAGTGGTACACCTTTGAGAATTTGGCCAAAATAGCCCCAGCATAAAATTTGCCCAAAAGACTCCCACATGTTCATAAATATGTTGGGACATGAATTGGGGAAATTCGAGACCAAATTCCCCCATTTGCTACCCGTAAACTACATTTCGGAAAAACAGGCCAAAAACTGTAGTGGTACACCTTTTAGAATTTGGCCAAAATGACCTCGCCATAAAATTAGCCCAAAAGACTCCCACATGTTCGTCAATATGTTGGGACATGAATTGGTTAAATTCGAGGAAAAATTCCCCCATTTGCTACCCGTAAACTACATTTCGGGAAAACAGGCCAAAAACGGTAGTGGTACCCCTTTGAGAATTAGGCCAAAATGGCCCCAGCATAAAATTAGCCCAAAAGATTCCCACAAGTTTGTCAATATGTTAGGACATGAATTGGTGAAATTCGGGACCAAATTCCCCCATTTGCTACTCGTAAACTACATTTCGGAAAAACAGGCCAAAAACGGTAGTGGTACACCTTTGAGAATTTGGCCAAAATGGCCCCGGCATAAAATTTGACCAAAAGACTCCCACATGTTCCTCAATATGTTGGGACATGAATTGGTGAAATTAGAGACCAAATTCCCCCATTTGCTACCCGTAAACTACATTTCGGAAAAACAGGCCAAAAACGGTAGTGGTACACCTTTGAGAATTTGGCCAAAATGGCCCGGGCATAAAATTTGTCCAAAAGATTCCCACATGTTCGACAATATGTTAGGACATGAATTGGTGAAATTCGAGAACAAATTCCCCCATTTGCTTCCCGTAAACTACATTTTCGAAAAACAGGCCAAAAACGGTAGTGGTACCCCTTTGAGAATTAGGCCAAAATGGCCCCAGCATAAAATTAGCCCAAAAGATTCCCACAAGTTTGTCAATATGTTAGGACATGAATTGGTGAAATTCGGGACCAAATTCCCCCATTTTCTACTCGTAAACTACATTTCGGAAAAACAGGCCAAAAACGGCAGTGGTACACCTTTGAGAATTTGGCCAAAATGGCCCCGGTATAAAATTTGACCAAAAGACTCCTACATGTTCCTCAATATGTTGGGACATGAATTGGTGAAATTTAAGACCAAATCCCACCATTTACTACCCATAAATTACATTTCGGAAAAACAGGCCAAAAACGGTAGTGGTACACCTTTGAGAATTTGGCCAAAATGGCCCCGGCATAAAATTTGTCCAAAAGATTCCCACATGTTCGTCACTATGTTGGGACTAGAATTGGTGAAATTCGAGGCAAAATTCCCCCATTTACTACCCGTAAACTACATTTCGGGAAAACAGGCCAAAAACGGTAGTGGTACACTTTTGAGAAATTGGCCAAAATGGCATTGGCATAAAATTATCCCAAAAGACTCAGACTTGTTTGTCAATAAGTTGGGTCCTGATTTGGTGAAATTCGAGACCAAATTCTTCCATTTTCTACCCGTAAACTACATTTCAGTAAAACAGGCCAAAAACGGTAGTGGTACACCTTTGAGAATTCGGCCAAAGTGGCCCTGGCATAAAATTTGTCAAAAAGATTCCCACAAGCTCGTCCATATGTTGGGACATGAATTGGTGAAATTCGAGACCAAATTCCCCCATTTGCTTCCCGTAAACTACATTTCGGAAAAACAGGTCAAAAACGGTAGTGGTACACCTTTGAGAATTTGGCTAAAATAGCCCCAGCATAAAATTTGCCCAAAAGACTCCCACATGTTCATAAATATGCTGGGACATGAATTGGGGAAATTCGAGACCAAATTCCCCCATTTGCTACCCGTAAACTACATTTTGGAAAAACAGGCCAAAAACTGTAGTGGTACACCTTTTAGAATTTGGCCAAAATGACCCCGCCATAAAATTAGCCCAAAAGACTCCCACATGTTCGTCAATATGTTGGGACATGAATTGGTTAAATTCGAGGAAAAATTCCCCCATTTGCTACCCGTAAACTACATTTCGGGAAAACAGGCCAAAAACGGTAGTGGTACACCTTTGAGAATTTGGCCAAAATGGCCCCGGCATAAAATTTGTCCAAAAGATTCCCACATGTTCGTCACTATGTTGGGACTAGAATTGGTGAAATTCGAGGCAAAATTCCCCCATTCACTACCCGTAAACTACATTTCGGGAAAACAGGCCAAAAACGGTAGTGGTACACTTTTGAGAAATTGGCCAAAATGGCATTGGCATAAAATTATCCCAAAAGACTCAGACTTGTTTGTCAATAAGTTGGGTCCTGATTTGGTGAAATTCGAGACCAAATTCTTCCATTTTCTACCCGTAAACTACATTTCAGTAAAACAGGCCAAAAACGGTAGTGGTACACCTTTGAGAATTCGGCCAAAGTGGCCCTGGCATAAAATTTGTCAAAAAGATTCCCACAAGCTCGTCCATATGTTGGGACATGAATTGGTGAAATTCGAGACCAAATTCCCCCATTTGCTTCCCGTAAACTACATTTCGGAAAAACAGGTCAAAAACGGTAGTGGTACACCTTTGAGAATTTGGCTAAAATAGCCCCAGCATAAAATTTGCCCAAAAGACTCCCACATGTTCATAAATATGCTGGGACATGAATTGGGGAAATTCGAGACCAAATTCCCCCATTTGCTACCCGTAAACTACATTTTGGAAAAACAGGCCAAAAACTGTAGTGGTACACCTTTTAGAATTTGGCCAAAATGACCCCGCCATAAAATTAGCCCAAAAGACTCCCACATGTTCGTCAATATGTTGGGACATGAATTGGTTAAATTCGAGGAAAAATTCCCCCATTTGCTACCCGTAAACTACATTTCGGGAAAACAGGCCAAAAACGGTAGTGGTACCCCTTTGAGAATTAGGCCAAAACGGCCCCAGCATAAAATTAGCACAAAAGATTCCCACAAGTTTGTCAATACGTTAGGACATGAATTGGTGAAATTCGGGACCAAATTCCCCCATTTGCTACCCGTAAACTACATTTCGGGAAAACAGGCCAAAAACGGTAGTGGTACCCCTTTGAGAATTAGGCCAAAACGGCCCCAGCATAAAATTAGCACAAAAGATTCCCACAAGTTTGTCAATATGTTAGGACATGAATTGGTGAAATTCGGGACCAAATTCCCCCATTTGCTACTCGTAAACTACATTTCGGAAAAACAGGCCAAAAACGGTAGTGGTACACCTTTGAGAATTTGGCCAAAATGGCCCCGGCATAAAATTTGACCAAAAGACTCCCACATGTTCCTCAATATGTTGGGACATGAATTGGTGAAATTCGAGACCAAATTCCCCCATTTGCTACCCGTAAACTACATTTCGGAAAAACAGGCCAAAAACGGTAGTGGTACACCTTTGAGAATTTGGCCAAAATGGCCCGGGCATAAAATTTGTCCAAAAGATTCCCACATGTTCGACAATATGTTAGGACATGAATTGGTGAAATTCGAGAACAAATTCCCCCATTTGCTTCCCGTAAACTACATTTTCGAAAAACAGGCCAAAAACGGTAGTGGTACCCCTTTGAGAATTAGGCCAAAATGGCCCCAGCATAAAATTAGCCCAAAAGATTCCCACAAGTTTGTCAATATGTTAGGACATGAATTGGTGAAATTCGGGACCAAATTCCCCCATTTGCTACTCGTAAACTACATTTCGGAAAAACAGGCCAAAAACGGCAGTGGTACACCTTTGAGAATTTGGCCAAAATGGCCCCGGTATAAAATTTGACCAAAAGACTCCTACATGTTCCTCAATATGTTGGGACATGAATTGGTGAAATTTAAGACCAAATCCCACCATTTACTACCCATAAATTACATTTCGGAAAAACAGGCCAAATACGGTAGTGGTACACCTTTGAGAATTTGGCCAAAATGGCCCCGGCATAAAATTTGTCCAAAAGATTCCCACATGTTCGTCACTATGTTGGGACTTGAATTGGTGAAATTCGAGGCAAAATTCCATTTACTACCCGTAAACTACATTTCGGGAAAACAGGCCAAAAACGGTAGTGGTACACTTTTGAGAAATTGGCCAAAATGGCATTGGCATAAAATTATCCCAAAAGACTCAGACTTGTTTGTCAATAAGTTAGGTCCTGATTTGGTGAAATTCGAGACCAAATTCTTCCATTTTCTACCCGTAAACTACATTTCAGTAAAACAGGCCAAAAACGGTAGTGGTACACCTTTGAGAATTTGGCCAAAGTGGCCCTGGCATAAAATTTGTCAAAAAGATTCCCACAAGCTCGTCCATATGTTGGGACATGAATTGGTGAAATTCGAGACCAAATTCCCCCATTTGCTTCCCGTAAACTACATTTCGGAAAAACAGGTCAAAAACGGTAGTGGTACACCTTTGAGAATTTGGCCAAAATGGCCCCGGCATAAAATTTGTCCAAAAGATTCCCACATGTTCGTCAATATGTTGGGAATTGAATTGGTGAGATTCGAGACCAAATTCCCCCATTTGCTACCCGTAAACTACATTTCGGAAAAACAGGCCAAAAACGGAAGTGTTTGAGAATTTAGCCAAAATGGCCCCGGCATAAAATTTGTCCAAAAGATTCCCATTGCTCGTCAATATGTTGGGACATGAATTGGTGAAATTCGAGAACAAATTCCCCCATTTGCTTCCCGTAAACTACATTTCGGAAAAACTGGCCAAAAACGGTAGTGGTACACTTTTGAGAATTTGGCCAAAATGGCCCGAGCATAAAATTTGTCCAAAAGATTCCCACATGTTCATCAATATGTTGGGATAAGACTTGGTGAAATTTAAGACCAAATCCCACCATTTACTACCCATAAATTACATTTCGTAAAAACATGCCAAAAACGGTAGTGGTACACCTTTGAGAATTTGGCCAAAATGGCCCCAGCATAAAATTTGCCCAAAAGACTCCCACATGTTCATAAATATGTTGGGACATGAATTGGGGAAATTCGAACCAAATTCCCCCATTTGCTACCCGTAAACTACATTTCGGAAAAACAGGCCAAAAACTGTAGTGGTACACCTTTTAGAATTTGGCCAAAATGACCCCGCCATAAAATTAGCCCAAAAGACTTCCACATGTTCGTCAATATGTTGGGACATGAATTGGTTAAATTCGAGGAAAAATTCCCCCATTTCCTACCCGTAAACTACATTTCGGGAAAACAGGCCAAAAACGGTAGTGGTACCCCTTTGAGAATTAGGCCAAAATGGCCCCGGCATAAAATTAGCCCAAAAGATTCCCACAAGTTTGTCAATATGTTAGGACATGAATTGGTGAAATTCGGGACCAAATTCCCCCATTTGCTACTCGTAAACTACATTTCGGAAAAACAGGCCAAAAACGGCAGTGGTACACCTTTGAGAATTTGGCCAAAATGGCCCCGGTATAAAATTTGACCAAAAGACTCCTACATGTTCCTCAATATGTTGGGACATGAATTGGTGAAATTTAAGACCAAATCCCACCATTTACTACCCATAAATTACATTTCGGAAAAACAGGCCAAAAACGGTAGTGGTACACCTTTGAGAATTTGGCCAAAATGGCCCCGGCATAAAATTTGTCCAAAAGATTCCCACATGTTCGTCACTATGTTGGGACTTGAATTGGTGAAATTCGAGGCAAAATTCCCCCATTTACTACCCGTAAACTACATTTCGGGAAAACAGGCCAAAAACGGTAGTGGTACACCTTTGAGAAATTGGCCAAAATGGCATTGGCATAAAATTATCCCAAAAGACTCAGACTTGTTTGTCAATAAGTTGGGTCCTGATTTGGTGAAATTCGAGACCAAATTCTTTCATTTTCTACCCGTAAACTACATTTCAGTAAAACAGGCCAAAAACGGTAGTGGTACACCTTTGAGAATTTGGCCAAAGTGGCCCTGGCATAAAATTTGTCAAAAAGATTCCCACAAGCTCGTCCATATGTTGGGACATGAATTGGTGAAATTCGAGACCAAATTCCCCCATTTGCTTCCCGTAAACTACATTTCGGAAAAACAGGTCAAAAACGGTAGTGGTACACCTTTGAGAATTTGGCCAAAATGGCCCCGGCATAAAATTTGTCCAAAAGATTCCCACATGTTCGTCAATATGTTGGGAATTGAATTGGTGAGATTCGAGACCAAATTCCCCCATTTGCTACCCGTAAACTACATTTCGGAAAAATAGGCCAAAAACGGAAGTGTTTGAGGATTTGGCCAAAATGGCCCTGGCATAAAATTTGTCCAAAAGATTCCCATTGCTCGTCAATATGTTGGGACATGAATTGGTGAAATTCGAGAACAAATTCCCCCATTTGCTTCCCGTAAACTACATTTCGGAAAAACTGGCCAAAAACGGTAGTGGTACACTTTTGAGAATTTGGCCAAAATGGCCCGAGCATAAAATTTGTCCAAAAGATTCCCACATGTTCGTCAATATGTTGGGATAAGACTTGGTGAAATTTAAGACCAAATCCCACCATTTACTACCCATAAATTACATTTCGGAAAAACATGCCAAAAACGGTAGTGGTACACCTTTTAGAATTTGGCCAAAATAGCCCCAGCATAAAATTTGCCCAAAAGACTCCCACATGTTCATAAATATGTTGGGACATGAATTGGGGAAATTCGAGACCAAATTCCCCCATTTGCTACCCGTAAACTACATTTCGGAAAAACAGGCCAAAAACTGTAGTGGTACACCTTTTAGAATTTGGCCAAAATGACCTCGCCATAAAATTAGCCCAAAAGACTCCCACATGTTCATCAATATGTTGGGACATGAATTGGTTAAATTCGAGGAAAAATTCCCCCATTTGCTACCCGTAAACTACATTTCGGGAAAACAGGCCAAAAACGGTAGTGGTACCCCTTTGAGAATTAGGCCAAAACGGCCCCAGCATAAAATTAGCCCAAAAGATTCCCACAAGTTTGTCAATATGTTAGGACATGAATTGGTGAAATTCGGGACCAAATTCCCCCATTTGCTACTCGTAAACTACATTTCGGAAAAACAGGCCAAAAACGGTAGTGGTACACCTTTGAGAATTTGGCCAAAATGGCCCCGGCATAAAATTTGACCAAAAGACTCCCACATGTTCCTCAATATGTTGGGACATGAATTGGTGAAATTCGAGACCAAATTCCCCCATTTGCTACCCGTAAACTACATTTCGGAAAAACAGGCCAAAAACGGTAGTGGTACACCTTTGAGAATTTGGCCAAAATGGCCCGGGCATAAAATTTGTCCAAAAGATTCCCACATGTTCGACAATATGTTAGGACATGAATTGGTGAAATTCGAGAACAAATTCCCCCATTTGCTTCCCGTAAACTACATTTTCGAAAAACAGGCCAAAAACGGTAGTGGTACCCCTTTGAGAATTAGGCCAAAATGGCCCCAGCATAAAATTAGCCCAAAAGATTCCCACAAGTTTGTCAATATGTTAGGACATGAATTGGTGAAATTCGGGACCAAATTCCCCCATTTGCTACTCGTAAACTACATTTCGGAAAAACAGGCCAAAAACGGCAGTGGTACACCTTTGAGAATTTGGCCAAAATGGCCCCGGTATAAAATTTGACCAAAAGACTCCTACATGTTCCTCAATATGTTGGGACATGAATTGGTGAAATTTAAGACCAAATCCCACCATTTACTACCCATAAATTACATTTCGGAAAAACAGGCCAAATACGGTAGTGGTACACCTTTGAGAATTTGGCCAAAATGGCCCCGGCATAAAATTTGTCCAAAAGATTCCCACATGTTCGTCACTATGTTGGGACTTGAATTGGTGAAATTCGAGGCAAAATTCCATTTACTACCCGTAAACTACATTTCGGGAAAACAGGCCAAAAACGGTAGTGGTACACTTTTGAGAAATTGGCCAAAATGGCATTGGCATAAAATTATCCCAAAAGACTCAGACTTGTTTGTCAATAAGTTGGGTCCTGATTTGGTGAAATTCGAGACCAAATTCTTCCATTTTCTACCCGTAAACTACATTTCAGTAAAACAGGCCAAAAACGGTAGTGGTACACCTTTGAGAATTTGGCCAAAGTGGCCCTGGCATAAAATTTGTCAAAAAGATTCCCACAAGCTCGTCCATATGTTGGGACATGAATAGGTGAAATTCGAGACCAAATTCCCCCATTTGCTTCCCGTAAACTACATTTCGGAAAAACAGGTCAAAAACGGTAGTGGTACACCTTTGAGAATTTGGCCAAAATGGCCCCGGCATAAAATTTGTCCAAAAGATTCCCACATGTTCGTCAATATGTTGGGAATTGAATTGGTGAGATTCGAGACCAAATTCCCCCATTTGCTACCCGTAAACTACATTTCGGAAAAACAGGCCAAAAACGGAAGTGTTTGAGAATTTGGCCAAAATGGCCCCGGCATAAAATTTGTCCAAAAGATTCCCATTGCTCGTCAATATGTTGGGACATGAATTGGTGAAATTCGAGAACAAATTCCCCCATTTGCTTCCCGTAAACTACATTTCGGAAAAACTGGCCAAAAACGGTAGTGGTACACTTTTGAGAATTTGGCCAAAATGGCCCGAGCATAAAATTTGTCCAAAAGATTCCCACATGTTCGTCAATATGTTGGGATAAGACTTGGTGAAATTTAAGACCAAATCCCACCATTTACTACCCATAAATTACATTTCGGAAAAACATGCCAAAAACGGTAGTGGTACACCTTTGAGAATTTGGCCAAAATGGCCCCAGCATAAAATTTGCCCAAAAGACTCCCACATGTTCATAAATATGTTGGGACATGAATTGGGGAAATTCGAACCAAATTCCCCCATTTGCTACCCGTAAACTACATTTCGGAAAAACAGGCCAAAAACTGTAGTGGTACACCTTTTAGAATTTGGCCAAAATGACCCCGCCATAAAATTAGCCCAAAAGACTGCCACATGTTCGTCAATATGTTGGGACATGAATTGGTTAAATTCGAGGAAAAATTCCCCCATTTCCAACCCGTAAACTACATTTCGGGAAAACAGGCCAAAAACGGTAGTGTTACCCCTTTGAGAATTAGGCCAAAATGGCCCCGGCATAAAATTAGCCCAAAAGATTCCCACAAGTTTGTCAATATGTTAGGACATGAATTGGTGAAATTCGGGACCAAATTCCCCCATTTGCTACTCGTAAACTACATTTCGGAAAAACAGGCCAAAAACGGCAGTGGTACACCTTTGAGTATTTGGCCAAAATGGCCCCGGTATAAAATTTGACCAAAAGACTCCTACATGTTCCTCAATATGTTGGGACATGAATTGGTGAAATTTAAGACCAAATCCCACCATTTACTACCCATAAATTACATTTCGGAAAAACAGGCCAAAAACGGTAGTGGTACACCTTTGAGAATTTGGCCAAAATGGCCCCGGCATAAAATTTGTCCAAAAGATTCCCACATGTTCGTCACTATGTTGGGACTTGAATTGGTGAAATTCGAGGCAAAATTCCCCCATTTACTACCCGTAAACTACATTTCGGGAAAACAGGCCAAAAACGGTAGTGGTACACCTTTGAGAAATTGGCCAAAATGGCATTGGCATAAAATTATCCCAAAAGACTCAGACTTGTTTGTCAATAAGTTGGGTCCTGATTTGGTGAAATTCGAGACCAAATTCTTCCATTTTCTACCCGTAAACTACATTTCAGTAAAACAGGCCAAAAACGGTAGTGGTACACCTTTGAGAATTTGGCCAAAGTGGCCCTGGCATAAAATTTGTCAAAAAGATTCCCACAAGCTCGTCCATATGTTGGGACATGAATTGGTGAAATTCGAGACCAAATTCCCCCATTTGCTTCCCGTAAACTACATTTCGGAAAAACAGGTCAAAAACGGTAGTGGTACACCTTTGAGAATTTGGCCAAAATGGCCCCGGCATAAAATTTGTCCAAAAGATTCCCACATGTTCGTCAATATGTTGGGAATTGAATTGGTGAGATTCGAGACCAAATTCCCCCATTTGCTACCCGTAAACTACATTTCGGAAAAATAGGCCAAAAACGGAAGTGTTTGAGGATTTGGCCAAAATGGCCCTGGCATAAAATTTGTCCAAAAGATTCCCATTGCTCATCAATATGTTGGGACATGAATTGGTGAAATTCGAGAACAAATTCCCCCATTTGCTTCCCGTAAACTACAATTCGGAAAAACTGGCCAAAAACGGTAGTGGTACACCTTTGAGAATTTGGCCAAAATGGCCCCGGCATAAAATTTGCCCAAATGACTCCCACATGTTTGTCAATATGTCCAGACCAAATTCCCCCATTTGCTACCCATAAACTACATTTCGGAAAAACAGGCCAAAAACTGTAGTGGTACACCTTTTAGAATTTAGCCAAAATGGCCCCGCCATAAAATTAGCGCAAAAGACTCCCACATGTTCGTCAATATGTTGGGACATGAATTGGTTAAATTCGAGGAAAAATTCCCCCATTTGCTACCCGTAAAATACATTTCGGAAAAACAGGCCAAAAACGGTAGTGGTACCCCTTTGAGAATTGGACCAAAATGGCCCCGGCATAAAATTAGCCCAAAAGATTCCCACAAGTTTGTCAATATGTTAGGACATGAATTGGTGAAATTCGGGACCAAATTCCCCCATTTGCTACTCGTAAGCTACATTTCGGAAAAACAGGCCAAAAACGGTAGTTGTACACCTTTGAGAATTTGGCCAAAATGGCCCCGGCATAAAATTTGACCAAAAGACTCCCACATGTTCCTCAATATGTTGGGACATGAATTGGTGAAATTCGAGACCAAATTCCCCCATTTGCTACCCATAAACTACATTTCGGAAAAACAGGCCAAAAACGGTAGTGGTACACCTTTGAGAATTTGGCCAAAATGGCCCGGGCATAAAATTTGTCCAAAAGATTCCCACATGTTCGTCAATATGTTGGGATAAGACTTGGTGAAATTTAAGACCAAATCCCACCATTTACTACCCATAAATTACATTTCGGAAAAACATGCCAAAAACGGTAGTGGTACACCTTTGAGAATTTGGCCAAAATGGCCCCAGCATAAAATTTGCCCAAAAGACTTCCACATGTTCATAAATATGTTGGGACATGAATTGGGGAAATTCGAGACCAAATTCCCCCATTTGCTACCCGTAAACTACATTTCGGAAAAACAGGCCAAAAACTGTAGTGGTACACCTTTTAGAATTTGGCCAAAATGACCCCGCCATAAAATTAGCCCAAAAGACTCCCACATGTTCGTCAATATGTAGGGACATGAATTGGTTAAATTCGAGGAAAAATTCCCCCATTTGCTACCCGTAAACTACATTTCGGGAAAACAGGCCAAAAACGGTAGTGGTACCCCTTTGAGAATTAGGCCAAAATGGCCCTGGCATAAAATTAGCCAAAAAGATTCCCACAAGTTTGTCAATATGTTGGGACATGAATTGGTGAAATTCGAGACCAAATTCCCCCATTTGCTACTCGTAAATTACATTTCGGAAAAACAGGCCAAAAACGGTAGTGGTACCCCTTTGAGAATTAGGCCAAAATGGCTCCGGCATAAAATTTGCCCGAAAGACTCCCACATGTTCGTCAATATGTCGAGACCTAGTTCCCCCATTTGCTACCCATAAACTACATTTCCAAAAAACAGACCAAAAACTGTAGTGGTACACCTTTTAGAATTTGGCCAAAATGGCCTCGCCATAAAATTAGCCCAAAAGACTCCCACATGTTCGTCAATATGTTGGGACATGAATTGGTTAAATTCGAGGAAAAATTCCCCCATTTGCTACCCGTAAAATACATTTCGGAAAAACAGGCCAAAAACGGTAGTGGTACCCCTTTGAGAATTAGGCCAAAATGGCCCCGGCATAAAATTAGCCCAAAAGATTCCCACAAGTTTGTCAATATGTTAGGACATGAATTGGTGAAATTCGAGAACAAATTCCCCCATTTGCTTCCCGTAAACTACAATTCGGAAAAACTGGCCAAAAACGGTAGTGGTACACCTTTGAGAATTTGGCCAAAATGGCCCCGGCATAAAATTTGCCCAAATGACTCCCACATGTTTGTCAATATGTCCAGACCAAATTCCCCCATTTGCTACCCATAAACTACATTTCGGAAAAACAGGCCAAAAACTGTAGTGGTACACCTTTTAGAATTTGGCCAAAATGGCCCCGCCATAAAATTAGCGCAAAAGACTCCCACATGTTCGTCAATATGTTGGGACATGAATTGGTTAAATTCGAGGAAAAATTCCCCCATTTGCTACCCGTAAAATACATTTCGGAAAAACAGGCCAAAAACGGTAGTGGTACCCCTTTGAGAATTGGACCAAAATGGCCCCGGCATAAAATTAGCCCAAAAGATTCCCACAAGTTTGTCAATATGTTAGGACATGAATTGGTGAAATTCGGGACCAAATTCCCCCATTTGCTACTCGTAAGCTACATTTCGGAAAAACAGGCCAAAAACGGTAGTTGTACACCTTTGAGAATTTGGCCAAAATGGCCCCGGCATAAAATTTGACCAAAAGACTCCCACATGTTCCTCAATATGTTGGGACATGAATTGGTGAAATTCGAGACCAAATTCCCCCATTTGCTACCCATAAACTACATTTCGGAAAAACAGGCCAAAAACGGTAGTGGTACACCTTTGAGAATTTGGCCAAAATGGCCCGGGCATAAAATTTGTCCAAAAGATTCCCACATGTTCGACAATATGTTAGGACATGAATTGGTGAAATTCGAGAACAAATTCCCCCATTTGCTTCCCGTAAACTACATTTTGGAAAAACAGGCCAAAAACGGTAGTGGTACCCCTTTGAGAATTAGGCCAAAATGGCCCCAGCATAAAATTAGCCCAAAAGATTCCCACAAGTTTGTCAATATGTTAGGACATGAATTGGTGAAATTCGGGACCAAATTCCCCCATTTGCTACTCGTAAACTACATTTCGGAAAAACAGGCCAAAAACGGCAGTGGTACACCTTTGAGAATTTGGCCAAAATGGCCCCGGTATAAAATTTGACCAAAAGACTCCCACATGTTCCTCAATATGTTGGGACATGAATTGGTGAAATTTAAGACCAAATCCCACCATTTACTACCCATAAATTACATTTCGGAAAAACAGGCCAAAAACGGTAGCACCTTTGAGAATTTGGCCAAAATGGCCCCGGCATAAAATTTGACCAAAAGACTCCCACATGCTCCTCAATATGTTGGGAAATGAATTGGTGAAATTCGAGACCAAATTCCCCCATTTGCTACCCGTAAACTACATTTCGGAAAAACAGGCCAAAAACGGTAGTGGTACACCTTTGAGAATTTGGCCAAAATGGCCCGGGCATAAAATTTGTCCAAAAGATTCCCACATGTTCGACAATATGTTAGGACATGAATTGGTGAAATTCGAGAACAAATTCCCCCATTTGCTTCCCGTAAACTACATTTCTGAAAAACAGGCCAAAAACGGTAGTGGTACCCCTTTGAGAATTAGGCCAAAATGGCCCCAGCATAAAATTAGCCCAAAAGATTCCCACAAGTTTGTCAATATGTTAGGACATGAATTGGTGAAATTCGGGACCAAATTCCCCCATTTGCTACTCGTAAACTACATTTCGGAAAAACAGGCCAAAAACGGCAGTGCGACACCTTTGAGAATTTGGCCAAAATGGCCCCGGTATAAAATTTAACCAAAAGACTCCCACATGTTCCTCAATATGTTGGGACATGAATTGGTTAAATTCGAGGAAAAATTCCCCCATTTGCTACCCGTAAAATACATTTCGGAAAAACAGGCCAAAAACGGTAGTGGTACCCCTTTGAGAATTAGGCCAAAATGGCCCCGGCATAAAATTAGCCCAAAAGATTCCCACAAGTTTGTCAATATGTTAGGACATGAATTGGTGAAATTCGGGACCAAATTCCCCCATTTGCTACTCGTAAGCTACATTTCGGAAAAACAGGCCAAAAACGGTAGTGGTACACCTTTGAGAATTTGGCCAAAATGGCCCCGGCATAAAATTTGACCAAAAGACTCCCACATGTTCCTCAATATGTTGGCACATGAATTGGTGAAATTCGAGACCAAATTCCCCCATTTGCTACCCATAAACTACATTTCGGAAAAACAGGCCAAAAACGGTAGTGGTACACCTTTGAGAATTTGGCCAAAATGGCCCGGGCATAAAATTTGTCCAAAAGATTCCCACATGTTCGACAATATGTTAGGACATGAATTGGTGAAATTCGAGAACAAATTCCCCCATTTGCTTCCCGTAAACTACATTTCGGAAAAACAGGCCAAAAACGGTAATGGTACCCCTTTGAGAATTTGGCCAAAATGGCCCCAGCATAAAATTAGCCCAAAAGATTCCCACAAGTTTGTCAATATGTTAGGACATGAATTGGTGAAATTCGGGACCAAATTCTCCCATTTGCTACTCGTAAACTACATTTCGGAAAAACAGGCCAAAAACGGTAATGGTACACCTTTGAGAATTTGGCCAAAATGGCCCCGGCATAAAATTTGACTAAAAGACTCCCACATGTTCCTCAATATGTTGTGAAATGAATTGGTGAAATTCGAGACCAAATTCCCCCATTTGCTACCCGTAAACTACATTTCGGAAAAACAGGCCAAAAACGGTAGTGGTACACCTTTGAGAATTTGGCCAAAATGGCCCGGGCATAAAATTTGTCCAAAAGATTCCCACATGTTCGACAATATGTTAGGACATGAATTGGTGAAATTCGAGAACAAATTCCCCCATTTGCTTCCCGTAAACTACATTTCTGAAAAACAGGCCAAAAACGGTAGTGGTACCCCTTTGAGAATTAGGCCAAAATGGCCCCAGCATAAAATTAGCCCAAAAGATTCCCACAAGTTTGTCAATATGTTAGGACATGAATTGGTGAAATTCGGGACCAAATTCCCCCATTTGCTACTCGTAAACTACATTTCGGAAAAACAGGCCAAAAACGGCAGTGCGACACCTTTGAGAATTTGGCCAAAATGGCCCCGGTATAAAATTTAACCAAAAGACTCCCACATGTTCCTCAATATGTTGGGACATGAATTGGTTAAATTCGAGGAAAAATTCCCCCATTTGCTACCCGTAAAATACATTTCGGAAAAACAGGCCAAAAACGGTAGTGGTACCCCTTTGAGAATTAGGCCAAAATGGCCCCGGCATAAAATTAGCCCAAAAGATTCCCACAAGTTTGTCAATATGTTAGGACATGAATTGGTGAAATTCGGGACCAAATTCCCCCATTTGCTACTCGTAAGCTACATTTCGGAAAAACAGGCCAAAAACGGTAGTGGTACACCTTTGAGAATTTGGCCAAAATGGCCCCGGCTTAAAATTTGACCAAAAGACTCCCACATGTTCCTCAATATGTTGGCACATGAATTGGTGAAATTCGAGACCAAATTCCCCCATTTGCTACCCATAAACTACATTTCGGAAAAACAGGCCAAAAACGGTAGTGGTACACCTTTGAGAATTTGGCCAAAATGGCCCGGGCATAAAATTTGTCCAAAAGATTCCCACATGTTCGACAATATGTTAGGACATGAATTGGTGAAATTCGAGAACAAATTCCCCCATTTGCTTCCCGTAAACTACATTTCGGAAAAACAGGCCAAAAACGGTAATGGTACCCCTTTGAGAATTTGGCCAAAATGGCCCCAGCATAAAATTAGCCCAAAAGATTCCCACAAGTTTGTCAATATGTTAGGACATGAATTGGTGAAATTCGGGACCAAATTCTCCCATTTGCTACTCGTAAACTACATTTCGGAAAAACAGGCCAAAAACGGTAATGGTACACCTTTGAGAATTTGGCCAAAATGGCCCCGGCATAAAATTTGACTAAAAGACTCCCACATGTTCCTCAATATGTTGTGAAATGAATTGGTGAAATTCGAGACCAAATTCCCCCACTTGCTACCCGTAAACTACATTTCGGAAAAACAGGCCAAAAACGGTAGTGGTACACCTTTGAGAATTTGGCCAAAATGGCCCGGGCATAAAATTTGTCCAAAAGATTCCCACATGTTCGACAATATGTTAGGACATGAATTGGTGAAATTCGAGAACAAATTCCCCCATTTGCTTCCCGTAAACTACATTTTGGAAAAACAGGCCAAAAACGGTAGTGGTACCCCTTTGAGAATTAGGCCAAAATGGCCCCAGCATAAAATTAGCCAAAAAGATTCCCACAAGTTTGTCAATATGTTAGGAGATGAATTGGTGAAATTCGGGACCAAATTCCCCCATTTGCTACTCGTAAACTACATTTCGGAAAAACAGGCCAAAAACGGCAGTGGTACACCTTTGAGAATTTGGCCAAAATGGCCCCGGTATAAAATTTGACCAAAAGACTCCCACATGTTCCTCAATATGTTGGGACATGAATTGGTGAAATTTAAGACCAAATCCCACCATTTACTACCCATAAATTAAATTTCGGAAAAACAGGCCAAAAACGGTAGTGGTACACCTTTGAGAATTTGGCCAAAATGGCCCCGGCATAAAATTTGACCAAAAGACTCCCACATGCTCCTCAATATGTTGGGAAATGAATTGGTGAAATTCGAGACCAAATTCCCCCATTTGCTACCCGTAAACTACATTTCGGAAAAACAGGCCAAAAACGGTAGTGGTACACCTTTGAGAATTTGGCCAAAATGGCCCGGGCATAAAATTTGTCCAAAAGATTCCCACATGTTCGACAATATGTTAGGACATGAATTGGTGAAATTCGAGAACAAATTCCCCCATTTGCTTCCCGTAAACTACATTTTGGAAAAACAGGCCAAAAACGGTAGTGGTACCCCTTTGAGAATTAGGCCAAAATGGCCCCAGCATAAAATTAGCCCAAAAGATTCCCACAAGTTTGTCAATATGTTAGGACATGAATTGGTGAAATTCGGGACCAAATTCCCCCATTTGCTACTCGTAAACTACATTTCGGAAAAACAGGCCAAAAACGGCAGTGGTACACCTTTGAGAATTTGGCCAAAATGGCCCCGGTATAAAATTTGACCAAAAGACTCCCACATGTTCCTCAATATGTTGGGACATGAATTGGTGAAATTTAAGACCAAATCCCACCATTTACTACCCATAAATTTTTTTTTCCGAAAAACAGGCCAAAAACGGTAGTGGTACACCTTTGAGAATTTGGCCAAAATGGCCCCGGCATAAAATTTGACCAAAAGACTCCCACATGTTCCTCAATATGTTGGGAAATGAATTGGTGAAATTCGAGACCAAATTCCCCCATTTGCTACCCGTAAACTACATTTCGGAAAAACAGGCCAAAAACGGTAGTGGTACACCTTTGAGAATTTGGCCAAAATGGCCCGGGCATAAAATTTGTCCAAAAGATTCCCATATGTTCGACAATATGTTAGGACATGAATTGGTGAAATTCGAGAACAAATTCCCCCATTTGCTTCCCGTAAACTACATTTCTGAAAAACAGGCCAAAAACGGTAGTGGTACCCCTTTGAGAATTAGGCCAAAATGGCCCCAGCATAAAATTAGCCCAAAAGATTCCCACAAGTTTGTCAATATGTTAGGACATGAATTGGTGAAATTCGGGACCAAATTCCCCCATTTGCTACTCGTAAACTACATTTCGGAAAAACAGGCCAAAAACGGCAGTGCGACACCTTTGAGAATTTGGCCAAAATGGCCCCGGTATAAAATTTAACCAAAAGACTCCCACATGTTCCTCAATATGTTGGGACATGAATTGGTGAAATTTAAGACCAAATCCCACCATTTACTACCCATAAATTACATTTCGGAAAAACAGGCCAAAAACGGCAGTGGTACACCTTTGAGAATTTGGCCAAAATGGCCCCGGCATAAAATTTGTCCAAAAGATTCCCACATGTTCGTCACTATGTTGGGACTTGAATTGGTGAAATTCGAGGCAAAATTCCCCCATTTACTACCCGTAAACTACATTTCGGGAAAACAGGCCAAAAACGGTAGTGGTACACCTTTGAGAAATTGGCCAAAATGGCATTGGCATAAAATTATCCCAAAAGACTCAGACTTGTTTGTCAATAAGTTGGGTCATGATTTGGTGAAATTCGAGACCAAATTCTTCCATTTTCTACCCGTAAACTACATTTCAGTAAAACAGGCCAAAAACGGTAGTGGTACACCTTTGAGAATTTGGCCAAAGTGGCCCTGGCATAAAATTTGTCAAAAAGATTCCCACAAGCTCGTCCATATGTTGGGACATGAATTGGTGAAATTCGAGACCAAATTCCCCCATTTGCTTCCCGTAAACTACATTTCGGAAAAACAGGTCAAAAACGGTAGTGGTACACCTTTGAGAATTTGGCCAAAATGGCCCCGGCATAAAATTTGTCCAAAAGATTCCCACATGTTCGTCAATATGTTGGGAATTGAATTGGTGAGATTCGAGACCAAATTCCCCCATTTGCTACCCGTAAACTACATTTCGGAAAAACAGGCCAAAAACGGAAGTGTTTGAGAATTTGGCCAAAATGGCCCTGGCATAAAATTTGTCCAAAAGATTCCCATTGCTCGTCAATATGTTGGGACATGAATTGGTGAAATTCGAGAACAAATTCCCCCATTTGCTTCCCGTAAACTACATTTTGGAAAAACTGGCCAAAAACGGTAGTGGTACACTTTTGAGAATTTGGCCAAAATGGCCCGGGCATAAAATTTGTCCAAAAGATTCCCACATGTTCGTCAATATGTTGGGACAAGACTTGGTGAAATTTAAGACCAAATCCCACCATTTACTACCCATAAATTACATTTCGGAAAAACATGCCAAAAACCGTAGTGGTACACCTTTGAGAATTTGGCCAAAATGGCCCCAGCATAAAATTTGCCCAAAAGACTCCCACATGTTCATAAATATGTTGGGACATGAATTGGGGAAATTCGAGACCAAATTCCCCCATTTGCTACCCGTAAAATACATTTCGGAAAAACAGGCCAAAAACTGTAGTGGTACACCTTTTAGAATTTAGCCAAAATGACCTCGCCATAAAATTAGCCCAAAAGACTCCCACATGTTCGTCAATATGTTGGGACATGAATTGGTTAAATTCGAGGAAAAATTCCCCCATTTGCTACCTGTAAACTACATTTCGGGAAAACAGGCCAAAAACGGTAGTGGTACCCCTTTGAGAATTAGGCCAAAATGGCCCCGGCGTAAAATTAGCCCAAAAGATTCCCACAAGTTTGCCAATATGTTGGGACATGAATTGGTGAAATTCGAGACCAAATTCCCCCATTTGCTACTCGTAAATTACATTTCGGAAAAACAGGCCAAAAACGGTAGTGGTACACCTTTGAGAATTTGGCCAAAATGGCCCCGGCATAAAATTTGCCCAAAAGACTCCCATATGTTCGTCAATATGTCGAGACCTAATTCCCCCATTTGCTACCCATAAACTACATTTCCGAAAAACAGGCCAAAAACTGTAGTGGTACACCTTTTAGAATTTGGCCAAAATGGCCTCGCCATAAAATTAGCCCAAAAGACTCCCACATGTTCGTCAATATGTTGGGACATGAATTGGTTAAATTCGAGGAAAAATTCCCCCATTTGCTACCCGTAAAATACATTTCGGAAAAACAGGCCAAAAACGGTAGTGGTACCCCTTTGAGAATTAGGCCAAAATGGCCCCGGCATAAAATTAGCCCAAAAGATTCCCACAAGTTTGTCAATATGTTAGGACATGAATTGGTGAAATTCGAGAACAAATTCCCCCATTTGCTTCCCGTAAACTACATTTCGGAAAAACTGGCCAAAAACGGTAGTGGTACACCTTTGAGAATTTGGCCAAAATGGCCTCGGCATAAAATTTGCCCAAATGACTCCCACATGTTCGTCAATATGTCAAGACCAAATTCCCCCATTTGCTACCCATAAACTACATTTCGGAAAAACAGGCCAAAAACTGTAGTGGTACACCTTTTAGAATTTGGCCAAAATGGCCCCGCCATAAAATTAGCCCAAAAGACTCCCACATGTTCGTCAATATGTTGGGACATGAATTGGTTAAATTCGAGGAAAAATTCCCCCATTTGCTACTCGTAAACTACATTTCGGAAAAACAGGCCAAAAACGGTAGTGGTACACCTTTGAGAATTTGGCCAAAATGGCCCCGGCATAAAATTGTTGGGGAATTAATCGCACAAAACAAACATAAAACGCAGCGGATAAAAGATTAATCCCCACCAAGGACCCATGTACATTGCATTGAATCGGAAGGAGGGTTAAAGAATTACCTTAATTCTTTGAAGATTGAATCAAGCAGGAACCAAAATAGCTTCCCTCTACGGTTGATCCACACGGAGCAATACGTCCACCGCGTGCTAGCGCCGGATTTGAAGAACAATTCTTCGAACGAGAGAAGAGAGAGCAGAAAATCAGATTTTCCCTTTTCTTTTGGAGGAGAGTTTCGGCTGGTTCACTTGGCTTGTGGTGGCTGGCCGAAATCTGCTTCTTAACTTATGGAGCAATTAGGTTTTCAGGTTTTTATTTCCTTAAATATAAACCCTATTTAGTTAATTATAATTATAACCTAATACACCTATTAGTTATAATTATATATTAACCCACACAATTTAATATTAATTCTCAATTAATAGTAAATCAATTCCCCATAATACACATATGTATATATAATGTTATAATTAATTATATCTCTATATAATTTAATTATAACATGTAGCATACTTTATGCAATACTAATCACATTAATATTTATATACACATGCATAAATATATATCACTATATATATATTTATTCTCTTCCTCATTCATAAATTATTATCCCATAATAATTTATACCCGTTAAGATGAACTTCATTTTGCTCTTGTGTGTGACCCCATAGGTTCATATTAATTGGCAATAAGGAAATTACCATAATGTCCTTATAGGTCACAAGCGGACTCTAGCAAGCCATTACGACTACCCAATTAATATGATTGGAATGATCCAATACCTATTTATAGAATGTCATATTCCCTTTTGTCTCTTTGATATCATGATTAATTATAAGACATGGTACACTTGTCAATCTTATATAATTAATCATATGCTTTCTCGATCTCAAAGTAAACTGTTCAGACAAATCAATTGATACTCTTATCAATTATTTGAGCACGGCCATGCATTTAACAGTCTTACTTATCGAGGGGCCCAGTGATATCGCTCTCTTGTTAGAGAGGGACAAAATCCCATATCTGTCACTCACATCCCTAAGCATGAGTCATATTGTACCCAACCACAGCCTTTATAACTACTCTGTTACAAGCAGCGTTTGACTGCGTCAAAGCACAACATGAATTCATCCCGGAATCCATGGTGACCTCAGGTCAAAGGAATCAGCTGATGACACAACTATAATCAAGATCAGTTGTGACACGTGACCATGAACTTGATCTTATAGTGGGTCTCCAGCAACATGTTCTCTAACACATTGCCCCGTGAGTATAATCTGTATCTGTATACACTATATTCATCTTATGAATATCCATTATCACTCACACTAGTCTTAGTTTGTTATTATTCCCATAATAACAATCGACTAGGGAAATTTAGAATTACACAATTAATTCATGGATACATTATCATAAATACTAACATACAAATATATATGATAAAATAAGTCTTTATTAATGACTTAAGAAGATTGTTTACATAATCCAACATTGGCTTAGGGCACAATCTCTAACAAAAATTTGACCAAAAGACTCCCACATGTTCCTCAATATGTTGGGACATGAATTGGTGAAATTCGAGACCAAATTCCCCCATTTGCTACCCGTAAACTACATTTCGGAAAAACAGGCCAAAAACGGTAGTGGTACACCTTTGAGAATTTGGCCAAAATGGCCCGAGCATAAAATTTGTCCAAAAGATTCCCACATGTTCGACAATATGTTAGGACATGAATTGGTGAAATTCGAGAACAAATTCCCCCATTTGCTTCCCGTAAACTACATTTTGGAAAAACAGGCCAAAAACGGTAGTGGTACCCCTTTGAGAATTAGGCCAAAATGGCCCCAGCATAAAATTAGCCCAAAAGATTCCCACAAGTTTGTCAATATGTTAGGACATTAATTGGTGAAATTCGGGACCAAATTCCCCCATTTGCTACTCGTAAACTACATTTCAGAAAAACAGGCCAAAAACGGCAGTGCGACACCTTTGAGAATTTGGCCAAAATGGCCCCGGTATAAAATTTGACCAAAAGACTCCCACATGTTCCTCAATATGTTGGGACATGAAGTGGTGAAATTTAAGACCAAATCCCACCATTTACTACCCATAAATTACATTTCGGAAAAACAGGCCAAAAACGGTAGTGGTACACCTTTGAGAATTTGGCCAAAATGGCCCCAGCATAAAATTTGTCCAAAAGATTCCCACATGTTCGTCACTATGTTGGGACTTGAATTGGTGAAATTCGAGGCAAAATTCCCCCATTTACTACCCGTAAACTACATTTCGGGAAAACAGGCCAAAAACGGTAGTGGTACACCTTTGAGAAATTGGCCAAAATGGCATTGGCATAAAATTATCCCAAAAGACTCAGACTTGTTTGTCAATAAGTTGGGTCATGATTTGGTGAAATTCGAGACCAAATTCTTCCATTTTCTACCCGTAAACTACATTTCAGTAAAACAGGCCAAAAACGGTAGTGGTACACCTTTGAGAATTTGGCCAAAGTGGCCCTGGCATAAAATTTGTCAAAAAGATTCCCACAAGCTCGTCCATATGTTGGGACATGAATTGGTGAAATTCGAGAACAAATTCCCCCATTTGCTTCCCGTAAACTACATTTCAGAAAAACAGGTCAAAAACGGAAGTGGTACACCTTTGAGAATTTGGCCAAAATGGCCCCGGCATAAACTTTGTCCAAAAGATTCCCACATGTTCGTCAATATGTTGGGAATTGAATTGGTGAGATTCGAGACCAAATTCCCCCATTTGCTACCCGTAAACTACATTTCGGAAAAACAGGCCAAAAACGGAAGTGTTTGAGAATTTGGCCAAAATGGCCCTGGCATAAAATTTGTCCAAAAGATTCCCATTGCTCGTCAATATGTTGGGACATGAATTGGTGAAATTCGAGAACAAATTCCCCCATTTGCTTCCCGTAAACTACATTTTGGAAAAACTGGCCAAAAACGGTAGTGGTACACTTTTGAGAATTTGGCCAAAATGGCCCGGGCATAAAATTTGTCCAAAAGATTCCCACATGTTCGTCAATATGTTGGGATAAGACTTGGTGAAATTTAAGACCAAATCCCACCATTTACTACCCATAAATTACATTTCGGAAAAACATGCCAAAAACGGTAGTGGTACACCTTTGAGAATTTGGCCAAAATGGCCCCAGCATAAAATTTGCCCAAAAGACTCCCACATGTTCATAAATATGTTGGGACATGAATTGGGGAAATTCGAGACCAAATTCCCCCATTTGCTACCCGTAAACTACATTTTGGAAAAACAGGCCAAAAACTGTAGTGGTACACCTTTTAGAATTTAGCCAAAATGACCCCGCCATAAAATTAGCCCAAAAGACTCCCACATGTTCGTCAATATGTTGGGACATGAATTGGTTAAATTCGAGGAAAAATTCCCCCATTTGCTACCCGTAAACTACATTTCGGGAAAACAGGCCAAAAACGGTAGTGGTACCCCTTTGAGAATTAGGCCAAAATGGCCCTGGCATAAAATTAGCCAAAAAGATTCCCACAAGTTTGTCAATATGTTGGGACATGAATTGGTGAAATTCGAGACCAAATTCCCCCATTTGCTACTCGTAAATTACATTTCGGAAAAACAGGCCAAAAACGGTAGTGGTACCCCTTTGAGAATTAGGCCAAAATGGCTCCGGCATAAAATTTGCCCGAAAGACTCCCACATGTTCGTCAATATGTCGAGACCTAGTTCCCCCATTTGCTACCCATAAACTACATTTCCAAAAAACAGACCAAAAACTGTAGTGGTACACCTTTTAGAATTTGGCCAAAATGGCCTCGCCATTAAATTACCCCAAAAGACTCCCACATGTTCGTCAATATGTTGGGACATGAATTGGTTAAATTCGAGGAAAAATTCCCCCATTTGCTACCCGTAAAATACATTTCGGAAAAACAGGCCAAAAACGGTAGTGGTACCCCTTTGAGAATTAGGCCAAAATGGCCCCGGCATAAAATTAGCCCAAAAGATTCCCACAAGTTTGTCAATATGTTAGGACATGAATTGGTGAAATTCGAGAACAAATTCCCCCATTTGCTTCCCGTAAACTATATTTCGGAAAAACTGGCCAAAAACGGTAGTGGTACACTTTTGAGAATTTGGCCAAAATGGCCCCGGCATAAAATTTGTCCAAAAGATTCCCACATGTTCGTCAATATGTTGGGACTTTAATCGGTGAAATTCGAGGCAAAATTCCCCCATTTACTACCCGTAAACTACATTTCGGGAAAACAGGCCAAAAACGGTAGCGGTACACCTTTGAGAATTTGGCCAAAATGGCCCCAGCATAAAATATGTCCAAAAGACTCCCACATGTTCATAAATATGTTGGGACGGGAATTGGTGAAGTTCGAGACCAAATTCCCCCGTTTGCTACCCGTAAACTACATTTCGGAAAAACAGGCCAAAAACGGTAGTGGTACCCCTTTGAGAATTAGGCCAAAATGGCTCCGGCATAAAATTTGCCCGAAAGACTCCCACATGTTCGTCAATATGTCGAGACCTAGTTCCCCCATTTGCTACCCATAAACTACATTTCCGAAAAACAGGCCAAAAACTGTAGTGGTACACCTTTTAGAATTTGGCCAAAATGGCCTCGCCATTAAATTACCCCAAAAGACTCCCACATGTTCGTCAATATGTTGGGACATGAATTGGTTAAATTCGAGGAAAAATTCCCCCATTTGCTACCCGTAAAATACATTTCGGAAAAACAGGCCAAAAACGGTAGTGGTACCCCTTTGAGAATTAGGCCAAAATGGCCCCGGCATAAAATTAGCCCAAAAGATTCCCACAAGTTTGTCAATATGTTAGGACATGAATTGGTGAAATTCGAGAACAAATTCCCCCATTTGCTTCCCGTAAACTATATTTCGGAAAAACTGGCCAAAACGGTAGTGGTACACTTTTGAGAATTTGGCCAAAATGGCCCCGGCATAAAATTTGTCCAAAAGATTCCCACATGTTCGTCAATATGTTGGGACTTTAATCGGTGAAATTCGAGGCAAAATTCCCCCATTTACTACCCGTAAACTACATTTCGGGAAAACAGGCCAAAAACGGTAGCGGTACACCTTTGAGAATTTGGCCAAAATGGCCCCAGCATAAAATATGTCCAAAAGACTCCCACATGTTCATAAATATGTTGGGACGGGAATTGGTGAAGTTCGAGACCAAATTCCCCCGTTTGCTACCCGTAAACTACATTTCGGAAAAACAGGCCAAAAACGGTAGTGGTATACCTTTGAGAATTTGGCCAAAATGGTCCCGGCATAAAATTAGCCCAAAAGACTCCCACATGTTCCTCAATATGTTGGGACATGAATTGGTGAAATTAGAGGCAAAATTCCCCCATTTGCTACCCGTAAACTACATTTCGGGAAAACAGGCCAAAAACGGTAGCGGCCTTTTAGAATTTGGCCAAAATGGCTCTGGCATAAAATTAGCCCAAAAGACTCCCACAAGTTTGTCAATATGTTGGCACATGAATTCATGAAATTCGAGACCAAATTCCCCCATTTGCTACCCGTAAACTACATTTCGGAAAAACGAGCCAAAAACGGTAGTGGTACCCCTTTGAGAATTTGGCAACACTGGCCCCGGCAAAAAATTTGTCCAAAAGACTCTCACATGTTCGTCAATATGTTGGGACATGAATTGGTGAAATTCGAGGCAAAATTCCCCCATTTGCTACCCGTAAACTACATTTCAGGAAAACAGGCCAAAAACGGTAGTGGTACCACTTTGAGAATTTGGCCGAAATGGCATCGGCATAAAATTATCCCAAAAGACTCCCACATGTTTGTCAATATGTTGGGTCATGATTTGGTGGAATTCGAGACCAAATTCCCCCATTTGCTACCCGTAAACAACATTTTAGTAAACAAGGCCAAAAACGGTAGTGGTACACCTTTGAGAATTTGTCCAAAATGGCCCCGGCATAAAATTTGTCCAATAGACTCCCACATGTTCGTCAATATGTTAGGACATGAATTTGTGAAATTCGAGGCAAAATTACACCATTTGGCACCCATAAACAACATTTCGGGAAAACAGGCCAAAAACGGTAGTGGTACCCCCTTTGGGAATTAGGCCAAAATGGCCCCAGCATAAAATTTGTCCAAAAGACTCCCACATCTTCATAAATATGTTGGGACTTGAATTGGTGAGATTCGAGACCAAATTCCCCCATTTGCTACCCGTAAACTACATTTCGGAAAAACAGGCCAAAAACGGAAGTGTTTGAGAATTTTGCCAAAATGGCCCTGGCATAAAATTTGTCCAAAAGATTCCCACATGCTCGTCAATACGTTGGGACATGAATTGGTGAAATTCGAGAACAAATTCCCCCATTTGCTTCCCGTAAACTACATTTCGGAAAAAATGGCCAAAAACGGTAGTGGTACACTTTTGAGAATTTGGCCAAAATGGCCCGGGCATACAATTTGTCCAAAAGATTCCCACATGTTCGTCAATATGTTGGGATAAGACTTGGTGAAATTTAAGACCAAATCCGACCATTTACTACCCATAAATTAAATTTCGAAAAAACATGCCAAAAACGGTAGTGGTACACCTTTGAGAATTTGGCCAAAATGGTCCCAGCATAAAATTTGCCCAAAAGACTCCCACATGTTCATAAATATGTTGGGACATGAATTGGGGAAATTCGAGACCAAATTCCCCCATTTGCTACCCGTAAACCACATTTCGGAAAAACAGGCGAAAAACGGTAGTGGTACACCTTTGAGAATTTGGCCAAAATGGTCCCGGCATAAAATTAGCCCAAAAGACTCCCACATGTTCCTCAATATGTTGGGACATGAATTGGTGAAATTCGAGGAAAAATTCCCCCATTTGCTACCCGTAAACTACATTTCGGGAAAACAGGCCAAAAACGATAGTGGTACCCCTTTGAGAATTAGGCCAAAATGGCTCCGGCATAAAATTAGCCCAAAAGATTCCCACAAGTTTGTCAATATGTTGGGACATGAATTGGTGAAATTCGATACCAAATTCCCCCATTTGCTACTCGTAAATTACATTTCGGAAAAACAGGCCAAAAACGGTAGTGGTACACCTTTGAGAATTTGGCCAAAATGGCCCCGGCATAAAATTTGCCCAAAAGACTCCCACATGTTCATCAATATGTCGAGACCAAATTCCCCCATTTGCTACCCATAAACTACATTTCGGAAAAACAGGCCAAAAACTGTAGTGACACCTTTTAGAATTTGGCCAAAATGGCCCCGCCATAAAATTAGCCCAAAAGACTCCCACATGTTCGCCAATATGTTGGGACATGAATTGGTTAAATTCGAGGAAAAATTCCCCCATTTGCTACCCATAAACTACATTTCGGAAAAACAGGCCAAAAACGGTAGTGGTACCCCTTTGAGAATTAGGCCAAGATGGCCCCAGCATAAAATTAGCCCAAAAGATTCCCACAAGTTTGTCAATATCTTAGGACATGAATTGGTGAAATTCGGGACCAAATTCCCCCATTTGCTACTCGTAAACTACATTTCGGAAAAACAGGCCAAAACCGGTAGTGGTACACCTTTGAGAATTTGGCCAAAATGGCCCCGGCATAAAATTTGACCAAAAGACTCCCACATGTTCCTCAATATGTTGGGACATGAATTGGTGAAATTCGAGACCAAATTCCCCCATTTGCTACCCGTAAACTACATTTCGGAAAAACAGGCCAAAAACGGTAGTGGTACACCTTTGAGAATTTGGCCAAAATGGCCCGGGCATAAAATTTGTCCAAAAGATTCCCACATGTTCGACAATATGTTGGGACATGAATTGGTGAAATTCGAGAACAAATTCCCCCATTTGCTACCGGTAAACTACATTTCGGAAAAACAGGCCAAAAACGGTATTGGCACCCCTTTGAGAATTTGGCCAAAATGGCCCAGGCTTAAAATTTGCCGAAAAGACTCCCACATCTTCATCAATATGTTGGGACAAGACTTGGTGAAATTTAAGACCAAATCCCACCATTTACTACCCATAAATTACATTTCGGAAAAACAGGCCAAAAACGGTAGTGGTACACCTTTGAGAATTTGGCCAAAATTGCCCCAGCATAAATTTGTCCAAAAGAGTCCCACATGTTCATAAATATGTTGGTACATGAATTGGTGATATTCGAGACCTAATTCCCCCATTTGCTACCCGTAAACTACATTTCGGAAAAACAGGCCAAAAACGATAGTGGTACACCTTTGAGAATTTTGCCAAAATGGCCCCGGCATAAAATTTATCCAAAAGACTCCCACATGTTCCTCAATATGTTGGGTAATGAATCGGTGAAATTCGAGTCAAAATTCCCCCTTGCAACCTGTAAGTTACATTTCGGGAAAACTGGCCAAAAACAGTAATGGCCTTAGAGAATTTGGCCAAAATGGTTCTGGTATAAAATGAGCCCAAAAGACTCCCATATGTTCGTCAATATGTTGGGACATGAATTGGTTAAATTCGAGGAAAAATTCCCCCTTTTTCTACCCGTAAACTACATTTCGGGAAAACAGGCCAAAAACGGTAGTGGTACCCCTTTGAGAATTGGGCCAAAATGGCCCTGGCATAAAATTAGCCCCAAAGATTCCCACAAGTTTTTCAATATGTTGGGACTTGAATTGGTGAAATTCGAGACCATATTCCCCCATTTGCTACCCGTAAACTACATTTTTAAAAAACAAGCCAAAAACCGTAGTCGTACCCCTTTGAGAATTTTACCGAAATGGCCCCTGCATAAAATTTGGCCAAAAGACTCCCAAATGTTCATCAATATATTGGAACATGACTTACTGAAATTTGAGAATTTGGCCAAAATAGCCCCGGCATAAAATTTGTCCAAAAGACTCCCACATGTACGTCAATATGTTGGTACATGAATTGGTGAAATTCAAGGCCAAATTCCTCCATTTGCAACCCGTAAACTACATTTCGGAAAAACAAGCCAAAAACGGTAGTGGTACCACTTTGAGAATTAAGCAAAACTGGCCCCGGCATAAAGTTTGTCCAAACGACTCCCATATGTTCATCAATATGTTGGGACAAGAATTTGTGAAATTCGAGGCAAAATTCCCCCATTTGCTACCCATAAACAACATTTCGGGAAAACAGGCCAAAAACTGTAGTGGCACCTCTTTGAGAATTTTGCCAAAATGGCATCGGCATAAAATTATCCCAAAAGACTACCACATGTTTGTCAATATGTTGGGTCATGATTTGGTGAAATTCGAGACCAAATTCCCCCATTTACTACCCATAAACTATATTTCAGTAAAACAAGCCAAAAACAGCAGTGGTACACCTTTGAGAATTTGGCCAAAATGGCCCCAGCATAAAATTTGTCCAAAAGACTCCCACATGTTTGTCAATATGTTGGCACAGGAATTTGTGATATTCGAAGCAAAATTCCCCCATTTACCACCCATAAACTACATTTCTGGAAAACAGGCCAAAAACGGTAGTGGTACACCTTTGAGAATTTAGCCAAAATGGCCCAGACATAAAATTATCCCAAATGACTCCCACAAGTTTGTCAATATGTTGGGACATGAATTGGTGAAATTCGAGACCAAATTCCCCCATTTGCTACATGTAAACTACATTTCGGAAAAACAGGCCAAAAACGGTAGTGGTACACCTTTGAGAATTTGGCCAAAATGGCCCTGGCATAAAATTTGTCCAAAAGATTCCCACATGATCATCAATATGTTGGGACATGAATTGGTGAAATTCGAGACCAAATTCCCACATTTGCTACCCGTAAACTACATTTCGGAAAAACAAGCCAAAAACGGTAGTGGTACTCCTTTGAGAATTTGGCAAAACTGGCCCCGGTATAAAATTTTTCCAAAAGACTCCCACATGTTTGTCAATATGTTGGGACATGAATTGGTGAAATTTGAGGCAAAATCCCCCATTTGCGACCCGTAAACTACATTTTGGGAAAACAGGCCAAAAACAGTAGTGGTAACCCTTTGAGAATTTAGCCAAAATGGAATCGGCATAAAATTATCCCAAAAGACTCCCACATGTTTGTCAATATGTTGAGTCATGATTTGGTGAAATTCGAAACCAAATTCCCCCATTTGCCACCTGTAAACTACATTTCAGTAAAACATGCCAAAAACGGTAGTGGTACACCTTTGAGAATTTGGCCAAAATGGCCCCGCCATAAAATTTGTCCAAAAGATTTCCACATGTTCGTCAATATGTTGGGACATGAATTGGTGAAATTCATGGAAAAATTCCACCATTTGCTACCCGTAAACTACATTTTGGGAAAAAAGGCCAAAAACGGTAGTTGTACCCCTTTGAGAATTAGGCCAAAATGGCCCCGGCATAAAATTAGGCCAAAAGACTCCCACAAGTTTGTCAATATGTTGGGACATGAATTGGTGAGATTCAAGACCAAATTCCCTCATTTGCAGCCCGTAAACTACATTTCGGAAAAACAGGCCAAAAACGGAAGTGGTACACCTTTGAGAATTTGGCCAAAATGGCCCCGGCATAAAATTTGTCTGAAAGAGTCCCACATGTTCGTCAATATGTTGGGACATGAATTGGTGAAATTCGAGGCAAAATTCCCCCATTTGCTACCCGTAAACTACATTTCGTGAAAACAGGCCAAAAACAGTAGTGGTATTCCTTTGAAAAGTTGGCCAAAATGGCCAGGGCATAAAATTAGCCCAAAAGACTCCCACAAGTTTGTCAATATGTTGGGACATGAATTGATTAAATTCGAGACCAAATTCCCCCATTTGCTACCCGTAAATTACATTTCGGAAAAACAGGCCAAAAACGGTAGTGGTACAACTTTGAGAATTTGGCTAAAATGGCCCTGGCATAAAATTTGTCCAAAAGATTCCAACATGCTCGTCAATATGTTGGGACATGAATTGGTGAAATTCGAGACCAAATTCCCCCATTTGCTTCCTGTAAACTACATTTCCGAAAAACAGGCCAAAAACGGTACTGTTACCCCTTTGAGAATTTGGCCAAAATGGCCCAGGCATAAAATTGGCCCTAAAGACTCCCACATCTTCAATAATATGTTGGGACATGACTTGGTGAAATTTGAGACCAAATCCCACCATTTACTACCCATAAACTACATTTCGGAAAAACAGGCCAAAAACGGTAGTGGTTCACCTTGGAGAATTTGGCCAAAATGGCCCCGTCATAAAATTTGTCCAAAAGACTCCCACATCTTCATCAATATGTTGGGACATGAACTGGTGAAATTCGAGGCTCAATTTCTCCATTTGCTACCCGCAAACTACATTTCGAAAAAACAAGCCAAAAACGGTAGTGGTTTGAGAATTTGGCAAAACTGGCCCGGGCATAAAATTTGTCCAAAAGACTCCCACATGTTCGTCTATATGTTGGGACATGAATTGGTGAAATTCAAGACAAAATTCCCCCATTTGCTACCTGTAAACTACATTTCAGGAAAACAGGCCAAAAACGGTAGTGGTACACCTTTGAGAATTTGGCCAAAATGGCATGGGCATAAAATTATCCCAAAAGACTCCCACATGTTTGTCAATATGTTGGGTCCTGATTTGGTGAAATTCAAGACCAAATTTCCCCATTTGCTACCCGTAAACTACATTTTAGTAAAACAGGCCAAAAACGGTAGTGGTACACCTTTGAGAATTTGGTCAAAATGGCCCTAGCATAAAATTTGTCCAAAAGACTCCCACATGTTTGTCAATATGTTGGGACATGAATTAGTGAAATTCGAGGCAAAATTACACCATTTGCTACCCGTAAACTACATTTCGGGAAAACAGGCCAACAATGGTAGTGGTACCCCTTTGAGAATTAGGCCAAAATGGCCCTAGCATAAAATTAGCCCAAAAGATTCCCATAAGTTTTTCAATATGTTGGGACATGAATTGGTGAAATTCGAGACCAAATTCCCCAATTTTGTACCCGTAAACTACATTTCGGAAAAACAGGCCAAAAACGGAAGTGGTACACCTTTGAGAATTTGGCCAAAATGGTCCAAGCATAAAATTTATCCAAAAGATTCCCACATGTTCGTCAATATGTTGGGACATGAATTGGTGAATTCGAGACCAAATTCTCCCATTTGTTTCCTGCAAACTACATTTCGGAAAAACAGGCCAAAAACGGTAGTGGTAGCCCTTTGACAATTTGGCCAAAATGGCCCAGGCATACAATTAGCCCAAAAGACTCCCACATCTTCATCAATATGTTGGGACATGACTTGGTGAAATTTGAGACCAAATCCCACCATTTACTACCCATAAATTACATTTCGGAAAAACAAGGTAAAAACGGTAGTGGTACATCTTTGAGAATTTGGCCAAAATGGCCCCAGTGTAAAATTTGTCCAAAAGACTCCCTCATGTTCCTCATATGTTGGGACATGAATTGGTGAAATTTGAGGCAAAATTCCCCCATTTGCTACCCGTAAACTACATTTCGAGAAAACAGGCAAAAAACGGTAGTGGCCTTTAAAAATTTGGCCAAAATGGCTCTGGCATAAAATTAGCCCAAAAGACTCCCACATGTTCGTCAATAAGTTGGGACATGAATTTGTGAAATTCGAGGCAAAATTCCCCTATCTGCTACCCGTAAACAACATTTCCGGAAAACAGGCCAAAAACGGTAGTGGTACCCCTTTGAGAATTAGGACAAAATGGTCCTGGCATAAAATTAGCCCAAAAGATTCCCACAAGTTTGTCAATATGTTGGGACATCAATTGGTGAAAGACCAAATTCCCCCATTTGCTACCCGTAAACAACATTTCGGAAAAACAGGCCAAAAACGGTAGTGGTACACCTTTTAGAATTCGGCCAAAATGGCCCCAGCATAAAATTTGTCCAAAAGATTCCCACATGTTTGTCAAAATGTTGGGACATGAATTGCTGAAATTCGACACCAAATTCCCCCATTTACTACCCATAAATTACATTTCGGAAATACAGGCCAAAAACGATAGTGGTACACCTTTGAGAATTTGGCCAAAATGGCCCCAGCATAAAATTTGTCCAAAAGACTCCCACATGTTCATAAATATGTTGGGACATGAATTGGTGAAATTTGAGACTAAATTCCCCCATTTGCTGCCCGTAAACTACATTTCGGAAAAACAGGCCAAAAACGGTAATGGTACAACTTTGAGAATTTGGCCAAAATGGCCCTAGCATAAAATTTGTCCAAAAGACTCCCACATGTTCATAAATATGTTGGGACATGAATTGGTGAAATTCGAGACTAAATTCCCCCATTTGCTACCTGTAAACTACATTTCGGAAAAACAGGCCAAAAACGGTAGTGGTACAACTTTGAGAATTTGGCCAAAATGGCCCTGGCATAAAATTTGTCCAAAAGATTCCCATATGTTCGTCAAAATGTTGGGATATGAGTTGGTGAAATTCGAGATCATATTCCCACATTTGCTTCCCGTAAACTACATTCCGGAAAAACAGGCCAAAAACGGTAGTGGTACCCCTTTGAGAATTTGGCCAAAATGGCATCGGCATAAAATTATCCCAAAAGACTCCAACATGTTTGTCAATATGTATGTCATGATTTGGTGAAATTCGAGGCAAAATTCCCCCATTTGCTACCCGTAAACTACATTTCGGGAAAACAGGCCAAAAACGGTAGTTGTACCCCTTTGAGAATTTGGCCAAAATGGCCCTACCATAAAATTAGCCCAAAAGACTCCCACATCTTCAACAATATGTTAGGACATGACTTGGTGAAATTTGAGACCAAATTCCTCCAAAAGGCACCCACATCTTCATCAATATATTGGAACATGACTTGGTGAAATTCGAGACAAAATTCCCCAATTTGCAACCCGTAAACTACATTTTTAAAAAACAAGCCAAAAACCGTAGTCGTACCCCTTTGAGAATTTGGCCAAAATGGCCCCTGCATAAAATTTGTCCAAAAGACTCCCACATGTTTATCAATATCTTAGAACATGAATTGGTGAAATTCGAGGTGAAATTCCCCCATTTGCTACCCATAAACTACATTTCGGGAAAACAGGCCAAAAACGGTAGTGGTACCCCTTTAAGAATTTGGCCAAAATGGCACCGGCATAAAATTATCCCAACAGACTTTGACATGTTCATCAATATGTTGGGACAAGAATTGGTGAAATTCGAGACCAAATTCCCTCATTTGCAACCCGTAAACTACATTTCAGAAAAACAGGTCAAAAACGGTAGTGATACACCTTTGAGAATTTGGCCAAAATGGCCCCGGCATAAAATTATCCCAACAGACTCTGACATGTTCATCATTATGTTGGGACATGAATTGGTGAAATTCGAGACCAAATTCCCCCATTTACTACCCGTAAACTACATTTCGGAAAAACAGGCCAAAAACGATAGTGGTACACCTTTGAGAATTTGGCCAAAATGGACCTGGCATAAAATTAGCCCAAAAGACTCCCACATGTTCGTCAATATGTTGGGACATGAATTGGAGAAATTCGAGACCATATTCCACCATTTACTACCCATAAACTATATTTCGAAAAAACAGGCCAGAAACAGTAGAGGTACCCCTTTGAGAATTTGGCCAAAATGGCCCTGGCATAAAATTAGCCCAAAAGGCTCCCAGATGTTCATCAATATGTTGGGACATGAATTGGTGAAATTCCAGACCAAATTCCACCATTTACTACCCATAAACTACATTTTGGAAAAACAGGCCAAAAACAGTAGTGGTACACCTTTGAGAATTTGGCCAAAATGGCCCCTGCATATAATTTGTCCAAAGGACTCCCACATGTACATCAATATGTTAGGAAATCAATTGGTGAAATTCGAGACCAAATTCCTCCATTTGATACCTGTAAACTACATTTCAGAAAAACAAGCAAAAACGGTAGTGGTACACCTTTGAGAATTTAGCAAAACTGGCGCCGACATAAAATTTGTCCAAAAGACTCCCACATGTTCGTCAATATGTTGGGACATGAATTGGTGAATTCGAGGCAAAATTCTCCTATTTGCTACCCGTAAACTACATTTCAGAAAAACAGGCCAAAAACGGTAGTGGTACCACTTTGAGAATTTGGCCAAAATGGCATCGGCATAAAATTATCGGAAAAGACTCCCACATGTTTGTCTATATGTTGGGTCAAGATTTGGTGAAATTCGAGACCAAATTCCCCCATTTGCTACCCGTAAACTACATTTCAGTAAAACAGGCCAAAAGCGGTAGTGGTACACCTTTGAGAATATGGCCAAAATGGCCCCGTCATAAAATTTATTCAAAAGACTCCCACATGTTCGTCAATATGTTGGCACATGAATTGTTGAAATTTGAGGAAAAATTCCCCCATTTGCTACCCGTTAACTACATTTCGGGAAATCATGCCAAAAACGGTAGTGGTACACCTTTGAGAATTTGGCCAAAATGGCCCTAGCATAAAATTAGCCCAAAACACTCCCACAAGTTTGTCAATATGTTGGGATATGAATTGGTGAAATTCGAGACCAAATTCCCCCATTTGCTACCCTTAAACTACATTTCAGTAAAACAGGCCAAAAACGGTAGTGGCACACCTTTTAGAATTTGGCCAAAACGGCCCCGGCATAAAATTAGCCCAAAAGACTCCCACAAGTTAGTCAATATGTTGGGACATGAATTGGTGAAATTCGAGACCAAATTCCACCATTTACTACCTATAAACTACATTTCGGAAAAACAGGCCAAAAACGGTAGTGGTACACCATTGAGAATTTGGCAAAAATGGCCCCGGCATAAAATTTGTCCAAAAGACTCCCATATGTTCGTCAATATGTTGGGACATGAATTGGTGAAATTCAAGACCAAATTCCCCCATTTGCTACCCGTAAACTACATTTCAGTAAAACAGGCCAAAAGTGGTAGTGGTACACCTTTGAGAATATGGCCAAAATGGCCCCGGTATAAAATTTGTCCAAAAGACTCCCACATGTTCATCAATATGTTGGCACATGAATTGGTGAAATTTGAGGAAAAATTCCCCCATTTGCTACCCGTTAACTACATTTCGGGAAATCATGCCAAAAACGGTAGTGGAACACCTTTGAGAATTTGGCCAAAATGGCCCTGGCATAAAATTAGCTCAAAACACTCCCACAAGTTTGTCAACATGTTGGAACATGAATTGGTGAAATTCGAGGCCAAATTCCACCATTTACTACCCATAAACTACATTTCGGAAAAACAGGCCAAAAACGGTAGTGGTACACCTTTGAGAATTTGGCCAAAATGGCTGCGGCATAAAATTTGTTCAAAAGACTCCCACATGTTCGTCAATATGTTGGGACATGAATTGGTGAAATTCGAGACCAAATTCCCCCATTTGCTACCCGTAAACTACATTTCAGTAAAACAGGCTAAAAACGGTAGTGGTACACCATTGAGAATTTGGCAAAAATGGCCCCGGCATAAAATTTGTCCAAAAGACTCCCATATGTTCGTCAATATGTTGGGACATGAATTGGTGAAATTCGAGACCAAATTACCCCATTTGCTACCCGTAAACAACATTTCAGTAAAACAGGCCAAAAACGGTAGTGGTACACCATTAAGAATTTGGCCAAAATGGCCCTGTCATAAAATTTATCCAAAAGACTCTCACATGTTCGTCAATATGTTGGGACATAAATTGGTGAAATTCGAGCCAAAATTCCCCCATTTGCTACCCGTAAACAACATTTTGGGAAACAGGCCAAAAACGGTAGTGGTACCTTTGAGAATTTGGCAAAAATCGCACCGGCATAAAATTATCCCAAAAGACTCCCACATGTTCGTCAATATGTTGGGTCATGAATTGATGAAATTCGAGACCAAATTCCCCTATTTACTACCCATAAACTGCATTTCGGAAAAACAGGCCAGAAACGGTAGTGGTACCCCTTTGAGAATTTGGCCAAAATGGCCCGGGCATAAAATTAGCCCAAAAGACTCCCACATGTTCATCAATATGTTGGGACATGAATTGGTGAACTTCGAGACCAAATTCACCATTTACTACCCATAAACTACATTTCGGAAAAACAGGCCAGAAACGGTAGAGGCACCCCTTTAAGAATTTGGCCAAAATGGCCCTGGCATAAAATTTGCCCAAAAGACTCCCATATGTTTATCAATATGTTGGGACATAAATTGGTGAAATTCGAGACCAAATTCCACCATTTGCTACCCATAAACTATATTTCGGAAAAACAGGCCAGAAACGGTAGTGGTACCCCTTTGAAAATTTGGCCAAAATGGCCCTGGCATAAAATTTGTCCAAAAGATTCCCACATGCTTGTCAATATGTTGGGACATGAATTGGTGAAATTCGAGATCAAATTCCCCATTTGCTTCCCGTAAACTACATTTCGGAAAAACAGGCCAAAAACGGTAGTGGTACCCCTTTGAGAATTAAGCAAAACTGGCCCCGGCATAAAGTTTGTCCAAACGACTCCCATATGTTCATCAATATGTTGGGACAAGAATTTGTGAAATTCGAGGCAAAATTCCCCTATTTGCTACCCATAAACAACATTTCGGGAAAACAGGCCAAAAACTGTAGTGGCACCTCTTTGAGAATTTTGCCAAAATGGCATCGGCATAAAATTATCCCAAAAGACTACCACATGTTTGTCAATATGTTGGGTCATGATTCGGTGAAATTCGAGACCAAATTCGCCCATTTACTACCCATAAACTATATTTCAGTAAAACAAGCCAAAAACAGCAGTGGTACAACTTTGAGAATTTGGCCAAAATGGCCCCAGCATAAAATTTGTCCAAAAGACTCCCACATGTTTGTCAATATGTTGGCACAGGAATTTTTGATATTCGAAGCAAAATTCCCCCATTTACCACCCATAAACTACATTTCTGGAAAACAGGCCAAAAACGGTAGTGGTACACCTTTGAGAATTTAGCCAAAATGGCCCAGACATAAAATTATCCCAAATAACTCCCACAAGTTTGTCAATATGTTGGGACATGAATTGGTGAAATTCGAGACCAAATTCCCCCATTTGCTACATGTAAACTACATTTCGGAAAAACAGGCCAAAAACGGTAGTGGTACACCTTTGAGAATTTGGCCAAAATGGCCCTGGCATAAAATTTGTCCAAAAGATTCCCACATGATCATCAATATGTTGGGACATGAATTGGTGAAATTCGAGACCAAATTCCCACATTTGCTACCCGTAAACTACATTTCGGAAAAACAAGCCAAAAACGGTAGTGGTACTCCTTTGAGAATTTGGCAAAACTGGCCCCGGTATAAAATTTTTCCAAAAGACTCCCACATGTTTGTCAATATGTTGGGACATGAATTGGTGAAATTCGAGGCAAAATCCCCCATTTGCGACCCGTAAACTACATTTTGGGAAAACAGGCCAAAAACAGTAGTGGTAACCCTTTGAGAATTTAGCCAAAATGGAATCGGCATAAAATTATCCCAAAAGACTCCCACATGTTTGTCAATATGTTGAGTCATGATTTGGTGAAATTCGAAACCAAATTCCCCCATTTGCTACCTGTAAACTACATTTCAGTAAAACATGCCAAAAACGGTAGTGGTACACCTTTGAGAATTTGGCCAAAATGGCCCCGGCATAAAATTTGTCCAAAAGATTTCCACATGTTCGTCAATATGTTGGGACATGAATTGGTGAAATTCATGGAAAAATTCCACCATTTGCTACCCGTAAACTACATTTTGGGAAAAAAGGCCAAAAACGGTAGTTGTACCCCTTTGAGAATTAGGCCAAAATGGCCCCGGCATAAAATTAGGCCAAAAGACTCCCACAAGTTTGTCAATATGTTGGGACATGAATTGGTGAGATTCAAGACCAAATTCCCTCATTTGCAGCCCGTAAACTACATTTCGGAAAAACAGGCCAAAAACGGAAGTGGTACACCTTTGAGAATTTGGCCAAAATGGCCCCGGCATAAAATTTGTCTGAAAGAGTCCCACATGTTCGTCAATATGTTGGGACATGAATTGGTGAAATTCGAGGCAAAATTCCCCCATTTACTACCCGTAAACTACATTTCGTGAAAACAGGCCAAAAACAGTAGTGGTATTCCTTTGAAAATTTGGCCAAAATGGCCAGGGCATAAAATTAGCCCAAAAGACTCCCATAAGTTTGTCAATATGTTGGGACATGAATTGATTAAATTCGAGACCAAATTCCCCCATTTGCTACCCGTAAACTACATTTCGGAAAAACAGGCCAAAAACGGTAGTGGTACAACTTTGAGAATTTGGCCAAAATGGCCCTGGCATAAAATTTGTCCAAAAGATTCCGACATGCTCGTCAATATGTTGGGACATGAATTGGTGAAATTCGAGACCAAATTCCCCCATTTGCTTCCTATAAACTACATTTCCGAAAAACAGGCCAAAAACGGTACTGTTACCCCTTTGAGAGTTTGGCCAAAATGGCCCAGGCATAAAATTTGCCCTAAAGACTCCCACATCTTCAACAAAATGTTGGGACATGACTTGGTGAAATTTGAGACCAAATCCCACCATTTACTACCCATAAACTACATTTCGGAAAAACAGGCCAAAAACGGTAGTGGTTCACCTTGGAGAATTTGGCCAAAATGGCCCCGTCATAAAATTTGTCCAAAAGACTCCCACATCTTCGTCAATATGTTGGGACATGAACTGGTGAAATTCGAGGCTCAATTTCTCCATTTGCTACCCGTAAACTACATTTCGAAAAAACAAGCCAAAAACGGTAGTGGTTTGAGAATTTGGCAAAACTGGCCCGGGCATAAAATTTGTCCAAAAGACTCCCACATGTTCGTCTATATGTTGGGACATGAATTGGTGAAATTCAAGACAAAATTCCCCCATTTGCTACCTGTAAACTACATTTCAGGAAAACAGGCCAAAAACGGTAGTGGTACCCCTTTGAGAATTTGGCCAAAATGGCATGGGCATAAAATTATCCCAAAAGATTCCCACATGTTTGTCAATATGTTGGGTCCTGATTTGGTGAAATTCAAGACCAAATTTCCCCATTTGCTACCCGTAAACTACATTTTAGTAAAACAGGCCAAAAACGGTAGTGGTACACCTTTGAGAATTTGGTCAAAATAGCCCTAGCATAAAATTTGTCCAAAAGACTCCCACATGTTTGTCAATATATTGGGGCATGAATTGGTGAAATTCGAGGCAAAATTACACCATTTGCTACCCGTAAACTACATTTCGGGAAAACAGGCCAACAACGGTAGTGGTACCCCTTTGAGAATTAGGCCAAAATGGCCCTAGCATAAAATTAGCCCAAAAGATTCCCACAAGTTTGTCAATATGTTGGGACATGAATTGTTGAAATTCGAGACCAAATTCCCCAATTTTGTACTCGTAAACTACATTTCGGAAAAACAGGCCAAAAACGGAAATGGTACACCATTGAGAATTTGGCCAAAATGGCCCAAGCATAAAATTTATCCAAAAGATTCCCACATGTTCGTCAATATGTTGGGACATGAATTGGTGAATTCGAGACCAAATTCTCCCATTTGTTTCCCGCAAATTACATTTCGGAAAAAAAGGCCAAAAACGGTAGTGGTAGCCCTTTGACAATTTGGCCAAAATGCCCCAGGCATACAATTAGCCCAAAAGACTCCCACATCTTCATCAATATGTTGGGACATGACTTGGTGAAATTTGAGACCAAATCCCACCATTTACTACCCATAAATTACATTTCGGAAAAACAAGGTAAAAACGGTAGTGGTACATCTTTGAGAATTTGGCCAAAATGGCCCCAGTGTAAAATTTGTCCAAAAGACTCCCTCATGTTCCTCATATGTTGGGACATGAATTGGTGAAATTTGAGGCAAAATTCCCCCATTTGCTACCCGTAAACTACATTTCGAGAAAACAGGCAAAAAACGGTAGTGGCCTTTAAAAATTTGGCCAAAATGGCTCTGGCATAAAATTAGCCCAAAAGACTCCCACATGTTCGTCAATATGTTGGGACATGAATTTGTGAAATTCGAGGCAAAATTCCCCCATCTGCTACCCGTAAACAACATTTCCGGAAAACAGGCCAAAAACGGTAGTGGTACCCCTTTGAGAATTAGGACAAAATGGTCCTGGCATAAAATTAGCCCAAAAGATTCCCACAAGTTTGTCAATATGTTGGGACATCAATTGGTGAAAGACCAAATTCCCCCATTGGCTACCCGTAAACAACATTTCGTAAAAACAGGCCAAAAACGGTAGTGGTACACCTTTTAGAATTCGGCCAAAATGGCCCCAGCATAAAATTTGTCCAAAAGATTCCCACATGTTCGTCCAAATGTTGGGACATGAATTGCTGAAATTCGACACCAAATTCCCCCATTTACTACCCATAAATTACATTTCGGAAATACAGGCCAAAAACGATAGTGGTACACCTTTGAGAATTTGACCAAAATGGCCCCAGCATAAAATTTGTCCAAAAGACTCCCACATGTTCATAAATATGTTGGGACATGAATTGGTGAAATTCGAGACTAAATTCCCCCATTTGCTGCCCGTAAACTACATTTCGGAAAAACAGGCCAAAAACGGTAATGGTACAACTTTGAGAATTTGGCCAAAATGGCCCCAGCATAAAATTTATCCAAAAGACTCCCACATGTTCATAAATATGTTGGGACATGAATTGGTGAAATTCGAGACTAAATTCCCCCATTTGCTACCTGTAAACTACATTTCGGAAAAACAGGCCAAAAACGGTAGTGGTACAACTTTGAGAATTTGGCCAAAATGGCCCTGGCATAAAATTTGTCCAAAAGATTCCCATATGTTCGTCAAAATGTTGGGATATGAGTTGGTGAAATTCGAGATCATATTCCCGCATTTGCTTCCCGTAAACTACATTCCGGAAAAACAGGCCAAAAACGGTAGTGGTACCCCTTTGAGAATTTGGCCAAAATGGCATCGGCATAAAATTATCCCAAAAGACTCCAACATGTTTATCAATATGTATGTCATGATTTGGTGAAATTCGAGGCAAAATTCCCCCATTTGCTACCCGTAAACTACATTTCGGGAAAACAGGCCAAAAACGGTAGTGGTACCCCTTTGAGAATTTGGCCAAAATGGCCCTACCATAAAATTAGCCCAAAAGACTCCCACATCTTCAACAATATGTTAGGACATGACTTGGTGAAATTTGAGACCAAATTCCTCCAAAAGGCACCCACATCTTCATCAATATATTGGAACATGACTTGGTGAAATTCGAGACAAAATTCCCCAATTTGCAACCCGTAAACTACATTTTTAAAAAACAAGCCAAAAACCGTAGTCGAACCCCTTTGAGAATTTGGCCAAAATGGCCCCTGCATAAAATTTGTCCAAAAGACTCCCACATGTTTATCAATATCTTAGAACATGAATTGGTGAAATTCGAGGCGAAATTCCCCCATTTGCTACCCATAAACTACATTTCGGGAAAACAGTCCAAAAACGGTAGTGGTACCCCTTTAAGAATTTGGCCAAAATGGCACCGGCATAAAATTATCCCAACAGACTTTGACATGTTCATCAATATGTTGGGACAAGAATTGGTGAAATTCGAGACCAAATTCCCTCATTTGCAACCCGTAAACTACATTTCAGAAAAACAGGTCAAAAACGGTAGTGATACACCTTTGAGAATTTGGCCAAAATGGCCCCGGCATAAAATTATCCCAACAGACTCTGACATGTTCATCATTATGTTGGGACATGAATTGGTGAAATTCGAGACCAAATTCCCCCATTTACTACCCGTAAACTACATTTCGGAAAAACAGGCCAAAAACGATAGTGGTACACCTTTGAGAATTTGGCCAAAATGGACCTGGCATAAAATTAGCCCAAAAGACTCCCACATGTTCGTCAATATGTTGGGACATGAATTGGAGAAATTCGAGACCATATTCCACCATTTACTACCCATAAACTATATTTCGGAAAAACAGGCCAGAAACAGTAGAGGTACCCCTTTGAGAATTTGGCCAAAATGGCCCTGGCATAAAATTAGCCCAAAAGGATCCCACATGTTCATCAATATGTTGGGACATGAATTGGTGAAATTCCAGACCAAATTCCACCATTTACTACCCATAAACTACATTTTGGAAAAACAGGCCAAAAACGGTAGTGGTACACCTTTGAGATTTTGGCCAAAATGGCCCCTGCATATAATTTGTCCAAAGGACTCCCACATGTACATGAATATGTTAGGAAATCAATTGGTGAAAGTCGAGACCAAATTCCTCCATTTGATACCCGTAAACTACATTTCAGAAAAACAAGCAAAAACGGTAGTGGTACACCTTTGAGAATTTAGCAAAACTGGCGCTGGCATAAAATTTGTCCAAAAGACTCCCACATGTTCATCAATATGTTGGGACATGAATTGGTGAATTCGAGGCAAAATTCTCCTATATGCTACCCGTAAACTACATTTCAGAAAAACAGGCCAAAAACGGTAGTGGTACCACTTTGAGAATTTGGCCAAAATGGCATCGGCATAAAATTATCGGAAAAGACTCCCACATGTTTGTCTATATGTTGGGTCAAGATTTGGTGAAATTCGAGACCAAATTCCCCCATTTGCTACCCGTAAACTACATTTCAGTAAAACAGGCCAAAAGAGGTAGTGGTACACCTTTGAGAATATGGCCAAAATGGCCCCGTCATAAAATTTATTCAAAAGACTCCCACATGTTCGTCAATATTTTGGCACATGAATTGGTGAAATTTGAGGAAAAATTCCCCCATTTGCTACCCGTTAACTACATTTCGGGAAATCATGCCAAAAACGGTAGTGGTACACCTTTGAGAATTTGGCCAAAATGGCCCTAGCATAAAATTAGCCCAAAACACTCCCACAAGTTTGTCAATATGTTGGGATATGAATTGGTGAAATTCGAGACCAAATTCCCCCATTTGCTACCCATAAACTACATTTCAGTAAAACAGGCCAAAAACGGTAGTGGCACACCTTTTAGAATTTGGCCAAAACGGCCCCGGCATAAAATTAGCCCAAAAGACTCCCACAAGTTAGTCAATATGTTGGGACATGAATTGGTGAAATTTGAGACCAAATTCCACCATTTACTACCTATAAACTACATTTCGGAAAAACAGGCCAAAAACGGTAGTGGTACACCATTGAGAATTTGGCAAAAATGGCCCCGGCATAAAATTTGTCCAAAAGACTCCCATATGTTCGTCAATATGTTGGGACATGAATTGGTGAAATTCAAGACCAAATTCCCCCATTTGCTACCCGTAAACTACATTTCAGTAAAACAGGCCAAAAGTGGTAGTGGTACACCTTTGAGAATATGGCCAAAATGGCCCCGGTATAAAATTTGTCCAAAAGACTCCCACATGTTCATCAATATGTTGGCACATGAATTGGTGAAATTTGAGGAAAAATTCCCCCATTTGCTACCCGTTAACTACATTTCGGGAAATCATGCCAAAAACGGTAGTGGTACACCTTTGAGAATTTGGCCAAAATGGCCCTGGCATAAAATTAGCTCAAAACACTCCCACAAGTTTGTCAACATGTTGGAACATGAATTGGTGAAATTCGAGACCAAATTCCACCATTTACTACCCATAAACTACATTTCGGAAAAACAGGCCAAAAACGGTAGTGGTACACCTTTGAGAATTTGGCCAAAATGGCTGCGGCATAAAATTTGTTCAAAAGACTCCCACATGTTCGTCAATATGTTGGGACATGAATTGGTGAAATTCGAGACCAAATTCCCCCATTTGCTACCCGTAAACTACATTTCAGTAAAACAAGCTAAAAACGGTAGTGGTACACCATTGAGAATTTGGCAAAAATGGCCCCGGCATAAAATTTGTCCAAAAGACTCCCATATATTCGTCAATATGTTGGGACATGAATTGGTGAAATTCGAGACCAAATTACCCCATTTGCTACCCGTAAACTACATTTCAGTAAAACAGGCCAAAAACGGTAGTGGTACACCATTAAGAATTTGGCCAAAATGGCCCTGTCATAAAATTTATCCAAAAGACTCTCACATGTTCGTCAATATGTTGGGACATAAATTGGTGAAATTCGAGCCAAAATTCCCCCGTTTGCTACCCGTAAACAACATTTTGGGAAACAGGCCAAAAACGGTAGTGGTACCTTTGAGAATTTGGCCAAAATCGCACCGGCATAAAATTATCCCAAAAGACTCCCACATGTTCGTCAATATGTTGGGTCATGAATTGATGAAATTCGAGACCAAATTCCCCTATTTACTACCCATAAACTGCATTTCGGAAAAACAGGCCAGAAACGGTAGTGGTACCCCTTTGAGAATTTGGCCAAAATGGCCCGGGCATAAAATTAGCCCAAAAGACTCCCACATGTTCATCAATATGTTGGGACATGAATTGGTGAACTTCGAGACCAAATTCACCATTTACTACCCATAAACTACATTTCGGAAAAACAGGCCAGAAACGGTAGAGGCACCCCTTTGAGAATTTGGCCAAAATGGCCCTGGCATAAAATTTGCCCAAAAGACTCCCACATGTTTATCAATATGTTGGGACATAAATTGGTGAAATTCGAGACCAAATTCCACCATTTGCTACCCATAAACTATATTTCGGAAAAACAGGCCAGAAACGGTAGTGGTACCCCTTTGAAAATTTGGCCAAAATGGCCCTGGCATAAAATTTGTCCAAAAGATTCCCACATGCTTGTCAATATGTTGGGACATGAATTGGTGAAATTCGAGATCAAATTCCCCATTTGCTTTCCGTAAACTACATTTCGGAAAAACAGGCCAAAAACGGTAGTGGTACCCCTTTGAGAATCTGGCCAAAATGGCCTTGGCATAAAATTTGCCCAAAAGACTCCCACATGTTCGTCAATATTTTGGGACTTGAATTGGTGAAATTCGAGATCAAATTCCCCAAATTGCAACCCATAAACTACATTTCAAAAAACAAGTCAAAAACCGTAGTCGTACACCTTTGAGAATTTGGCCAAAATGGCCCCGGCATAAAATTTGTCCAAATGACCCCACATGTACATCAATATGTTGGGACATGAAGTGGTGAAATTCGAGGAAAAATTCCCCCATTTGCTACCCGTAAACTACATTTCGGGAAAACAGGCCAAAAACGGTAGAGGTACCTCTTTGAGAATTTGGCCAAAATGGCACCGGCATAAAATTATCCTAAAAGACTCCCACATGTTTGTCAATATGCTGGGTCATGATTTGGTGAAATTCGAGACAAAATTCCCCCATTTACGACCCTTAAACTACATTTCGGAAAAACAGGCCACAAACGGTGTTGGTACCCCTTTGAGAATTTGGCAAAAATGGTCCTGGCATAAAATTAGCCCAAAAGACTCCTACATGTTTGTGAATATGTTGGGACATGAATTGGTGAAATTTGAGACCAAATTCCACCATTTACTACCCATAAACTACATTTCAGAAAAGCAGGCCAGAAACGGTAGTGGTACCTCTTTGAGAATTTGGCCAAAATGGCCCTGGCATAAAATTAGCCCAAAGACTCCCACAAGTTTCTCAATATGTTGGGACATGAATTGGTGAAATTCGTGACCACATTCCCCCATTTGCTACCCGTAAACTACATTTCGGAAAAACAGGTCAAAAATGGTAGTGGTACACCTTTGAGAATTTGGCCAAAATGGCCCCGGCATAAAATTTGTCCAAAAGATTCCCACATGTTTGTCAATATGTTGGGACTTGAATTGGTGAAATTCGAGACCAAATTCCTCCATTTGCAACCCGTAAACTACATTTCTAAAAAACAAGCCAAAACCGTAGTCGTGCCCCTTTGAGAATTTGGTCAAAATGGCACCGACATAAAATTTGTTCAAAAGACTCCTACATGTTCATCAATATGTTGGGACATGAATTGGTGAAATTCGAGGCAAAATTCCCCCATTTGCTACCCGTAAACTACATTTCAGGAAAACAGGCCAAAAACGGTTGTGGTACCCCTTTGAGAATTTGGCCAATGTGGCACCAGCATAAAATGATCCCAAAATACTCCCACATGTTCGTTAATATGTTGGGACATGAATTGGTAAAATTTGAGACCAAATTCCCCCATTTGCTACCCGTAAACTATATTTCGGAAAAAAAGGCCAAAAACGGTAGTGGTACCCCTTTGAGAATTTGGCCAAAACGGCCCCGTCATAAAATTAGTCCAAAAGACTCCCACATCTTTATCAATATGTTGGGACATGACTTTGTGAAATTTGAGACCAAATCCCACCATTTACTACCCATAAACTACATTTCGGTTAAACAGGCCAAAAAAGGTAGTGGTACACCTTTGAGAATTTGGCCAAAATGGCCCCAGCATAAAATTTGTCCAAAAGACTCCCATATGTTTGTCAATATGTTGGGACATGAATTGGTGAAATTTGAGACCAAATTCCTCCATTTGCTACCCATAAACTACATTTCAGAAAAACAGGCCAAAAACGGTAGCGGTACACCTTTGAGAATTTGGCCAAAATGGCCCCGCCATAAAATTTGTCCAAAAGACTCCCACATGTTCGTCAATATGTTGGGACATGAATTGGTGAAATTCGAGGCAAAATTCTCCCATTTGCTACCCGTAAACTACATTTCGAGAATACAAGCCAAAAACGGTAGTGGTACCCTTTGAGAATTTGGCTAAAATGGCCCTGGTATAAAATTAGCTCAAAAGACTCCCACATGTTTGTCAATATGTTGGGACATGAATTGGTCAAATTCGAGACCAAATTCCCCCATTGGTTTCCCGTAAACTACATTTTAGAAAAATAGACCAAAAACGGTAGTGATACCCCTTTGAGAATTTGGCCAAAATGGCCCCATCATAAAATTAGCCCAAAAGACTCCCACATCTTCATCAATATGTTGGGAATTGACTTGGTGAAATTTAGACCAAATCCAACCATTTACTACCCATAAACTACATTTCCGAAAAACGGGCCAAAAACGGTAGTGGTACACCTTTGAGAATTTGGCCAAAATGGCCCTGGCATAAAATTTGTCCAAAAGACTCCCACATATTCGTCAATATGTTGGGACATGAATTGGTGAAATTCAAGGCAAAATTCCCCCATTTGCTACTTGTAAACTACATTTCGGGAAAACCGGCCAAAACGATAGTGCTACCACTTCCATTTTCATCCCTTAAACTACATTTCAGAAACACAAGCCAAAAACCGTAGTGGTACACCTTTAAGAATTTTGCCAAAATGGTCCCGGCATAAAATTTGCCCAAAAGACTCCTCTATGTTCTCAATATGTTGGGACATGACTTGGTGAAATTTGAGACCAAATTCCACAATTTCATACCCATAAACTACATTTCGGAAAAACAGGCCAAAAACGGTAGTGGTACACCTTTGAGAATTTGGTCAAAATGGCCTCAACATAAAATTTGCCCAAAAGACTCTGACATGTTCATCAATATGTTCAGACATGAATTGGTGAAATTCGAGACTGAATTCCCCCATTTGCTACCTGTAAAGTACATTTCGGAAAAAAAAAGGCCAAAAAGGTTATGGTACCACTTTGAGAATTTGGCAAAAATGGCCCCAGAATAAAATTAGCCAAAAAGACTCCCACACGTTCATCAATATGTTGGGACATGACTTGGTGAAGTTCGAGATGAAATTTCTCCATTTGATACCCATAAACTAAATTTCGAAAAAACAGGCCAAAAACGGTAATGGTACACGTTTGAGGATTTGGCCAAAATGGCCCCGTCATAAAATTTACCGAAAAGACTCCCACATGTTCGTCAATATGTTGGGACTTGAATTGGTGTAATTCGAGACCAAATTCTCCAATTTGCAACCGGTAAACTACATTTCTAAAAAACAAGCCAAAAACCGTAGTCGTACCCCTTTGAGAATTTGGCCAAAATGGCCCCTGCATAAAATTAGGCCAAAAGACTCCCTCATGTTCATCAATATATTGGAATATGAATTGGTGAAATTCGAGACCAAATTCCTCTATTTGCTACCCATAAACTACATTTCAGAAAAACAGGCCAAAAACGGTAGTGGTACACCTTTGAGAATTTGGCCAAAATGGCCCCGGCATAAAATTAGCCCAAAAGACTCTCACTTGTTCGTCAATATGTTGGGACATGAATTGGTGAAATTCGAGACCAAATTCCCCCATTTACTACCCGTAAACTAAATTTCGGAAAAACAGGCTAAAAACGCTGATGGTACCCCTTTGAGAATTTGGCCAAAATGGCCCCGGCATAAAATTTTCCTAAAAGACTCCCACATGTTTGTTAATATGTTGGGACATGAATTGGTGAAATTCAAGACCAAATTTCCCCATTTTCTACCCGTAAACTACATTTCGGAAAAAAAGGCCAAAAACGGTAGTGGTACCCCATTGAGAATTTGGCCAAAATGGCCTTGGCATAAAATTTGCCCAAAAGACTCCCATATGTACATCAATATGTTGGAACAAGAATTGTGAAATTCGAGACAAAATTCCCCCATTTGCTACCCGTAAACTACATTTCGAAAAAAAAGGCCAAAAACGGTAGTGGTACCCACTTTGAGAATTTGGCCTAGATGGCCCTATCATAAAATTTGCACAAAAGACTCCCATATGTTCATCAATATGTTGGGACAGGAATTGGTGAAATTTGAGACCAAATTCCCATAATTACTACCCGTAAACAACATTTTAGAAAAACAGGAAAAAAACGGTCGTTATACACCTTTGAGAATTTGGCCAAAATGGCCCCGACATAAAATTTTCCCAAAAGACTCCCACATATTTGTTAATATGTTGGGACATGATTTGGGGAAATTTGAGACCAAATTCCCCCATTTACTTCCAATAAACTACATTTCGGAAAAACAGGGCAAAAACGGTAGTGGTACACCTTTGAGAATTTGGCCAAAATAGCCCCGGCATAAAATTTCACCAAAAGACTCCCACATGTTTGTCAATATGTTAGGAGATGATTTGGTAAAATTCGAGACCAAATTCCTTCATTTACTACTCGTAAACTACATTTCCGAAAAATAGGCCAAAAACCGCAGTGGTACCCTTTGAGAATTTTGCCAAAATGGCCCCGGCTTAAAATATCCCCAAAAGACTTCCACATGTTCGTTAATATATTGGGACATGATTTGGTGAAATTCGGGACCAAATTACCCTATTTACTGCCAATAAACTACATTTCGGAAAAACAGGCCAAAAACGGTAGTGGTACCCCTTTGATAATTTGGCCAAAATGGCCCCGGCATAAAATTTCCCCAAAAGACTCCCACATGTTCATCAATATGTTGGCACAAGATTTGATGAAATTCGAGACCAAATTCCACCATTTACTACCCGTAAACTATATTTCGGAAAAACAGGCCAAAAACGGTAGTGGTACCCCCTTTGAGAATTTGGCCAAAATGGCCCTGACATAAAATTCACCCAAAAGAATCCCACTTGTTTGTCAATATGTTGGGACATGAATTGGTGAAATTCGAGACCAGATTCCACCATTTGCTACTTGTAAACTATATTTCGGAAAAAAAGGCCAAAAACGGTAGTGGTACCACTTTGAGAATTTGGCCAAAATGGCCCCGGCATAAAATTAGCCCAAAAGACTCCCACATGTTTGTCAATATGTTGGAACATGAATTGGTGAAATTCGAGACCAAAGTCCCCCATTTTCTACCCGTAAACAGCATTTTGGAAAAACTGGCCAAAAACCGTAGTACACCTTTGAGAATTTTGCCAAAACGGCCCCGGCATAAAATTTGCCCAAAAGACTCCCATATGTTCATCAATATGTTGGGACATGACTTGGTGAAATTTGAGACCAAATTCTACAATTTCATACCCACAAACTACATTTCGGAAAAAAGGCCAAAAACGGTAGTGGTACCCCTTTGAGAATTTGGCCAAAATAGCACCGGCATAAAAAATGCCCAAAAGACTCCGACATGTTCATCAATATTTTCGGACAAGAATTGATGAAATTCGAGGCCAAATTCCCCCATTTGCTACCCGTAAACTACATTTGGGAAAAACAGGCCAAAAATGGTAGTGGTACCCCTTTGCGAATTTGGCCAAAATGGCCCTGGCATAAAATTTGCCCAAACGACTCCCACATGTTCATCAATATGTTGGGTCATGAATTGGTGAAATTCGAGACAAAATTCCCCCATTTGCTACCCATAAACTACATTTCGGAAAAAAATGCCAAAAAGGTGGTGGTACCACTTTGAGAATTTGGCCAAAATGGCCCCGGAATAAAATTTTCCCAAAAGACTTCTACATGTTCATCAATATGTTGGGACATGAATTGGTGAAATTCGAGGCAAAATTCCCCCATTTGCTACCCGTAAACTACATTTCGGAAAAATAGGGAAAAAACGGTAGTGGTACCCCTTTGAGAATTTGGCGAAAATAGCCCATCATAAAATTTCTCCAAATGACTCCCACATGTTTGTAAATATGTTGGCGCAGAAATTGGTGAAACTCGAGACCAAATTCCCCCATTTACTACCTGTAAACTACATTTTGAAAAAATAGGCAAAAAAGGTTGTGGTACCCCTTTAAGAATTTGGCCAAAATAGCCCGTCATAAAATTTCCCAAATGACTCCCACATGTTCATTAATATGTTGGGACATAAATTGGTGAAATTCGAGACCAAATTCCCCCATTTACTACCTGTAAAATACATTTCGGAAAAACACGCTAAAAAAGGTAGTGGTACGCCTTTGAGATATTGGCCAACATGGCCTCGAAATAAAATTTCCCCAAAAGACTCCCACATGTTCATCAATGTTTTAGGACATCAATTGGTGAAATTCGAGACCAAATTCACTCATTTGCTACTAGTAAACTACATTTCAGGAAAACAAGCCAAAACAACAGTGGTACCCCTTTGAGAATTTGGCCAAAATGGCCCCATCATAAAATTTGCACAAAAGACTCCGACATGTTCATCAATATGTTGGGACAGGAATTGGTGAAATTCAAGGCCAAATTCAGACATTTACTACCCGTAAACAACATTTTAGAAAAATAGGCCAAAAACGGTAGTGGTACCCCTTTGAGAATTTGGCCAAAATGGCCCTCGAATAAAATTTCCCCAAAAGACTCCCACATGTTCGTTGATATGTTGGGACATGAATTGGTGAAATTTGAGACAAAATTCCCACATTTACTATCCATAAACAATTTTTTAGAAAAACAGGCCAGAAATGGTAGTGGTACCCCTTTGAGAATTTGGCCAAAATGGCCCCGCCATAAAATTTCCCCAAAAGACTCCCTGCTTGAGGATATGTACATGGCACAACCTGAGGGTTTTGTCGATCCAGAGTATCCTGGGAGGGTATGCAAACTTCAAAGGTCCATTTATGGACTGAAGCAAGCATCCCAAAGTTGGAATCTTAGATTCAATGAAGCTATAAAGGAATATAGTTTCATACAGAATCAAGATGAGCCTTGTGTGTATAAGAGGATTAGTGGGAGCATTGTCATATTCCTGGTATTATATGTGGATGATATCCTTCTTATTGGAAGCGACATACCAACACTGCAAGGAGTAAAGCAATTGTTGTGTAAGTGCTTCGTAATGAAGGACTTAGGCAAAGCTGAGACGATCCTAGAGATCAGGATCTACAGGGATAGATCCAATCGGCTTCTGGGCCTAAGTCAGGCCACGTACATAGACAAAGTTCTGAAAAGATTCAGCTTGGATCGGGCTCAGAAAGGTTTCTTGCTGATGAGCCATAGGCTGAAACTTAGTAAGAAGAACTATCCTAAGATAAGGGAGGACAGGGAGAACATGAAGTTGGTCCCATATGCCTCGGCTATAGGATCAATCATATACTCCATGCTATGTACGAGACCTGATGTCGCCTTTGCACTAAGTATGACAAGCCGGTACAAGCAGGATCCCAGAGATGATCACTGGAATGCTGTCAAAGTAATCCTCAAGTACCTTAACCGGACTAAGGATAGCTTCTTAGTGTGTGGAGGTCAGGAAGAGCTATCAGTTACTGGGTATACTGATGCAAGCTTCTAGATCGACCAGGATGAGTACCAATCACAGTCTGGTTATGTGTTTTTGCTAAATAGTGGTGATGTAAGCTGGAGGAGCTCAAAGCAACCGACCATCGTGGACTCTACAATAGAATTTGAGTACATTGCAGCGTATGATGCATCTAAGGAAGCTGTATGGATAAGAAAGTTTATCACTGAGTTAGGAGTAGTGCCTACTATCCAAGACCAAGTTGATATCTTCTGTGACAATAATGGGGCTGTTGCACAATCTAAGGAGCCCCGGTCACACAAGAACACAAAGCAGTGCTCAGGAAGTTTCACCTCATATGAGAAATAGCCGAGAGAGGTGACATTTCATTGCATAGAGTGGACACCAAGGATAATGTCGCAGATCCTTTGACCAAGGTGTTGCCTCAGCCTAAGCACGAGGGTCATACTAGATCTATAGGGATTACGCCCATGCCTACTTGGTACTAGTGCAAGTGGGAGATTGTTGGATATGCCCTAGTCCTGAGGCATTGGACCTTGTATTTGTATTTTACATTTATTAGATTCATGTATTATACATATTTTGTGTCATAAATAAAGGCATTAATCCTTTTATTATATATCTTGTGCTGTATTCTAAATGGAGTATCCAATTGACATATCCATATCCATGTTGACAAGTGTCATGCACTTGACAGTAAAACCATGGATAGGGAAAATGATATGACCATAAAGAGATCCGTAGTCTGTTCCAGTCATGGGAATGAATGGAACTAGAGACTATCATTAATATGGTTGTATGGCGGTGTCTTACCGGCCATTAGACATGGGATGTCAACCAAGTTAATAGATACATGCAAAAAAGGCATGGTACTAGATAGATCCACTAAACGAGAAATCCACATGGTAAACTATCACAAGTGATTCTCGGTAGTACTTGTATGGATCCTTTGACTTGATCATATGATGGTGCTACATGCGAAGTCACATACTTTGGGGTACGCCCAAAGGGCCTGTAAAAGGGTGCCAAGTATGGGTACTTTCGGGTATGTCACTAAGCATGGCAGTGCTATGGATATGCAGAAGGGATATGTCACTCAGTAGTCCACTAAGAAGATATCATCGGTCTCTTGATGAATGTGACTGATAAGAGTATGACCACACCCAAACAAGTTGGAACTTGTTTGTGAGCTTCAGTACATTCGGGATCAAGTAAATGTCCAAACACAAAAGAGGGTGATTAATCCATGCCTTTATGTTAGACACCGATATCAATGACATGGGATATTAAACTACAGGGTTATGATTTCAGTTGGATTGCCATCTCCATCTTAATTGGGGCTGTAGTAGCTTGCTAGAGCCCGCCTGCAGTCTGTGGGCCAAAGGCCTACTGCCAACATAAAGATGGGCCTACAAGATCATACACATTGAACATCTGAACTCGGACTAAAAGGGGTCAACTATATACTTGGAGTATACACATTGGAGAGAGAGGATTATATTAGTTATATTATATAGATCGATTGGATTGATCAAAATAATATAATTAATATTTGTATTGGCCTTCTCATAATTAATTCAATGAATAAATTTATGAGATCATTTCCTAGGTGGAAATATTTCATATGTATAGGTTTACATATGATTTATTTTATGAAGGTCTAATTTAATTCATGGGTTAAATTAATTAGTCAAATCAACTTTAATTAAATATAAATAATATGTTATATGGTGTAATATATTATATGCATGTTGAAATTAAAATTGCATTTGAAATTAATTTGGACCAAGTGAATTAGAATGGATTTGGGTTTCAAAATAGGAGAAAAGCCCACATAAAATAAAGCATAATGGGCCGAAATTTTCAATGAAAATTTCAGCCATCTAGGGTCAAAATAACCCTAAGAATTTCGGCCAAAGGAGGGTAATTTTCCAGCCAAAAATTGCAGCCCTAAATTCCTCTCTTCCGGTCGATCCTCTCGCTAGCACAGGTCGTGTTCAATAGCCGTTCGTGTACGTGAACGCGGAGGGAATCAAGTTTGATTTCTGCAGCCATCTCTAGAAGTGATATCTCTCAGGTGAGAAATCTTTTCTTTGTTATTTGATTTTGACTTTTGCAATTTTCATATCAATTGCTCCTAGGCATGGATTTGAGGAAATCACCGCGTTCTTCCGCTTTTATCGAGTGATTTCTGATGAAAATCCCAACAATGAATTGGTGAAATTTGAGAGTACACTCCTCCATCATGTTCCTATGAGCAACATTTAGGAAAAACTGGTGAAAAACGGTACCCCTTTGACAATTTGGCAAAAATGTCCTAGGGATAAAATTCGTCCAAAAGACTCACACATGTTTGTCAATATTTTGGGACATGAATTGGTGAAATTTGAGACCAAAGTCCCGCATTTACTTCTCGTAAGCAATATTTAGGAAAAACATGGCAAAAACGGTAATGGTACCCCTTTGAGAATTTGGCTAGAATGGCCCATGGATAAAATTCGCCCAAAAGGCTCACACATGTTCGTCAATAAGTTGGAACATGAATTGGTGAAGTTTGTGACCAAAATCCTCCAGTTGGTTCCCATAAACAACATATAGGAAAAACCGGCCAAAAACGGTAGTGGTACCCCATTGAGAATTTGGCCAAAATGGCCCTAGGACAAAATTGGCCCAAAGGAGTCTAACATGTACATCACTGTGTTGGGACATGAGTTGGTAAAATTTGAGAGTAAACTCCTCCATTAGGTTCCTGTAAGCAACATTGAGGAAAAACTGGCCAACAACGGTAGTGGTACCCCTTTGACAATTTGGCCAAAATGGCCCTGGGACAAAATTGGCACAAAACACTCTAACATGTATGTCAATGTGTTGGAACATGAATTGGTGAAATTTGAGAGCAAAATCCTCCATCTTGTTCCCGTAAACAACATTTAGGAAAAACAGGCTAAAAACGGTAGTGGTACCCCTTTGAAAATTCGGCCAGAATGGCCCCGGGATAAAATTCACCCAAAAGGCTCCCACGTGTTCGTCAATAAGTTGGGATATGAATTGGTAAAATTTAAGACCAACATCCCCCAGTTGGTTCTCATGAATAACATTTAGGAAAAACAAACCAAAAACGGTAGTGGTACCCCTTTAAGAATTTGGCCAAATGGCCCCAGGGAAAAATTGGTCCAAATGACTCCCACATGTACGTGAATATGTTGGGACATGAATTGGTGAAATTTGAGAGAATACTCCTCCATTTGGTTTCCGTAAGCAACATTTAGGAAAAATAGGTCAAAAACGATAGTGGTACCTCTTTGAGAATTTGATCAAAATGGCCGCAGAAAAAAATTTGCCCAAATGACTCCTACATGTACCACAATTTGTTAAGACACGAATTGGTAAAATTTGAGACCAAAGTCCCCCATTTAGTTCCCGTAAACAATATTAGGAAAAACAGGCCAAAAAGGGTATTGGTACCCCTTTGTGAATTTGGCCAAAATGGTTCCGGGAAAAAATTGGATCAAAAGACTCCCACATGTACCTCAATCTGTTGGGACATGAATTTGTGAAATTTGAGAGCAAACTCCTCAATAAGGTTCCTGTAAGCAACATTTAGGGAAAACTAGCCAGAAAGGGTAGTGGCACCTCTTTAAAAATTTGGCCAAAATACGACCGAAAAAAAATTGGTCCAAAAAAATCATACATGTACCTCAATGTTTTGGGACATGAATTGGTGCAATTGGAGACCAAATTCCTCCATTTAGTTTCTGTAAACAACATTTAGGAAAAACAGTCCAAAAACAATAGTGGTACACCTTTGAGAATTTGACCAAAATACCGTGTAAAAAAATTGATCTAAATGACTCCTTCTTGTACCTCATATTGACGAACATGGCATATTCTAATGAAACGAAAAAATGTCATATTCAAAGGATGAGAAGAGTTTTATACCTCCAAATACGCGTTTAGTGTATTGCTTACATATTATTTTTTTTAAAAAAAAAAACCAATCAATGTCCCCACTTTCAGATATGCTAGTTTAACGTTTTACAAATATCAGTTTGCAAGTTGACCAAACCGGATGATTTATGTTTAAGTTATTTTTAATATATATTATTAACTGTTGATATGCATATAAAAAATTATAAATTAACAGTTGCATTGCCGATTTTCTCTTGATCAAATAATTAGCTAAAAAATTTCATAGCACCCGCTCAACGCATGGGCATATCACTACTAGTATAAAAAAAAAAATTTCACTTGGTTTACCGGTGACAATTTCACCATATTCAGGTTACAGGGACGGTTGATGAAAGGAATTTAAAGTTTAGGGACGATTTGCTTACGAAAAGGAGTTTAGTGGCAATTATGGTATGGATTAACGAGTTCGGGGACGGTTGGTGATATTGATCCAATTTTATCTCATAATAAGGGATTGTCACATCGCTCCGACCCGACCTGCTTGCTGAATTCATTAGTTCAAGGAAAAGATCCTTCCCTTACTTGCAAAGGCACGGCCGAAAGTGACGATGCTGAGTTCATCTGCCCGAAGAGCGCGGAAGCTATGCTCTTCATACACTTATTGCATCAGACATCAAAGCAGTTTGTTGCCATCGATTTCGAATAAAGGCTCTCATTTCTTTGTCAATGAACCTAGAGGAACTATAACTGCCACTAAAGTTGCAACCTGGTCTTCCTCCTTTAGTTCATTTGCAAATCGTCATTCCCAGCTGACGGATGCATATTCAGCGATAGACTTAGCGCTTGACTCGGTGGTGAAGATCTTTACAGTATGTAGCAGCCCGAACTACTTCCTCCCCTGGCAGAATAAGCCTCAGCGCGAAACCATGGGTTCCGGTATCTAACATTCTCAAATTACTTTCCAAGACTTGCTATCTTTAATCGATTTTTTTCTTGCAAGTTTCATTGCTAATAAATTGAAATGAGATCCCCGTTTGGTGTTATAGCATAATTTGGCGCCATTACCACATCTTCGCTGCTCAATCTTATAGAATGTCCTTTTTATTTACTTGATTGAAGCATATGTTCTGCCTCCAAATATCGTACTGTGCAACTTCAACTACATTATCAAATGCAAATCTGAAATCTTCAATTAAAAATAATTTACACACAATTGATAGGGAGAGATGCACTGCCGGCATATTTATGTTTTAGATACAAATTTCACTGGCATATACACACCATTCATTTGAAAGATATGTACTGAAGTTTTACTCGGAGCTGTGGAATATACCATGAGTCCATCATTAAACCTAGAAGCAGATAACATTGCTCCTTATTCAATTTTTAATGTTTTTGAAGTTAAGTTCTTGTCCTAACGTAGGTTTTGTTATTCCTGGGAAAAAGATTCTTACGAATGCTCATGTGGTGGCTGATCACACATTTGTCCTTGTGAGAAAACATGGGTCTCCCACTAAATATAGAGCAGAAATACAAGCTATCGGCCACGAATGTGATTTAGCTATTCTGGTAGTCGAAAGTGAAGAGTTTTGGCAGGGTATGAATTTCTTGGAGCTAGGAGACATCCCATTTCTGCAAGAAGCTGTTGCTGTTGTTGGATACCCTCAAGGTAACAACATAAAATATCACTGCATTGAATACACCTGATATCATGCTTTAGCTGTTTTAAATTATTGGTTGCTACCATAGAAAATATGATCCATGGAAACATCAGATTTGCAGTCCTGCAAACTATGGTCTTTGTGATTTAGTGTCTTCTTCTTCTACTACTTCTCTCTCTCTCTCTCTCTCTCTCTCTCTCTCTCTCTCTCTTTTTCCCAAGTAGAATTTAACTTATTGAAGATGCCTACTTTTTCTTTATTTCTTCAAGTGCATTCGTTGTTTGAGTGGTTTTGTTGGAATAGCTTGTGAAGATTAGCTATTAACTGTGGAATGGGATTATTAGAAAAGAAAGACAAGTTGTTTCCTGTGTTTGGATGTGTTTGTGGTTAATAAGCGGCTTTAAGCATGCAGCATACCATGTTTAGTACTAAGTAGGGAAACGAGAAAAAACATAGAAGATGAACATAGACGACACTTGCCAGTGAAGATCAATTATGCATATGGGGCATCTGTCCTTGCTTTAAAGTAGTTTACAAGAACTGACAAGGTTTTATTTTTGTGAATATATGTAGTACTCACCATAAATTTGTAAGTGCTCTTTATTATATGAAGATAATCAGATAGTTATCTTAATTAAAAATTTCATATTTCAGTGTTTCTCTGATTAAAAATCTGATTTTCTTAAATCTATTAGTAAAATAGCTATGGCTATTTTCTTTAAAACTATAAATACAAGCTTTTCGGGAGTAGAAATAATAATGAATAACAAGGCTGTTTTTTTTGGCTTTTTTTTAAAAAAATTTACTTATGGCTTGTTTTGATTTCTGTCTTAATCTTGGGGTTAAAAGAAGAGGAAAAGGAACCTTTTGGTTGAACTTCTTATTTCAAAGCACAAACAATTGCTATATAATAATGGATAAATGATAATTGAAGACCACTGCTCCATCATTATTCTTTAATGGTTTAGGACTATTGTTATCCACTGAATCAATCAATAATCAGATTGATCAAATGAGTTGGTTCTGGTTTGTACCTTGCTTCAAAGTGAATAATTTTCGCCCTATTCTGTAAGGTGGGTATAGGGTAGGCTGAAATTGTGGTAAGTGGAGTATGGATACTATGTGCCATTACTTTTTGGGAGATTAGTCCCTTCTAAATTAAAGTTATGTAATGTCTGATAGATTTTGGTTGAGAGAACTTGACAAGTATGAAAAAAAATTTTTGTTCTATCAAATGGTTTATGCACAATGAAGACAAGGCATTTGAAAAAAAGGTAGTTTGGCTTGTGAAACTTAAATTTATGGTCTAGATTTTGCAGATCTGAGCTTTCTTTGGAATGAAAATTTTTGAGTTCTTGGTATCCATTGAGTAATACAAGCATGTTTATTTCAGTACTTAAGTTAATGGTGTTACTGGTTTGTTATCTGATGCAGAGATTTCCCTTTACTTTGTGGCAGGTGGTGACAACATTTCTGTGACTAAAGGTGTTGTCTCCAGAGTTGAACCCACACAATATGTGCATGGTGCAACCCAGCTAATGGCAATACAAATTGATGCTGCCATAAATCCAGGAAATAGCGGTGGCCCAGCAATAATGGGCAATAAAGTTGCGGGCGTAGCTTTTCAAAATCTTTCAGGTGCTGAGAACATTGGGTGAGTTGGGGCTTTTGGTAATATCTAATTATATGTTTTCTTAAAATAATTTAATTTTGGGTGATGAAGTTTGGCGCCATCTTTCATATGTTATATTTTGTTAACCTTGCTTTGCAATTATCCTTGTTAAATTCCAAGCATAGGATTTCCACTTTTGAGAAATGGGATGGGGTATTTGCTATTCATTATCAGAACTTATATATAGTAAAACCTCTATAAATTAATATTTTTTTTATTGATAAATGAATATTTGATGAATTTATCGATAAATTAATATTCAGTGAACAGAAAATATTTTATAATGTATAAATATTTTTTAAGCAACATTTTATACAAATTATAAGCAAACATCAAACAATAATTCAACGAATTTTAGGTATACTAGTTGATGATGAATAAGATGCAGATGACAATAGTGTTTTACCACATATTTATCCAAAAGCCTTTTATAATTGTAGATACCTTAAAAAACTCTTGCTAAATCATGAAAAAAAATCCTAAGTTGGTTTATGCCATGCAAAAAAATGAAATTAAATATGAGATTGAACTTAGTTTACATTTAAAGAATAAATATTTTACTTTTAGATGCATATTTTAGCAAAGAGCAAAATTTTAAAAATAGAAGTTGCCTAGAAAATAATTTGATATTATGAATTTTATATAGAACTTTTCTATACATTTAATGAATTATTATTTTATACTTTCATTGGGTTTTAAGGAATTTTTTAAAAATTATTTTTTATGCATATAGCAAGGTTATTATCTTCTCACCTTAGCTCAAGTTGGCACATGAGAAAATTATTATTTAATTGAAAATATTAATTTATTGAATATTCATTTATCGAGGTTTTATTGTATAAGAGATATAGCCTTCTTTTTAAGCCGTGCACGATCGTTTCTTTTATTCCTTTACAATTCCTTTATCATTTTTGAAATAAACTACCGCTCTATATATTTAAGTATTAATTAGCACTTATTCCTATTTTGTAAATTTCAGTTACATAATTCCTGTTCCTGTTATTAAGCATTTCATAGCTGGAGTTAAGGAAAATGGAACATATGTGGGGTTCTGCTCTTTGGGTTTGTCATGCCAACCAACTGAAAATATTCAACTAAGAGAGTACTTTGGCATGCTTCCTGAAATGACTGGGGTACTTGTGAGCAAAATTAATCCTTTATCAGATGCATATAAAGCTCTAAGAAAAGATGATATCATCCTTGCATTTGATGGTGTACCAATTGCAAATGATGGAACAGGTATTACCTACATCTTTATTCATAACTATGTAAGTTATAGCTCTGTCACATCCTTGTTTCTCATCCTTCTTTTTCTGGCTTCCAAATATGGTCAGTTTTTATATAATATTTAGTTGGTTAAAAGAAGACATAAGAAACTATGGCTCTCTGGTTCACCAAGTAATTGCTACTATTTACTTCTAGGATTGCGGTTTTCATCAATGTTTCAACAAAGGACCCCCCAATCTACTGTGCATTTACATGTTTCGGGGGGTCAGTTGACCAACTCATCTTGAAAGACAACAGCATTGTCACCAATATGGGTCCAACTAAGACCCAGGCCCAAGTGCACTGCATGTTCACTCATGTGATGAATTAGGAAGGGTGATTGAGAATAGCGGCAGCAGTAGAGCAGTTGAGTTGGATTTTGATTCTTAGTCTTTTAGTGAGATTTAATTTTGTTGGCTAGATATTCTGAACTATACACAAAGCTTAATTTCTGATCTAATAATAGGCTGTTGTTCTGTATAAAAAGGCAGAGGAAAGAATAAGCCGAAGAATCATGAAGGCACTTCAGGGTACAAGGACCCATAATACTGTCCCGGTCTAGGATACATAACAACAATATAGTTAATGCTTTGGGGATGCTTTCTAAATTCTTCTCACTATAATTACTAACATAAATTATAAATTGTGGTATATTTTACACTTCAACTTGAAACAAGTAGCATTCAATTTTTCTGAAACTTTGTTAATAAGATTAAAAATATTTGACGCTTCAAAAATAGTTGTATAAGATTATTATTTCTTTGATTGGTTATGCTTTGTTATTTTGTTCCATATTTCAATTGAATTGTTCCAAGTATCATGATATATAAATAATTATTCCTTGCTGGGCATTGGCTTATATTTGTGAAAATGGACATCTTGATGGAATGACCCTGAATGAAAGAGTTTTGGCTCTACCATTGAATCTAACCATTTAAGTTATCAACTAGAGTGAGAACCATGCTCATTAAATTTTGTTAACTGGTGTTGGTGTATATATGTATTTGTTGATGGCAGTTGTACATAGAATATCCATTTGCTCGGCCCATCTCACATATGCAACTTGAAAGATATCCAACCTAGATTGTATGGATGCTTATATGAGGTTGACATATTTGTTTGGTGCCCTCATTAGATGCTATTGCACCTATGTATTCTTGATATGGATATGATTTTATATACAACTAAAGGTATGTTTTATATGGTAGGCCATTTCAAAGACTTGAAATCATATTAAGATCAGTAGGTGCTATCCTTTCAAAAAGGTTGCCAAGCTATTTGCCATCTTATATTGAGGTTTCTTGGACTTAGCTTTCTTGGATTCCTTTTCCCAAAAGTTTCTGAGTTATCTAACTAAAAAAGAATTCTAGGGCTTGAGGGGGTATATTTACAGAAAGGAGAGAAATAAATTTCCTTTAAGAAGAATTGTTGCCTTTCGCAATCAATGAGAGAACCAATTACTAGCAATTTCTGCTTAGTTGGCTAGCAACATTGTGGATGTGTGTAGGCTAACTGCATAGAGAGAGGGTGAGTTTGGTTGGATGGATGGATTGGGGTAGAGGATGGATGCACAAATTTTGAGGGATGAATCAAGACACAATTTTGTGCATCCTCCTCTCCGCCAATCCATCCACTCTATCAAACCCACCCAAAGAGTTGTAAAGAACTATTACAAGCCATCTGCATTAGTTTACCCTTTGCATATGTAGTAATACCAGATGTATACATGGCGTGTGCATTACTTGTGTGTGTTTCTAATCTGTTGAGACAATAGTATGTACATAAATTGTTCTCTTATTCTGATTGGATATCAAGGAGTATGTTTATGGTACTTTCTCAATTGATTGTATAACTGGAAAATAATGTATGCATAATGCATGTAGCACTAACTAAAAGATTCTAAGAGAAATGCATATTTGTTCTAATCAGAAATCTGAACAGAGGACCTTGTGGAAGAACCAGAAAAACGTAAAATTGAAAGGTAATGGACCTAATGATCTATATAAAGCACCTTAATTATTGAACATGTCAGATTTCTACTTATCATCACAAGTACAATATAGTAACCTAGAAATATTTATTAATAAGAGGTATTTATTTATCAGCATATTGCTTTTTGTCTGTCCCTTTTGATTATGCAACTGGTGACAGTAAATAAGACATCATGTGTTATGGTGCTAGGATCTAGTTACGGGAAGGGTTATCTTTTTGCTTTGTTTGATGTTCTGATTTGTGTTAAGGGCTCATTAGAGAGAACCCTTCGATCTCTTGAAACTAGTTGCTGGAAAAGTCTTGCTTATCTTCTTCCATATATTTCTCCATATACACTACACTCAAGCCTCTTGTAACTGCGGTAAAACTTCCATAATACAGTTTCCAAGAGGGTACATCCACTTATATTACAAATACACACTATGACTTAGGACGCCCATGATATACTGACTCAGGCAAAGGTCATAAGACATATAATTTGGACACATAAGTATGAGTGACAAAATTAGGACACACGCTAATAATATTATTGGCTGCTGCAAGTGAAATCTTGGCTGGAACTGCAAAGATTCTGGTGGCGGTTCATATATTTGTGTTGCATTCTGACTTCTTAAAACAGGCTAAAGCCCTTTTCTAAGCTTGCAATTGTGAATAGCTTTTTGGATTCTCTCTCTATCTTCCCTTTTCTTTTTTTAGTTTACAGTATTCATTTTTCCCCTTTTGTTCTTAATTTGAAATGTATCATAACCTATACAGTTCCTTTCCGAAATAGAGAACGAATTACTTTTGATCATTTGGTATCTATGAAGAAACCTGATGAAACTGCTCTATTAAGAATCTTGAGGGATAGAGAAGTGCAGGAACTGAAAGTCACTGTCAGACCTGTAAGTAATATTTTTTTATGCTCTCATCACAGATTCATTCTCCGCATATAATCATTCGGACTGATATAATCTTGTTGAAATTGAAGTAAAGAAATATACGGTGAAGCTTTTAATTGAACATATACTAATTCGTAATCTGTAATTTCTGCCCGACCTCTTAAATCATTGATCAATGTTGTTTCTCTTCTTTTCTCTTTCTAGAGGAAGGCTCTGGTGAAAATTTTGAAATAAGCTAGTGAAAATAGTCGAAATCTTGTAATTATAGCCAAAAAAATTTATAATTGATTGATTTTTCTGTGAAACTTAAAAATAAAAAAAATAAAATAAAATTTGAGGTTTTAAGTTCTGAGAAGCTACCGGCCAACATAATGATTAAACCCTGATCTGCCATAGATCTATCCTAATTCGGTTCATTGAAACAATTCATTGCAGTTTTTTCCGGACAATTCAATAGATGGTAATTGACATTTGGATTGTAGTTTTTTCGAATAATAATATGAAGTGTTCCTTTCACCTTCTTTTGAGAAGAATTAAGATAAATATTTTGAGCTGTTACTTGTAAACATTTAAGTTTATCAAAAGCTGCAACAGTGGCTATTTGGTTAATCTATGTGCATGGATCTATAATTGTTAAAACTATTTTAAAATAAATTACATGTGCATCAGGTTATTCTTTTCCATCCCTTTTCTTGTTACTATGGCTGACCGCTAAGTGCTGATGCTAGCTTCTGAAAGCAATTGGTACTGGAAACATGATCACTTGGAACTCTGTGATCTCAATCTAGAGGGAACAAAAACTGTATGATTTGATGATTTTTTTATTATTATTATTTTTTGAATCATCATCGTCATTTTCATAGTAGTTGTTGTTGTCATGACCATTATTACCTTTATGTTTGTTTTGTAATTAATTTCTCAAGTTTGTGGATTTTGCAGTTGCAGCCATTAGTCCCAGTTCATCAATTTGATAAGCTTCCTAGTTATTATATTTTTGCTGGTCTGGTATTTGTTCCACTTACACAGCCTTATCTTCATGAGTATGGAGAAGACTGGTATAATAGTTCACCTCGTCGATTGTGTGAACGAGCACTGAGGGAACTACCAAAAAAGTCTGGTCAACAACTTGTCATTCTTTCACAGGTTTGCATGCTTCACTTACAGCCTTGAGTGCAAATTGTTGTCCTTTAATGAACATTCTAACTAAGCAAAAGGGCAGAGTTTTTGGATCATTCCTATATTCCAAGAATGTAAATTTTCCATGAAATATCTGAATTGATGATGTTATAGGAAAATATGACGTTTGACTGGCCAGCTGAAGTTATGTTTGTAGTTACTGAATTTCAGTTCTAGAGGATGAGTAGAAAAAGGATCCATGTAAAGGATTTGTCTGCACTTCGATATCACAGCTTCCTCACTTAATTTTCATATTTGATGCAAAATCTAAGTCAAGATGATAACCATAGCAGTTGAATTGAAATGTTTGAGGTCTAAGAATTAATCATGAGGGTTTTGAATGGACATACACTAGCTAGTTTTCCATTTGTAGGTGATAGGTCCCACTTTTAGGTTGTGTAAACTATTAAATATTGTTGCCTACACTAACAAGTAATTATCTCTCAGGTACTGATGGATGATATAAATGCAGGATATGAGCGTCTTGCTGAACTTCAGGTTGGCATGTTTCTTAATATGTAGTCATAGCATGTTAATTTATTCCTGTAGGGATCATGAAACTAGTGAGGCTATTGCTTTTGACAATGGTAAAGGCCTTTGGCCTGTAACCATGGGTGCAAAGATTGGACTTTTGAGACCTGCTGATGTACTAACAACTTTGAATTATGCTGCCTACAGGTTAAGACAGTCAATGGAATAGAAATTGAAAATTTGAAGCATTTGTGCCAGCTTGTTGAAGATTGTACTGCGAAGAGGTTGAGGTTTGATTTGGATGATGACAGGGTAATCGTATTAAACTACGACTCAGCAAAAATAGCTACTTCCAAAATTTTGGAACGCCACAGGATACCTTCGGCTAAGTCCAGTGACCTTACTCATGATGAGTAAAAGCAAATGCACTAGTGAATCGACCTGCTAATGCGGTGCTGTATAAAATATTTTTAATGCATGGCAAAATTGCTCGCTCTTGGAGAAATTTTGGTCACCTAATTTCCTTAGTTTTTCCTTAGTTTTTTCTTATTGTTAATTTAATTTCTTGGGGAGACAAGACTAGTATGAACTTTATGCCCTCGAATTGCGCTAATGGCTAATGCTAATTGGTGCCATAATTTGTTAGTATATATATATATATATATATATAATTGTCCGAGCAGAAATCTCAATTTTATTTTAGCTGTTGAACTCACCACTATGCTTTCAAAATGATCTAACACACGCCCTTTGAGTGAGTCATCACCAATTGCAGCAATATGTAATGGATACACGCTCTTGACGTACAAGACATAAGGACTTAAATGATAAAAATTGAACTTTGGGTACTGAAAAAAATAGAGAAGTAAAGAAGAAAGAAAGATGTGAATGCCCTTCTCACACATTTTATATATAAACACAGAAATATAGATTAATATGAATATGCATATATACAAAATATTTATATATTCAAGTTTTTAAGTATTGTATAGTATATTATGAATTTATTCATAAACTATATACATATAATTGAGTTGAATTATTATGTTTATAAAATTAGTTTAACCGACTTTTTTTTTTTTTTTTTATGAAAGGCTAAACAATTTATTAGTCCCTATAATTTTAAGATATTATATTAATTGATCCCTCTACTAACTCTTTAGTTCCCAAGTTTTGTCTTAATTAACTATTTAGTTCTTTTATTGAGTCGATCAAATTGAATTAAATAATGACAAAATTATCATTTATCATATTTTATAATATTAAAACATATTATTTCTCATATCCTACATTTCTTTTTTTTCACATAATCTTAATCTTCCTAATATTGATTAATAAATTTATTAACTTTATTTTATATAATTATAGAACTTCAACTTATTGGCGTAGATATTGTTTCATTAAAAGAATATATGAAAATTATTTCATAAAATATAAAATTAGGAATGGAAGTATATATACAATTGCAAATATATATGAACTTTCTATCTCTGATATGTCTTATGAATAGGGATGATAGTGGGGTGAGGCGAGGACAGGAAATACCAAACCATCCATTTCCTCGTCACTAGCAGGAAATTCCCGTCCCCATCCCCACGAGGGTGGCGGAGGAAAAATCTCTACCATCTCCATCCCCATGGACATCCCCATTTTCCATTTGAATATTTTTTAAAAACAATTTTATACAGAGAACAATTTATACATGTTAACTTATATTTACTACAGAAAAAATAGTGAAATTATGTTTTAATTTTTAGGACATTAGAGATTTGAGAATTATATAGATATGAGTTTACGAAATTATGACCTTTAGTAATAGTAGGTTTTTGTTTGCGAGTTGGCTTAACCAAAATTAATCAGCAGATTTTTTATTATTATTAAGAGCATAACATTAATATATATATATATATATATATATATATATATATATATATATATATATATATATATATATATATATATATATATATATATATATATCACTCCCCATGGGGATATTGCAGAGATCGCCATGGGTATTGAAACGAGAGCTGGGACCCCTAAGCCATCCCCTCCCATCTTCACTCGTGCGGAGAAATTTCTCCCATCTCCACCCCTGCTCTCCAAGAATTCAGGGACTCCCTAGCCCTGTCGTGGCGAGTCCTTGTAGGGAATGTGAAATCCCTACCCCACGCTCATCCTACTCATGAACAATATTAACAAAAAAAAAAAAAAAACTATTTTTAAAGATTATAATATTTATAACAACAATAGTGATGACATCTGATCATCAAGAGACCGGGTCCCTTACCCAGGTCTGATACGCCTGATCTCTCGTCCGGTTCTCTAGAAGAAACGCAAAGGCTTTCGTAGCAGATCTGGTATTGATCATCTTCATCTGCGGAAAGATTCTAGAAGGTGGGTGATGATGTCCCACTAGTAGTCTACTTGCTGTGTTATACTAGGAGAACGTGGAGTTTAGAAGACAAGTCTTTCAGTCTGACTGAAAGTAGGGTTTTGAAAGTTCTCCTAAACCAAGTCCAACTCTATCACTAGCCCTATAAAAGAAGGATACGTAGAGGTAAATTTAATTCATTCTAATTAAGCTAATACACTCACAGCTAAAAAACAACCCAGACTGACTTAGGCATTGGAGTTTACCCCAGAGGTTACCGGTGTCTTAGCTTTTCTGTTTTGCAGGAATGATACCAGATCCGGCCTGAAAAACAACCCAAACCCAGATCTCTCGAAGGATTTCAGACAATCCATCAAGTAGTGTTTGTTATATTGCATTAAATTAATAAAGAAAATGTGTATACAAATGTTTTTTTTTTTTTTATATATATATATACTTAAAAAATGTGTTACAAACTTTTAAATTGAACTTAAAAAACTAAAAGATAAATGTTCACTTATAACTAACTGCAATTTTGTACTTTCGTATTCAAAATTAAATGGAATAACTAAACAGTTGGTTGAGATCAAATTTAAAGACCTTAAAAAATATATATGGACTAAATAGTGTAACATATAAAAACATAGAGACTAATAAATTATTTACCTTCTATACATCGTCATCATCAATCTCTATCTCATCTTCATTCAGTCCCATGCCAAAAAAAATTACTGTGGCCCAGGTTCCATGGGTGCACAATCACCCTTCTTTTCTCCACCAAATTATTCCATCGGCATATTTAACGAGACAGATCCTTTGCATTGTATCTCTTTATATGTAATGATACTCAACTCTTTGATTTTATAAGTGAACCGCCAAGCAACTACACAGGCTTAATACATCAAAGTGTCTTTCAACTTTAATTAAAAAGTCATTTTCATTACCAACCTTACAAATTAAGTGAACCATTAATTGCACACCTCAAGTTCTAAAAAGCGACACTATTGCACCCCTCTAACCAAAACCATTTACCTAAATTGTGTTGTGAAATTAGACCGTGTTGTATTGCCATTTAGAGCCTTGGTCATAACCCTAGGTCTCAATGAGATATTTTATAAAGAGTAAACACTTTATTAGTCCATATGTTTTTAATATATTATACTCGTCACTCCATATAATAATTATATAGTCTCTAAGTTTTATCATTGTCAACTAATTAGTCCTTTTAAGTCATATTAGACTAATAATGTCAAAATTACTATTTATTCTATTGTAAAATAATAAAACATATCATATTTTCTATTTGATATTTTTTCCTCACATTATCCTAATATTAATAATATTGCTAATATTGATTAATTAACTTATTAAATTTTTTATAATTTTATAACTATACTCCTGGCATAGAACTTTTTTATTAAAATAACTAAATAAAAAAATATTCTAAAAAATATAAAATTAAGAGTAGATCTATATAAAATTATAAATTCGAAAAGAATATAAAATTAGGAATAGAACTATATAAAACTATGAATTCAAAATTTTCATCTCTATTTTACCTTGTAGATAACATTAATAAATAAAGAGATGTCATTTGAACAAAATTTATAATTATATTTATTGTTAGTTTATAGATATTATATTAAACAAATAAAAAATGATGATATATATTAAAAAAATAAATAATAGAATTAATTTTATTTTTAGAACTAATATATAAAAGAATAGAAATATCGGTGCATGCATATATACTACAAAAAAATTTATTATAACTATTTAATTAAATTTTAAATTGAAAGATAAATTTTTATTTATAACAAAAAGTAATTTTGTTCTTTCATAAGTAAAAAAAATTAAAGGATTTATTGAAACAAAATTTAAGAACTTAAAAATTTATCTATGGATCAACTAGTATAAAATATAAAAATATATGGATTAATAAATTGTTTACCCTAATTAAAATGATTAAGAATTGCAATAGTGGAATATTAATTAATAAGAAGGTGAAAGTGTGAATGGGGTCTAATAATGAAATAAAAAAAAAAAAGCAGAATAAAATTGACTAGGGTTTGTAATAACGGGGTTGGTACGTAAAGAGATGAATAACCATAACCTGAGGGGGAGTGGAGAGAGAGAGAGAGAGAGAGAGAGAGAGAGAGAGAGAGAGAGAGAGAGGAAGGAAATGTCATGTCAAAATAACATAACATGATCCAGATCTCTTCTCTGTGAAGAGGAGAGTGAGAGTGTAGTACTGTTAGAGCTAGCCAATTAAGCTTAGGTAGGCCGCAGTGCAATAACAATAATAATAATAATATCAATTACAAAACACTCTCACACTCTCTCTCTTTGCTTTATCCGCGCCTCCTTAGGCTGTGCGTATGGGGGGGACTTCCCCTTCTCCTTAGCTGATAAAAATAAACCCCCACCCAACCCAACCCAACCCAACCTACCATTTTCTCTCTTTCTCTTAAAAAGACTAAAACACTCCTTTTTCTCTCTCTTCTTCCTCCTCCTCCTCCTTCTCCTCATCATCTTTCTATGCTTTTTCTTTGCCATTTGTTTCCGGCGAACTATTTGCTACTACTCAACAAAGAAGACATTTTTGCATGACTTAATTTCCCTCTCTTTTCATTCACCATTTTACTTAATTTCCCTCTCTTTTCATTCACCATTTTACTCTTTTAGCTACTAGATCCATCCTTCCTTCCTCATTTACTTCTAGAGTTTGAAGAAACAAGTTCAAGGTTTGACTCTATCTATGCACTTCCCCCCTCTTTTTTCTTTGGATTTTTTTAACTTCTTTTATTTTTTTAATAAGAAAAAAAAATAAAATCAAAGGGTTCATTCATAGACAAAAAGAATAGAATAAAGAAATTCTTCATCCCAAGGATCTTCCGCAGTTGGAGTCAGAGCCTACTTTTATTCTTTCCATATCTATCTATCTATCTCTCTCTCTCTCTATTTTTTTTTTTTTAATTCTGTGACATGATATGATATATCAAGCTTTTTTACTTTGTGCTGTATAATTCATGCATGTGTTTTTGAAAAAAATATGGAAAGATTCAACCCGAGGGGAGATCTTATTTCCCATACGTCCCTCTACCTATATGCCATGAAGCTCTCTCTCTCATCTTTTCTTTCTTTCATTCTTTGTTTTTTTGGGTCAAATAAAGCTCTCATCTTTAGAAAGTAAGAAAATAAAATAAATAATGCAGTTGGTCATGGTGAGTGTAGTAGTATATTATGATAATATCAATTTCTATGAAATTCAAGCGAGATCTGCTCCAAAACCTTTCCATTGAAATGAGCAAAACACAACTTTACTACACGAGATCCAATCCACTCATAATCAACCTTCCTTTCTACCTCGTTTCCTTCCTATTCCATAACCACCCAATTTTAATTTATTAAAATTGCTTGCTTACAGCTGTAGCTGCTTAGGGTTTCTTCATTCTCCACCTAGAGTAGAAGATTTCTCATCACCTGCTTGATTTTTGCCCATACACATATTTTACCATAAATATCCATTACTTTCCTTCTTTTTTTCTTTTTTTTTTAAGCTTTGATCTCACAATCCCAGTTCAGGAGAATCTCCATTTTGATAAGTCGGTGGTCAGAAGAGATTGATTTTGAGTAATCACTAAATTCATAGGAGCATACAGATTCTGCAAGTATAATGTTTCCAAAATAAGTGCAGTAAGTGAAAAAATTTTCTTTAAATATAAAGCTAGCTACCAACCTACAATTCCCTTTTGCAATAATAAAAATTTTCAGCAAGTTTTTATTTTACTTATCTTTCGAGATCTAAATTCCTAAATAGAAACAACTTCTCAAACCCTACAATTATTCAGCCGTCCGTTATTATCCTTTGATTTTACTTTTTTCCTTGTGTTCTTTGAGAACCCATTTCCTATCTGCGTTGATCTTGTTCATTTATTTTGTTTGCTCTCTACCTGTATATATTAATTAAAAATTTTTCTTTCCCCCGTAACCATGGGCAAATAATGTTTGAGAACAACGGCGTACGTTCCTCAAATTTCTCCTCATCGATTCATTAAGCTAAATCAAAGATGGCTTTATTCACTGATCCGTTATTTTTTTTGCTGGTTGATAGGAGTTGGACTCCGGAAACTCGAGTTCATTGAGTGTCCCTGAATCGTACGTTCTGGTATTTCCTCTATGCGACTGGACAAGCTTAATGTGTTCTTTATATATATATATTTGTTATAAAATTACATGATGCTTAAGCTTTAGCTAATGTGATATCTAATTGTGGTTAAATATGGTAGAGGAAAGGGGGAAGCATGGCATCGTCGTCCAATTCACCATGCGCAGCCTGCAAGTTTCTGAGGCGTAAATGCCAACCGGAATGTGTATTTGCACCGTATTTTCCACCGGACCAGCCCCAAAAATTCGCCAACGTGCACAAAGTATTTGGGGCAAGCAATGTAACAAAATTGTTAAACGAGTTGCATCCATCTCAGCGAGAGGATGCAGTGAATTCGTTGGCATATGAAGCGGATATGCGTCTGAGAGATCCAGTGTACGGGTGCGTAGGGGTAATATCTTTGCTCCAGCACCAACTTCGGCAACTACAGATGGATCTTAGCTGCGCCAAATCTGAACTCTCAAAATATCAGAACCTAGGCATCACAGGCCATGCTGCTGGTCTATTTACACACCACCATCCGCAGAACCTCGGAATCAACTTGATGGGCAGCGGTGGAGGGGGTAGGGACCACCACTTCCACCACCAATTCTTCCCGAGGGATCAACAGCAGATGATGAGGAACTTGGAAGCAGCCAACAACTACGACACAAGCCTGCTTGCTATGAATGTCTCTGCAAGCATTGGTCAACTCACTCAGTTCCACCAACCCAGGGCTGCTGCTGCTGATGACCGCCGCACCATTGATCCCTCTTAATTAATTCTCTGGTAAATACCCATATATATATATATACATTTTCAAATCCAAACTTAGGGCAAAAAGATTTAATTACATGGAATTATCATTTCTATTTAATTTGGCGCATTAATTAAGCTGAACGAATATAAGAATTAAAGAGTCAACCCAACCTGGTTTAAATTTTGATTTAATTTATTTGAAGAAAAAAAAAAAATACTTCTCTTACTGTTGTTTATTCCGATAATTAATTAGTACTATATATATGGAGTTTGACTAAGCTGTGGTTGAGTTGCGTAAAACTGTAAAGTCATCATATCATGCAATTGGAATTTGGGCACTTGACGATGCATACATTTATGTACACTAATACTTATGGCTTGATATTATTATATATATATATGTATATGCAGGGCTGGACTTTTCAAGGATTCAACTGGAGAACGCCTATTATCTCCATTCTAATCAAATACCTCCCGTTTTCATAGACAATTTTTTTTTTTTTTTTTTTTTTTCTATTTCTAGCTTATTATCTGTCCCCCTTTTTTTTTTCTCTTTTTATTTTTTTCCCCTATCTAGAAAAAAAAAAATACTAATATATATGTTTTCAATTTTCAAATATGTACTTGCTTCGATCCAGTGTCACAGTGACACCCCAGCAGTTCGTGGGGTTATGCCTCTTAAAATGTGCCGCAGCAGGCATGCAAGGTGTTGTTTTGTTTCCATCCTTTTTCAAATCCTTCCCTTTATTATTATTCAACACATAAACAGTCAATGATATTATTTGCAATTTCAATTTCTTTTTTCTTTTGTTTGCTAGCTAGCTATTATTTTATTTTCAAGCTGGATTTTTTTTTTTTTTACTAAATAATAACCCCTGCAATCCGATGGTATGAAATTGTTATTCTTATTTATTATGCCTGATAGTTAATAAAATATGTCAATATTTATGTTGAAACTATAAATATTCTATCAATCCAATACAAATTTAATTAAAAAATTATAATAATTCAATATTTAACCACTTATATTAAGGAGTTAAATGAGGTGATATTGAAAAGTTATATAAACAAAAATTATCCTTCAACTATTTTAACTACATTTTCTTAAATAACGCGAATACTGAAGGTACTCTATCAAATTAAAACAAAAGGAGTCATTTATTATATTGATTCATAAAATCTAGTTTGCTAATTAAGAATACGGTACTCCAAATGGTCAAATAATAATTAAAGATACAATAGTTGAGAAAAGTTTATTTAGGGGTATAAATCTAAAAACCTGTGTTCTGCAATTAATTTTGTTTGATGTGTAAATTGAGATGACCAATTGAAATATTAATATTATTAAAATAAAAAGTTTATAACTAATTATTTATTGTGGAATTAAAAAAAAAACGATAGAGTATTTTATATATATATATATATATATATATATCTTGCAGCTTGATGTGTGGTTTGAAAATGTAAAAGATTTGATAATGAATTCAAAAAGTACAAAATTATAAGATAATACAAAATATATATATATATATATATATATATATATATATATATATATATATATATTACAAGGATCAATCAGTTTGCGAATAAAATACACCCACATAAGTTATGAAGTAAATAATTATGATTGCTGAGAAATAATGATAGCAAGGTTTTTTCTTTTTTCTACGGCTATTAAGGAACATAATTTTATTTCAAATATATTCCATGAGTATTCAAACCATAATCTAGTTCAATGTCGTATCTTTTTGTAGCCATAGATATCTAGTTTGGTGTGATAAGGGATATCCCTTAATCGTATTGTATTTATTTAATTAATGTTGTATTTATCTCTTCATTCACTATATATATGTAACTCATGTAACATTTAAGTTTAAAGGGAATACAATTATTATTCACCAAATATCTCTTTACATGGTATCATAGCTAACATAGATTCTCCATGTCCTTGGAGATTGATTGGAACGGCATAATACTTAATGTTGGATCCAAAACAAGCTAGAGATACACAAGAGAGGGGGTGAATAGTGTGGATTACCGAATAAAAAATCTTTTATTAAAACATTTTCAGTAAAAACAATTTTGCCTAATAAAACAAGTTTTACTTAAAATACGGAATTAAATAGTTAGTAAAACTTGTGAATATAGTCATTTCGATTAGTTTAAATAATATCTCTAAATATCGCTAATGCTATTAATTTAACTACTTAACAATATATAAGGAGAGTAGAGATAGATATATTGAAGACACGGCGATTTATACAGGTTCGGCTCAACCGGCCTACTCCTGTCCCCAAGCACACCACTTGAGATTTTCTACTACGATTTCTTTAACCGCAGAAATCAAGCCAATCGGTGGTTTTATAACTTTAACACCAAACTTTGGCCTGTGCTTTTTATAGCTTTAGCACCAAACTCAAACCGATGTTTTTGTAGCTTTAACATCAAACTTTGGCCGGGGCTTTTTATAGCTTTAGCATCAAACTCTAACCGGTGTTTTTATAGTTTTAACACCAAACTTTACAAATATTATTTTTCAAAAATCAACAACCAAACTTGTGCAAACTTTGGTGATAACACCTAACAACAAAGCTCCCCCTCACATAAAGACCTCTTTGTGTGATTTTACAACCCCCTCAAAATATTTGATTTGAAAGTGTGTGAATTGCTTTGATGAAAACTTGGATTCTTCCAGTTGCTCTCTTTGAAGTTTTTTTGAAAGACCACTCAAGAATGCTTTGAATACTTTGATTGTAATGCATACTTTGTAAATTATCTTCCCAAGTTGAAATGTTAGCAGTTGTCTTTTATTTATAGGCATTGGAGAAGTGGTTTGGAGAAGAAATTCAATTTCTATTCAAGTCTCTGAAACTAGCCGTTGCACAGTATTCAACCCTCTAGAGCTTTAATTCTGATTTGCTTTAGGTCTCTGAAACTAGCTGTTGCACAGTGTTCAGCTTTCTGAAAACTTGTAATGAACTTTCTTCAGATCTTTGAATGTATCCGTTATACAGTGTTCAAGACTCTGAATATTTGAATTGGACTTTTTCATGTCTCTGAAGGTAGAGGTGGCAATTTGTGTTATTGTGTCATAATCGTGTTATATTGTTTAATATATTTCACATGATTATATATAACATAAAAGCAACAAAAATGAGTTTCGTGTCAATTGGGTTGTCTTTATAAATCGTGTTATCGTGTCAGAAATTATCACCCCTTGAAGGTAGTCGTTATACAGTGTTTAAGACTCTGAATATTTGTAATGAACCTCTTCAGGTTTCTGAATGTGACCGTTATACAGTATTTAGACCTCTGATTTGAGTTGAACTTCTTCAAGTCTCTGAATGTGTTCAGTCTCCTAAAGCAATGTTTATCTTATTAATCCAAACTTTATATCCTCTTTTTGCAATATCCTTCCAATATCTTTGTTGTAAGTCTTCATCTTATACTTTGTTAACTAATTAAAAATAAAATCATATTTTTTTTTAATTAATTCTTAAAGTATTTATTTAATTTTATCTTCTTCAAATATAAAGTTGTTTTCATCAAAACAAGAGTCAACACTTAACATTAACCCGTCCGGAGATTTCTTTCACAGTTAACAAATTATGTCAATCATGCATTCTCCAACTGATTTGCATTGGAAAGCTTTACAAAGGCTTCTTCAATACTTGTATGGCAGGGCTCAACATGGTCTCTTTTTTCCCAAGGAATCGGGTTCTACATTAGCCAATTTCTACGATGTTGATTGGGGCAGATGTCCTGATGATCGCCATTCCATCAGCGGCTATTGCATTTTCTTGGGTCGAAGTCTGATTTCTTGGGGTGCTAAGAAGCAACCCACTATTGCACAGTCTAGTACGGAGGCAGAATATAAGGCACTAGCAAATGCTGCGGCTGTATTATTGTGGCTCCAGTCCTTATTGCGTGACATTGGTTTTGCTCCTTCCAACAAGCTTGTTATGTGGTGTGACAGTATTGGGGCAATTCACCACGGTAAAAACCCGGTTTTTCATGCTCATACCAAGCATGTTGAATTGGATTATCACTTTGTTCGTGAGCTAGTTGACAATGAAACATTCAATTTTTACAATCACAAGATCAACTTGCGGACATTTTTACCAAGCCATTGGGTGCTTCACGTTTTCTACAACTTCGGGAGCAACTTCATGTTCAAGACACCCTTGGCTTGAGGGGAGGGTGATAAGGGATATCCCTTAATTGTATTGTATTTATTTAATTAATGTTGTATTTATCTCTTCATACACTATATATATGTAACTCATGTAACATTCAAGTTTAAGGGGAATACAATTATTATTCACCAAATATCTCTTTACATGGTGAAGCGACGTGTTAAGTATTTGCTAAAGTATATATGTCAAGAATTCTACATATATGCATATATTTGGGCAATTTGTGTAATTAGATTTGATGGAATTTGAGAATTAATTTGGGCCTATGTAGAGGAAGAAATTTATTTACTTTGATTACTAATAATTTTTTATTGATTAATTTATAATTCCTTTACAATCCGGTCTTTATAAGTGTAAAATAATCCTGCCATTTTCAGAGCATGCTAGGAGGCAAATTATATAATTGAACCATTTGAGTCAAAAACTACTGTTGGGTAAGACCAACTATAGTTTTTATTATTATTGTCTCTAACACTCTCCCGTACACGAATGCCTATTGGGCTTGAAGCGTATATAACTGTCCACTCTGTCATTTGTTGAATTTAATCAATAAATAAAGTTGTCACAATTCGAACAATCGATCTCTAAGTCTAAGAGGCTATGATATTATGTCATATAATTATTTGACCTAAAAATTTAAACTGATAGGTAAAGACTAATTATAGCTTTTATTATTACAAATAAAAGATAAAAAAAAAATTATTGAAAATTGAAAGGAAAAGGATATGCAAAGTGAATCATAAAAAATGATTTTTTTTAATAAATTTAAGATATGTGAATCATTTAGGATGAAGAAGAGCAATAATATATAATAGTGGAAGAAAAATTTATCCAACGAGCACATCAGAAAGGAAGAAAACGATAATTTATGTGATGTAACCATATGACTTAAAAAAAAAATAGCTTTTGAACGTTCTAGTGTTTAAATAATTGCAGTTAGTAGGAAGAAGAAAAAGAGGGAAAAAGAACTTTTGATGCAAGGCTAGCTAGCTATGGTAAAAGTGATATATATATATGGGTGTTAGATCCCAAATGAGATGGAGTCGTAGAAAAGATTCTAAAAAACGCTAATATAGGATGTTTGTGCAGTTTCATTTTTTGTTATTGAGATGAATAATTAATTAAATGGGAGCAGCAAAAGCTTCCAAATGGTTGAAGAGGGCGCAGTAAATGCTTTATTATAATGTAATTTTGTGAATACTGAATAGGAAGGAAGGAAAGGCATATGGAATGAGAACTATTGGGAAAAAGCATTTTAAAGAAGAAAACAGAAGACAACTGGATAAGACAAAAAGAGAGGTGGTGGTATAATTTTCAGCTGGCAGAGGCATGGAAATGAAAGGCCGTTGAAGAGGAAATGTCAAGAGGGAAAAACCAGTCATTTAAGACTCACAGTAGTACTTAGTGTAATATTATAGTAGTAAGTAAGTAAAAGCAGGAGTATTATTGAATTTCCAAAAGCCAAACAGGAAAGATGGGAGTTGAAATGAAAAAAGCAGATACACTTTTTAAAACCTTTAATCGATCTTTGAATCAAAACGTAGTCAAAAACATATCGCCATTGTTTGCATGACAATGATGACGTACTTTTGCAATGATGACCTTTCTTTAAAATTCAAGAACAGCCTACCCCCCTCCCCCCCCTTCCCTTCCCTTCCCTTCCCTACTCTCTCTCTCTCTCTTATTCATCAACACTGATACTGATGACGCTTGCACAAATAATGGATCTATACTTCACATTAAACCAACCATTACATATGCGTATATTTTCAATTTGCCTCTTTTATTTTCCCAAATTAATTAGATTACTCTACTCACCTTTAATTAGACATGTATCGAATATGGCATATTCCATAAAAAAATTGTTAAATGGAATTATTTGACTTCAAAACGTGTATCAATACCATTTTCCTAAAGGAATTATTTGCCCTCTATACTGCACGAGTTCAGCAAATACCTTCAGGATACGATGAAGAACCTGCTTACACTTGCAGAAGTGAAAGCAGAAAACAAAACTGTTTTTGGTGGTTTTCAATTTCGGATTGTTCTGTTTTATTTTTCTCTGCTGCTTTTTATCCTCCAGAGAAACCACCAGAGTAAGTAGTCAAAGTGGGTTAGTGGCTGGAGAGAATAAACTGCCCACTACTCCACTTTCTCCAGAAAATGGCAAAATAAAATATCTGCGTTGATGATGTGGCATGTGTGCCACGTGTACATCCTAGTTGGCCACTGCCACATGGCACGTGTGCGGCGCATTTTAGGCGTTTTTATAGGCGCACTTGGCACTTGGGCATAGCTTTTCTAAGCTATTTTGACTTATTAAAAAGTCACATAGTATATAAATACTTTTTACTTGGTTCAACTAAGCAATGTGGGATAAGACATTTATTTTAAAAATGTCCAACAAATTTGATATTGATTTACTACGTTATCATCTTGATATCAGATCCTGACAGATTGTGGTGAGAATAACTGTATTAATATTATATTAAAAGAAAAATGGAGAAAGAGAAGAGGTGAAAGGGAGAGTGTGTGAAGAAGGTAGGGGGATATCCCGACAGAAGCACGCCTCTCGATATGATATCAAAGAGAGAAAGCTTTTGAAGCTTTTGCATTTATTTCGGGTTGTCCCTCTGACCCCATTTCTCACTTACTCACCACCTCCGAGTCCCCATACCCTACTTCTCAGTTGCACATTAAGACCATCCGACTTGCCCAACTCAATGACATTTCATTTATTGTACACTGCCAACTTTCTTCATTTCTTTTCTCTATGAATAAAGATTATTATGACTTGACTCATCCATCTCCCCTCTTTTTCCTTCTCTCTTCTTTCTTGGACTTTGCCACTCTCATTTTTCATATATAAATATAGGACAACAATTAATATGTACTCCTATTTAAAATGTCTAAATTAATTATGTGCCTTTTGTCCCCCTCCCTCAACTCTCCCCTCTTTTCGCTTTGCTTACAAAATGTCCAATCAACTAACTTCTCATCTTCTCCCTAACACACACACACACTCTTCAAACTTCACACCTAGCTACTCTCATCCACCTTCGAATTCTTTTTTTTTTTTTTTTTTTTTTTTTTTTTTTTTTTTTTTTTTGTAAAAGGAATGCATGTCCCCCTATATCTCCTATTAGGGGTGTTCAAATTTAGATAAATTATTATAAGGGGATTTTACAAAAAATATATACAAAAAAAAAAACGGTTTGATTACAAACATACATTTTAAGAACAATTTTACAAAAATGCTTTCAAAACTTTTCAAAATTACAAAGATACGCGAAAATCTTTTCAACAATATCTTCTTTACTTTGTTCATTTTTCTCTCTCATTTTTTATAATTTTAATATGATTTTGTATTTATTTCACTTTTTTTTTTTTTGTCATGCGACTTTAAAAAATTTGTTTCTTCTTTTTTTTTTTTTAATATTGAAACAAGATCCATATGTATATATTTTTTTCAATATTTTTTTTTCACATTCAGTTTTTATATAAGCGGTGTATAATCAATATATAAAAAGTATATAAACAATGTATAAACACAGTATATAGCAAAAAAAAAAAAAAAAAAGTATAAACAACGTATGTGACAATGAAAACATATATAACAATAATAAAAAAATGTTAGATCTTGTTTATACATTATTATACCATTTGATGCTTATTATACCTTCTAATATACTTATTATACCTTAATTATACCTTTTGATACATTGATTATACTTTAGTTATTCTAACTGATACACTAATACACTAATACACTAATTATACCTTAGTTATACCTTTTGATATATTGATTATATCTTGTTATACCTTCTGATACATTTATTATATCTTATTTATACATTATTTGTACCTCATTTATACATTGTTTAAGCATTACAGTGTATAAGCATTTTATAACAGTGTATAACTAAGGTATAATTATTGTAACAACGTATCTTAAGGTATAACTAAGATATAATCATTGTTGTACCTTAGTTATACTTTTATTACTCTTATTATACCTTAGTTATACCTTTATATAATTGTTATATCTTAGTTATACATTTGATTCTCTTATTATACCTTAGTTATACCTTTGTACAACTGTTATACCTTTGTTATACCGTTTGATACATTGATTATACCTTAGTTATACTTACTAATACACTGATTATACCTTATTATACCTTCTGATATACTATTATAACTAAGATATAACTAAGGTATAATAAAAGTATCAAATGTATAATAGTTGTACATTGATTCTACCTTATTTCTACATTCTAGTACACTAATTATACCTTATTTATACATTGTCTGTACCTTATGAAACTCGTTATAATCATAATCTAGAATTGGCTACAATAAATATGGAACTGATTATAATCAAAGAATAATTATCTTCAACTCAAAGTTATGCTTTCAAACTTGATTGCAATTTGTGAAAGTGGTATAATTTATACTTAATTTCAGTGGTTTATTCTACTATATATCCCTTTCAAAGAAAAACAAGAAAAGGAAAAAATTTCTCTTAGGCATAACTTCAAACAGGTAGCAATCAACAACAAAATTGCACCAAACATCACCCATGGATGTATGTACAATTTCCAATCAACTAAACAACATGTCTGCAAATTTTTTTTGTTCCATTTTTAATTGAATCTCAACTAATTAGCACAAAACTAAAGCTAATTAAAAAGCCAGACTTTCAAATAAAGTGAAGTTCAAAGGTAAATACAATGAGAAATATGATAATCGATTATACTTTAACCTTTCATTCCTTTTCTTATATTTATGCTTTGTTTTTCCTTTTTTTATTTGTAATGTATCATAAATACTAATCTAATTTTAGATTTACAATTGTCAATGTGAAATATTAAAAATGCACAATATCAACGTTGATAGAAATTTGTAAATCCCACCTCCCTTCTTCTCTTAATGCTCCTACATTTTTTTTTTATTACAGTTAAGGGCAACGATAATAATAAAAAACGTCGCATATGAAGAAATTTTGTAGAACTTGAGAGTGTTGAAATTGACTGCATAAGTGAGTACATATGTGGGATTGGATTCATGTGATACCAAACCAATTGGTTTTTATTAAGGTCCAATCTATGCCACTATTATATTCCATTTTTTTTTAATATCATTTATTTTCAATGTGAAATTTTCAATAGTATAGAAAGTCATATGATGAAATAAGAGTGAGTTGGAGCTATTTAGAATAAAAAAATATTTATTTCAATTCGTCATTTTACAAAATCAATGAGGCATTTAATAGTTTTTTCAAATTTATTCAGTTATATATCAAACTAGTCGGAAACGGATGCTTTGCAGGGGTATATTATAGTGTTAAAAAAAATCTATTTAAAAAATAATATTTAAATAACCTTTTAAATCTGAAATTTTCTTGATTCATATTAGATATTAATTGTATGTGGAAAAAATGTATATTAAAAAGTAAATTTTAACTATATGTTGTCGTTCCACATAAGATATTATTATACGGAGGGATACATATAAATTGAAAAGGATTAATGAAAAGTAATTCAAATTAGTATGAATTATCATCATCATGGTAGAAGTAGTAATTTAAAGAGCTGTTGCTACACTGAACAAAACCATTACATGTGTATATATATAATAGAATTTGAATTTTTCATGTTATAAAATATGCATATTTTCGTATTGCTCCAATTTTTTGGCAATAAAAACTAAAGCTACCGTAATTATGAAATAATTGAAATGAAAAGAATCTATTATTTTATTGATCATATATTTACTTTCAATGATAACTCCACATATATTGGAGCTAATCTTCAATAAATAAAATGATTGCAAACCCATTAACCATGGAAGATTAACATCCAAATCATTATCAACAGAGCTAAGCAACCTGTATAAAACTTTTAACAACAGTTAATCTCAATATTAAACAGTGAGATAATAAGAATAATATAGATTGAAATTATTCCATTGAAGAAAGTAATTCAATAACCATTCGGAAATGTATCAAGTCTTAAGGAAAAATATATATTACTAATAATTAGAATTTTCTTTTTTGAGTTTAATTTCTCTTCATTTTGTCCAAAGTCCTCTTTATTTCAATAAAATTGTGAACAATCAGGAGTTTAAGACCGAAATCTTGATCCTATGAGTAAGAGGAGAACTTAAACTTACAGGGTTTGTTGGTCGAAATTGGATAATAGGTCGCAAGGATTCCTACACTTGTTTGAAGACAAGAAACTCTTGATGTCTCAATCCAAGGATATTAAACCGAATTGGAACCATGTTTTTGGACTAGAATTTCTTGATCTTCAAAGAATAAAAAAACATATGCATAATTATTTACGGAGTAGTGGAAGCCAAGATTCCACACAATCTTTGTAGTAGTAGCATCTATAAAAGCAGTTATCAACACTTAAAAATGTTCGGCATGACAAAATCTCGAAAACAATACTCCTTTAAACTTTTCTTTTTCTTTTGTAACCTTTTGATCTAAAAGTTTAAACTGATAGCTAAGGCTCATTAATATTCTTTATCATCTTTGATACTTCTCCACACGTGAATATCTTTAGACTTGAAGCGTGTTCAACACCAATATTATGTCATGAAACCATTTGATCGAAAAGTTTTAAGCTGATAGATAAAACCCAATAATAGTTTTTATTATCATCTATGACTCTCCTACTGTATTCTTACAGTCTAGACTATATTTAGTCTCTACGATCGGATGGAGAGAATCGGAGAACTTTAAAGTGAGACTAGATTACATGTTTTGATCCTCGGGAAGAAGGAAAGGAAATGTAGTGAAGTCGGGATGCTTTCCTTTGCGAACAAGTGTTGGAAGAGTAGTAAGTGAGAATACGAATCCGAATTAAGTTAGTTAGGGGAATTATCCCATACAATTAGCATACCACGTTATCTGCGCGTGCCAAGCCAATAAAATCATGCTACATAATATATTTTAGGGTTTATAATTTATAAATTAGTCTGGAGGATTTTATATTTTAGGGATATAAGATTTTTATTTTAAGATTTAGAATTTTATTTAAATAATTAACTATTAAATAAATAATCAATTAATTACGTGTTGTCATTTTCTGTTGGGTTTTAAGTTGTAACATTTTTATTGACTTGACACACGGATGACGTGATGTGCCAAACATGATCTATAATCTCTCAATTAGGAAATAAAAATAACAAATCCCCTCCGCATACGATTCAATAACAAATAATAAATCCTTTGGTTGCTTATCATTTTTCTAGTTTTCAAGTGTTAGGCTTCTTTGTAATTCTCAATTTGCTTTTTTAAATTTCTAAAATCTTCAATTAATTAATAAAATATAAAAATTTCGATGTTCATGTGAGCTGAATTTATTTTGTAGAAATTGCAAAGTTAATAAAGTTAGTTGTGGTGGTGGTAGGAGCTTTAAAAGAATTTGTAATCTGGACGTGATTATTTGTCCAATCCTTTGGTTGGAAGTCAAAAATATTCATTTGGAACATCGACTTCTTTGCCACGCTCACTTATTAAAATAAGGTTTGAGAAGTAGCTTAATTTCAAAAGGGAAATTATTAAAAATACGTGCAAAATAGTCTCCCATTTAGCTTTGACATACAACATGAGATTTTTGTAAAAATAGCCGCAGAGATTCGACAAATCTCATCGACTAAACCTAAAAAAACGTTTTAAAACTTCCCTACATTGATTTTTGAGAAAAATGTTTTGAAAATAGTTTTTCCAGTTAATTATTTAACATGGTAAGCGGATCGGATTTCGGGAAACTAGGTTTCCATCGTTATTCTATTCTAATACATGCTTCTGATATATGAATATAAGGTTCAAATATCATGAAAATGTACGAATATCGGTTTTCGGTAATTCTATCCCGAACTGATACCTGCGCGGGTGTTGACACAACAGCCGTGCGGCTGTATATTTACATCCGTGTGGGTGTCACTTCAATATCAGTAAAGGACTTCAAAATCCAAAGTTTCCCAGATCATAACCCAAAAACATGAGGAACTTTAAAAATGATGCAAATGATGTCAAAATATAGCACAAACAAGTCAAAAGCTTTGATTTTGAACCTGAACTTCAAGCTTTGAAATTTACATCTCAAACACGATGAAGGTATAACAAGGTATAATTAGTGTATCAGAAGGTATAACTAAGGTATAATTAGTATATCGATAAGTATAACTAAGATATAATTTGTGTATCAGAAGATATAACTAAAGTATAATTAGTATATCAAAAGGTATAATCAAAGTATCAAATGGTATAATTGTGAGCGTCAGATTTTTCCGATTTCGATGATGAAAGTTTATTTAGTTACCAATTGCTTAGAGGTCTTTATTGAAACCGGTTCATGGAATGAAAATTCGGACTTGACGAGTTTGAAAATTAGACCCCAAAACCATTTTCGGAGTGGGACGTATTTTTGTAAACACTCCCTATTTTGCATGTATTCTTTGTAAAATCCCCATTTGAAAATGGAGCCAACACTTTTATTCAATTGGAGTAGGAATGAAAAAGTAATTGTTCTTCTGCATATTTCTATCAGTGATGACTGAGAATAGTATGTTTATTTAATAGAAAGCTTACGTTTAGTGAGAACGTTAGAGTTACGTGATGTATCAAAATGCATGGGTAAAAGAAAGTTCGAGTTTAAATCCTAGCAATGGGGTAAAAGAAAAAAGAATTATTGTGTGAATATCCTAATTAGTTTCTACATGGATTAAAAACAAATATTATGATTAGAGATTTTGAATTCAAATTATAGTACACACAACATATTTGAATTGGAAAAAAATCTCCCTAAAAAGTATTAAAAAACCCTCGAACCGGATATATCACATTAATTCTCACTAGCATAATAACGTAGTGTCTTATTCAACATTTATTACCACATCACACTACCATGCGCAGTCGCCATGTAAGCTTTTAGACATTATGTAGCAATCTTTATAGTGGTAGCTTGCAAAAGATAAATTTTTAATCTATTACTGTTATAATTAAGAAAAAGAAAATATTCCCACGAATTAATTTTTTAACCGTAGGAAATGTTCTCCTAGGTGATCCTAGTACTTCTGAATGTCCAACAATTGCCTCCTTTAATCCTATGCACTGTGTAACTCGCATGGGCTACCTGTCACCCACCAAAATTCAAGTTTGATCATCATATAAGAAGAGATGCATACCAAGAATCAAGAGACATCGTGTTTGAGATTTACATATCACCCACTTAAATAAAAGTTTGATCAGCAGCTGCAGTTCAATAGCCAAAAAGCCAACAACCAAGTCCCAGAAGCAAGCTTCCATTTTTATCCTGCACTTGATTGTTCTGCCCTAAACTTCCAAGATATTCATTCAGTACAAGTCCAAGTCATGCATTACAATACAGTACAATACAATGACAAACAAAGAGAACAATCGTTTTAATCACATCTACAAGAAGAAAAGAGCATCCAGATCATAGGATTTTCTTAAACACAGCTCCTCCCCTCCTTCAACACCAAACATTTGGGCTCCCACTTCATATTATACAAGTTTGTTTTACACAATAAATGAATGCCTCTTCTATTTATTACTATCCAGCTGTTCTTACTTTTCTATAACAAATAATAATGTCACATATTTCTGAAAACTACACAAGAGGTATATTTACTATGACCAGAAATGGACCAAATAAATGATGATGATGATGATGATGATAATAATAATAATAATAATAATAATAATAATAATAATAATAATAATAATAAACTCGGGAAGATGCCCAAAGGAAACTCGATCTATACATATTCTTTTTTTGATAAAGATCTAGATATACTTTCAATTGGTTAACAAAACACATGCTGCGCGTCAAAAATCCTCTTCCACGATACAGAATCCGAGTCGAACAGTTACGACTGCCCCATCCTCAGCAAAATTTTAGTACAAAGTATACTGTAAGACAAGCGAATTCAGTGCCAATTGATACCATAGAATCAAGACCCTCCTCTTCATATAGCCATACATCTACTTGGACAAGCTATTCCATCCCATAAGAACCACCATCACTGTAATTCTCGAAAGAAACTCCCACAACTGTAAGAACACCATCTTCTAGATTGTCGGCTATTGGACTAGAAACAATCCACAACATAAACTAGCTTTCCCTCCTTGTTCAGCAACTCCGGGAAATGGTCCAATATAAACATGGCAATTCAAGATTGTAGTGATATGCTGCAGAATGTAAATTACTTTCAATAGTACAGAGAATGACAAATATAATGGTTCCTACTCCTGAAATTCTCTACTCTGCTTCCCTTCTTGCTTCACCTCTAAAACTTTTGAATCTTCTCATTTTTCAACTAACATAGAAGCATTCCACTTGGTTCAGAGGTGAACTTTCAGCATTTTAACCACCCAATGCAGAGGGATTTCTTAGTTCACTTCCTTCAAATAAGTGTGCAACTGAGTTTGACACGGACAAAAGAAAAAGAATTCTCTGTACATCAAGAGTCCGATCTAGTTGCTGTAAAGGATGAAAGAAGTCCCGCAGCTTGTGCAGGTAAAATATCACCAAATGTTGACATGGCAGCTGCTGATCGGTCTTTGAATATGCCAACTTGCCCATCAGTTAATATGGATCCCAACTTTAACGTGCTCTCTCCAAATCTGCTGCCAACCTGACCATTACAAGAGAAATTGTGGTCACAACTGTAGCCTCCAAAATTAATCATCATAACCATGTTTGCAAAGCAGTATAACTACACAAAAACCGATGTTACATTTAGCACATTTACTGCTCGATTCTATCAATATCAACTAGATATGATAAAAATATGGAATATCGCACCACCCATATTTCATCTTCCACTTATATTGTCTACAAAACTTATGGTTAATTACATGATTAACCTAAATTCAATGAACAAAGTGATCTAATTACTGAATTAGTTTTATTCCTCACAATACAAAACAAATGTTGTCTATTTGACCCGTCATGCTGGATGTTGCGTCTTTGTCACTCCATTAGCAAAGACACACACTGCAAACAAGCTATAGATAAGAAACCAGAAAAACATCGAGAAAATGGAACAATTTCCAGTCTCCGCCCAAGATCATTATCGTCTCTGACAAATGCTAAAACACTAAAATTCAAATTTCATGAATTTTTCTCAAGTCGTGGGATTCTAGGTTTGAAATCATCTATATTAGAAGGATGTGGCCTCAATATTCTAAATTCCCACCCTTCTAGCATTGGCATCAAGAAGTAGCCGCTAATCTAGTTCAGCAGACTTTGTTGTAGCAATTTATTCACCCTACCTCTGATACAGCGGGTGAATGCAAGATAGAAATGCAAACACCTACAAGATAGAGATGCCGCGATGGTGGGAAGAATTTCTAATACTGTTAATGTGAAGGACTTGTCTCTTTGCATTCTAGATTGTAGGTTGGAATATCTTTTTATACTTTCATACACTGATTGATAATATTCTCTTGAGATTTCTATCAATTCTCTTGGAGTGTTTCCAAGTGGTTTCCTAGATTTAATCTAGTGCTTGTTATTTCTTTTCGTCGGGTTTTTGATTAAACTCGCAACCGCGCACTCATTGTATCAAGCTCACCACACCATTTGAGACAAGGAAGAAGAAAGAAAACACAATGGACTAAGAAAGAAATTGGACTGTCAAAATACTATCCCACAATTAATTAGCACATCAGATCCCAAAAACTGACAATTGGTGTTCTCATGCAATCAACCAGTATCAACATTCTATCTAAGTAGAAATAAATGAATCATATTACTGATCCAAATACAACAAAGCCTGTTAAAGTTTTGTAGCCTTCAACTCCATCAAATCTATGTTCCTAACCCTCCCCCTCAAGCTTGTGAATATAATTCAATTATGTCCAGCTAGTCACAAATATAATCAACCCAAGCCCCATCCAGAGCCTTTGTGAAATATCTCCCAGTTGATCACCAATTTCAACATCCCGTAGGTTCTATAACACCTTTTCATGAACAAACAGAACATATTGAGATCAAATGTCATTTAGTTCATGAAAAAGTGCAGCTGTATTCCATTAAAGAATTAAACATATATACATACAAGGTTAATGAGGCCAAACTAGAAAGTCAATTAAATGAGCCTAGATTCTTGGGGTTATGTGTCAGTAGAAACACATTATGTAACAATCATTCCAACCAAACCGTATTACAAAGGAGATCACAGTTTGCTTCTGTCCTTTAAGATAATTAATAAAAACGCTTTCACATATTGTAGATGGGTTGAAGATGCATTATCATATTGATTAACTATTTAGTATTTCACAGAAGCATATTTTAAATCTGTTCATGTTAACTTCTTTCATTAATTTTAATTCTAGCGAAAGATTATGCTGCATTCCCTGGACCAATGGGAAAAGAAATTTGCTATTTCAAAACATAGAGGCCAAGTCCATTCTTAAACTAATTCTACTTCAGTCTCACTTCTATGCTTGCTATGAAGGAACTGTTACATATTAAATTGGCACAAAAATATATACCTGCATAAAAGACTTCAAAATGGGTGCTGCTACGCCAAAACTTGAGTTGTCATCCATATCAATGTTCTGTGAAAGCTCTCCATTGGTAAAAGCTCTCCAGGAACTTCTTGAAGAAATATCATCTGAAGCTGCTGGAATGGATGGCTTACTAGATCCTCTTGAAGACAATGCAGGTGCACTGGATATTTAAGTTGACATTAGAAATGAAGACACATTCTACTGCGTGAATGGTAAATAGAGAACACCAGTTTGTGATAATACGAATGTGTGAAGATTTTATCAAAGCAAAATAAAATCAAACTATAAGATTGTGACTCAGAATAATAATTGGCAATCTAACCCATGGGTGCACTTCCCAAACGGAAATGACTGTTGGCCGGAAAATTACCAAGCAACTAAGCAGGCAAATTCAATTACAGAGCAATCAAACAAGTCACCTTAGGAGTCTTTGATACAATTTGTTTGATGAAGAAAATAATATCTCGGAGCTGCAATCATACGCAATGGGAGTCCCAGACATACTTTCTTGGAGTTGCATGATATTAAAGAGGAGATTATTCTCCCAATATTATGACATAAGGGGAAAATTATTAATGTTTCCATGGCTCCAAAATTAAAACGTAGCCCCACATTAAAGTTGCATTTGAACAATTGTAGTGGTTGTCATTATGTGGAATTATTGGTCCAACACTGATACATATAAGGTGTTTCTTTAGTTGTAAATTCTCATTGACCTTTTGTACAATCTCATGTCAAAAAATATCTCAACAGGGCTATATATAACATGAGAAGTGAGCTGTACTTTCTCAAATATGAAATACAAATCCTTCAAAATACGACAATGAAGAATTTGCTAACATATGCAAAGTACTACCTGATCGGAAGGTACTTAAAACGAGGAACGGTGGAGCATCTCATTATATTTGACTCTGGATTAGAAGGCAATTTCTGCACAGTATCTGTGTACATTCGATTCAGTTGCATGAAAAACCCAAACAGGACTGCATGTCTTAGATACGACTGTCTCTGGTTCTCCCAAAGATATGGCTCATACCTTCAATGAATATAAGTACATTAGAAAATGTGGACAGTCCATGACGGAATCAAAAGAATGCTAATATAACTTCTATACAACAGAACAAAAAAAAATGGAAAAACTACTAAACCCATAAAAGAGTTCATAACCTAGCACAGACAACAGAAACATTAGTAGCATAAGAATGCAAGAAAACATTGACTTGAAGAATGGTAAAAAAAATTCAGCAACATTAGTCTTCAGTGACTTCATAATTTCAAGCAAGTGTAAAACCAGAACGATCTATTATGGAGCATAATAATTGTCAATGATATGACAAGAATGAAAAGATAAATAAAGTGAGATTTAGGGCTGTACGGAGCAGCAAATCTTCAAAATAAACAATACAATGCACAATTTTGGTAGAAAAGTATTTCTAATTTCTAATGGCCATTAACATAAGAGATGAAAGTGGTTCTCAGTGCTGGATTTTTGGTCTGAAGAAACAAAAACCAGAATCAACGTTTTAGAAATTGCTTACAAAACAAAAAAGAACCATATTGTGTTTAAAGATTCTCAAAGATTTACAAAGATAGGAAAATCAAATTTAGGAATGTTTAGGAGCAATAAATCTGCAATGTAATGACAAAAGAAAAATTTTGTTAGAAAAATATTGAAAAGTTAGGAATGTTTAGGAGTAATAAATCTGCACTGTAATGACAAAAGAAAAATTTTGTTAGAAAAATATTGAAAAAGTTCAATGGCAATTGATGTAAGAGTGACACTCCATAATCTCAATAAGACCTATCCTATTCGTTGTCAATGAATATATAGAACACTGCAGACGTTAAAATAAATTACACAAAACTAGCAAATTTCACTTCAAACAACAATAAGCTTAAAATAGCAAAATAAAATCTCATATGTGATGTTTAGCAATAATCGCATGTAAGAAGCCAGTGAAAGAATACAAACAATAGAGGTCCGTAATAGAATAACATATCTCCAAAAACGAGTCCGCAAGGAAAAGTTAAATCTCTCACATCGAGAGTGATTGTGAGAAAAAGAAACTCCTTTCAAAATATTGTCTATGCTTTTATATAGCAAGTCATTTAAAAGAAACCTCTTCATCAAACAATATTATACTAGGAGTAGGATCCAAATAGGCTTTACGTTATTAACTCTAACCAAATTTGACAAAATTCATGAACCCAGAATAAATGCCATGATCGATAATGTCCAGTCATCAGTAATATTTAGAATTTATCAGCACTATAAGATCAAAGGTTTCCATGCTTTTTGCTTGTTTAAATTATGGGGGAGAAAGGGAACTTACGTCAGCCAGTCTATTGGATCCAACTTTTGTGAAAAGCTGTTAATTAGACCATCAATACGCTCTCTAAGAACCGATTTTGTTTGGTTTTGCTCCTGTTTCCTTCTGAAAGAAACCTTCAACTTAGAACCTTTGGATAAGTCCTCAGTGATATTAGAATCACCCCCAGAAAGAACATCAGCAGCAAATTTTAGGTCTAAGAGAATTTGAAGGACTCCTTTTTCTGACACTTGAGATGCAGTAGATAGAAAGTCCTCATAAATTGCAATTAGCTGCACAAAAGATTAAAATAGAAGATCTTATGGAATGCAGATTTTCTCTAAGGCTACTGAACAACCAAACCAAATATATAAAAGAAATTCCACACAAGTTAAGGTTGTCAAAGAGCAAGAGGAAGCAATGACGAAAGCAAGCAACTATAAATGAATAGAAAAGCAAATTAAAATACTTGACGAGTATACCAGTTCAAGAACAAATCTTAGTGAAGGGCTGATTATCAAGAAAGGATCAAATATGATCCACCCACAACATGCAGAAAGAAATAGACTCTCTGGTGATGGGCATTATCAACTAAAATAATGCACTACAATATAATATGAAAAAGCTGATATAACCAGGAGTGGAGGAGACTATCTTTTGGGGACACCATTAGGAGAGGGTAGATGAGACAATGAATTACAGTTATAATGATCCTGATTCAATAATGCATCATAGTAGAAATTTAGCTGATGACCAAATCCACAGTGCACCAGTATCAAAGGTAAAGATACAAAATGCTCAAGGGTGATGGTATTAATGCATCCATACAATTGTACATATTGTATACCAAGAATCAGGCAATGAAGTCCTTAAGTTCATGGAACAAGTTAAATCAGAAGTCCATTCAAGATGCGTACCTTTTCCAGTAGCCTTGATGCAAACTTTTGCAGAATGGATTTGTCAAGTACATGACCACCAATCCTATGAATCTCTTCACATGCTCGAAATAGAAATGAGATAATATAAAGTGAAGGCATGGATGGGAGTGATATTTTCATCTCAGATTGATCCCCATCAGGCTGTTCTGGCTTGACTACTGTCTCATCCCAGCCCTGTGCAATATGAAGGAAATGGTAACAGTTATATCCTTATATGCCACATATATACCAAGAACAACAGAACAAAGCATAAATTCAACTATTGCATAAATAATTAGTCAGGAAAATGTATCAACACATTAGGAAGAAATAAGTACCAAAAATGGCTGCGCCGTTATTGGTACGGTCAGCTAGAATATGAATCCAAATGATGCTGGTTTCTAAGCTGCTAGACTGAAGACTATATTGAGTGTGTAAAAGTATATCTATGTATTTATGTAATAATTCTTTTATTACAATTCTTAAAAAAGATTCAATTTCTCAAGGCATGTGGCGAGCACACATTGTGTGTGTCCGTGTGTGAGTGCATGCGCTACTACTTCTGGTTTACTAGAAAAGAGAGAGACAATGGCTAACACTAAATAACAAGCATTGACATTAGAACAAAACCCAAAAAACCACTAAACATATATTCCCCAATTCAATTAAAATGCTAAAGAGAGGAGGTGTTTTACAATGACAACTTTTCTGGCTGAATCTTTCTAAATACATCTATTAATCTCTTGACACGATAATGCCCTTACATAACTAATGCCTTTGCTATGAATTTAAAGGTTAAAAGAAAAGTAAGAAATATGCATTAAACTCAATTACTATCTTCCACAATATCATTTATAGCTGACAAGAAAAAGCCTAAGAATAGAAATCCATACAAGACCACATACCCTCAATGGTGTTGTTGCTGACAAGCCATCATCCTTTCCCAGATCCCCGGCAAGAATGGCTGAGAGCTCATTAGACAACCATGATATCCACAACTCGTGAGCTCTAATGCAAAGATCCCTAGTGGTTTTGACTAGATCGTCAAGCTTAGGGCTTGCATTTTCATTTGCTCCAAGCAAAGAAGCCGTAGCAAATGAAGTATGCCGTTTAGAGCCAGTGTATGCTTGTCTGCCGGAACTATCAGCAATAACAGAATCAGGGACAACTCTAGATTGCCTCAAGACAGATGGTAACCTGTCAAAAGCTGTATTTATAGAATCTTTTGCCCAAAACCTTGGAGAACCAAGGATCAATGGAATGTGTCTTGTGTGCTTTTGTAATGCAAATAAGAGTCTTCCAATGAAAAGAGATCTCTCAACAACTATTGCAGGAGGCAAAGGTTGATTTCCTTTGGAGGCATTTCCCATGGCAGTGCATAACTTATCAAGCTCCATCTTCAGCTCTGCCAATATGGCTGACATGCTATCATAACAAGTATCTTGTAAAAAAGGCCCCAATTGCTTAAGCCTGAACACTGCCTTAGGAGATTCTAAGAAACTAAGAAGGTCCTCAACAACACTTTGACAACGGCTGTCCACAGCATCCCTAATTCGACTAACTTCAGGACCAAAGTAGGCACCAAGACAATCATGGAAATCATTTTCTCCAGGTGATGCCTTATAAGCTGATCCCATATTCGACTTCTTCCCATTGGGTTCTATGAACCAAACCCCGCCTCCTGTGGAGGGTCTATTTAAGTAAGCTTGGAAGTCAATATGCTCACCATAAGCCACTCCAATTGCACAAATGGAGTCCTCCACTTTAATACCTTTGGCTAAATCCTCAAACTGTGAGGTGATAATGGTTTTCATCCTTTGGACAAAAGCATCTTCAAATATCTCATCCCAAAGATCAGAGTCATCCTCTAGAACTAGCTCCCGTATCCTACTCCAAGGCAGCTCAATCTCAGACCCAAAAACACTTTTGAGCCAGTCCAAACTCCCGTGCAATACTTGCTTACTGTCCATAGTCTCTCTTATCAACTTTTCCGCGATGGCAAGCTCTCTACCAGTAGAGATTGCATCAATTAAGTACTTGCCATTGATCTTAGTCAGAACCTCTCCACCACAATCATTCAACCATGTCATACAAGTCCTTGCAATATACTGTTTGTCCAAAGTAACCGCAGAAGACTCAAGTTTTTCCCTAAACAATTTCCACAACCTCACCTCACTATCTGGGTTAGGAATTCCACCGAACAATTGAGATGCAGGAGGAGAATAGAAAATAACTTTGTAAAACAGAGGTATGTCATTCAAAACTTGCAAAAACAGCTCACCTACTTGGCCTATACTTACCTGGATAATCTTCAGAACTTCACAAAACACAGAAACCACAACCTCACCAGTGGCAGCATTATTATCGATGCCGCCAAAAGTAGCTAATTTCTGCAAAATCCAAGACTTTCTAGTATCAAGAAACAAACCAAGTACCTGCTTGGGGTCTAATTCGTCAATGACAGCAACCGCAGCCAAAGCATCAGCATAAGCCCCAACGTCGAGGCCCGGATCCAACAGCCTCTCACGGCTTCGCTGCGAAATCTGGGCCTTGAAGCTCTCGACGATCTGCCACTGATGTTGCAAAAGAGGAAAATTGGAAAAGATCATGGAGTGATCCCAATCAGCGGTGGAATTAGCAAGTGCATTGCTAGGTTGCATGAGGTTGTAGTGGACGTGTTTGGCACGAATGTATCTCCCGGCGGCTTCGAGAAACATGGATTCATCGAGGCATCCCCAGATGTTCTCGGGAGTATCAACCAAGTACTTGACTCGACAAGCGATCCCATAGATGTGAACTCGGGCGGGGTTAGGGTTGGTAAATTTAGGGGTCTCAGAAACGGGAGATGCAGACAGAAAGCGAATCTTAGTTTGAATGGAAGCAATATTAGAAGAGATGGAATCGCAGGAAGACTTCATGAGAACAATGGAATCGGCAGAGTCGATGAGGTCTCTATAGCGGTTGCCAACCAACTGGCGGAGCTCTTCCTTCTTGTCTTGGATCTGTTTCTTGGTAGTAGCTTCGACATTTCGAATTTCAGAAATAGGTTTGGAACGGAAAAGTGTCTCGGCATCTCGGAATCCAACGCCGGTGAGAGTGGCAGAGCGGTCGTCGGTGGAGGCTGATGAGTGTCTCATGATGAAGGGCACATATACAGATGGTGAAGAATGGAGAGTCAGATACTGGAAATACGTGAATGCTGCAGGTTCTCCATAGCGATAATCAGCATCAGAGAGAGGAGAGCATTACCGATTTGTGAAGTGAAGCGAGTGAGATGTGCACCTGCTGCTGCTTTCCTTCTTCTCACCTCACCATCCCTGCTTATAATTTTGATACCCATTTTAATTTTTTTAATTTTATTTCTTTAACGTAACGTGAAAACCAGACTATTCAAAAATACAACAGATAGTTGGATTGGGCCGAATGAGTTGGGCCTTGGCCTACCTTCAACAGCATATTCTAAGGGAAATTGTCGAAAATACCCTCTTTTAAGTATTTATTCATCCCATACCTTTTCATATTTTCATAAATACGCTTTTAGTATTATACTTCTTTCTGTTTTACGTTTTCTTCTACCTTCTTCTCTTTTACGTTTTCTTCTTTCTCTATCATTGATTTCTCGATTTGATGACTCCATCAACTTGCAATATCTTCTTACAGAGCCCAAGATTCTTCAATTGTAGTCACCGGATTCTGGCAGCTTCACTGCGTCCGATCTCCTTTATTCCCTTCTGGTATTGTATGATTTTGTTTTGTCTTTATTAGGTTCTTATGGCAGCTACGATTTCCGTTCAGTCTCTTTTAGGTCGCCGATTGCATAGTTCGTGCATTCCTTCTGCTATTAAAGCTTAATTTTGGTGGGTTTTTGGTTTCTCCTATGATTTCACTACAATTTATGCTTTTAATTTACCCTAGATATTTTTCATATCTTCGCTGTTGATTGCTGTGCGATTTGTAAGTCTTTATGTTGTATTGCTATTTTTCCCTGTTATGGATTTCAAATTTATGGTGTTAACGATCGATTTGAGTTTGTTGCCTTCTAGAATGAATTTCTTGTTTTGTTTACTTTTTCTATGCATTTCCAGGAGCTTGATCATCCACACATTAAAATTGTTCCCTCGTAATTTTGATTAGTGAAGTTGCCTCAACTGTCTTATCAAATAATTAGAAGTAAATTATGTTTTCCCATGCTAGTATTAAGATTTCTTGGAGCTGCGTTGTAAACTTTTGGCTGCTGATATCAGATTTGTCAGCTTTCCCATGTGATTCTTCACCTTAGTTCTTGCTTTGTAGAAAAGATTAGCAAAGGAAGCTCGCGCTCAGGAAATACAAGCAAAGAATGCTGCACTTAGGGAAGAAATTGAAAGAGCAGCCAGCAGTAAAGGGCATGAAAGGTCGAAGTGAGGCTTCATTTTATAGAGTCACATGCAAGGTGTGATTTACTTCCTTGTGTACTTCTTTTTGTTCTTTTTGCTGTCTTGGTTTAGTGTCTTTGTTTAATAGAGTCCACAACTGAATATGGAGATGTCAAGACTTACCTGTGAAACTGATTTCAATGTAGGATAATGGAAAAGGTATGCCGCATGATGATATCCCAAACATGTTTGGACGGGGTTTGTGGTCAAATTTCAACTTAAATACTAAATTACATTTAGATGGCTGTTTTGTTCAATTTTTTTTTTTTTTTAAATAATGATGTGTACTTCCGTCCCCTTGATTTTATGTGTATTTGTGCATGCAGTTCTATCTGGAATGAAATCTGGTCTCAAGTAGACACGTGGGAAGTTTGGACTTGGTGCCAAAATGGTAATGAGTTTTTCTGAAGCTTGTTGCTTGTGTATCTTTCTATTTTTTATGATTGCAACAGTAAAAAAGAAGCACACTGCATTAAATTGTAGTAACTATTATGGAAAATCATCATTGAATCTGAGATTCCTTTTTTATTTGAGAACACTTTTAAGTGTGTTAGTTATCTGGTGAATTAGTTGGCAACTATGCTAGCATAAATTCATTTATATGATTATGAGTTGACTATTCTGAATTCTGCTTGTGTCCCAATCAGGTTTCAAGAGTTGTGGTTTAATTAGAATATTTGATTTTCAATTTATAAGCAGTGTAATTTATGACTGCATTTCGGGACTGCATGTTATACATTTATTATACATTGTTATACACTTTTATACACGCACAGGATTGTAATTTTGGGACTACATTTGTAATTTAGGACTGCATTTCAATTTTGGACTGCATCTGCACTTTATGACTGCATTTCAATTTTGGGACTGTATTTGTACTTTATGACTGAATTTCAATTTTGGACTTCATCTGCACTTTTAGACTGCATTTTAGGATTGCAATTTTGGGACTGCATCTGCACTGTAGGACTGCATTTCAATTTTGGGACTGCATCTGCACTTTAGGACTGTATTTAAGGATTGCAATTTTGGGACTGCATCTGCACTTTAGGACTGCATTTTAGGACTGCAATTTTGGGACTGTATTTACACTTTATGACTGTATTTTAGGATTGCAATTTTGAGACTGCATTTTAGGACTGCAATTTTGGGACTGCAATTTTGGGACTGCATTTTAGGACTGCAATTTTGGGACTGCACTTATATTGTTATACACTGTTATATATTGGTTATACACTGTTTATACACTTCTTATATATTGTTTATATACTTTTTATACACTGCTACATATTGTTATACACTGTTTATACACTTCTTATACATTTTTATATACTGTTGTACACTTCTTATATATTGTTATACATTGTTTATACGCTTCTTATTTATTGTTATACACTGTTTATACATTATTTATACACTTCTTATATATTGTTATACGATGTTTATAGACTGTTTATACACTATTATATACTGTTATACACTATTTATATACTTCTTATACACTGTTTATATACTTCTTATACACTGTTTTACATTGTTATACACTTCTTATATATTGTTATACATTGTTTATACACTGTTTATACATTGTTTATACACTGTTTATACACATCTTATATATTGTAATAAACTGTTTATACACTGTTTATATAGTTCTTATACACTGCTTATACATTGTTATACATTGCTTATACACTACTTATGCACTGTTATATATTGTTATACACTTCTTATACAATGTTATATGTTTATACACTTATTATACATTATTATACAATCTTCAAATCTTAATTAATATTTGTTATGCAATTGCTAATGTTAATTTTAAAAGGAGATTTTCATACTATTTATACACTGTTATGCATTGCTTATACACTACTTATGCACTGTTATACATTGTTATACACTTCTTATACAATGTTATATGTTTATACACTTATTATAGATTGTTATACAATCTTCAAATCTTAATTAATATTTGTTATGCAATTGCTAATGTTAATTTTAAAAGGAGATTTCCATGTTTATAGATTTAAGGATTTGTTACTGAGAAAGTTAAAATCCAATTTTTAAATGTGAAAATACATTCTTATATGCTGTTATAGATGCGTTTTTTGTTGCAGGAACTGAATAGAATCTCATCTTTGGTGGTACAATTGAAAACCAAGAAGAATTTTTCTTTTTACTGAAGAAGAAGATTAGAATCTCAACATTTAGTAGTTTAAGTTGGTCATCTTTTTAGATGTGTACCCAATACCTTTGCTGCAAGACATATTAGTATTATCTTGTAATTTAGATTAGGTCCTTTTGTTCCTAATGTATTTATACACTTCTTATACACTGTTATACATTGTTATACACTTCTTATACAATGTTATATGTTTATACACTTATTATACATTGTTATACACTCTTTATACATTGTTTATACATTATTTATACACTGTTATACATTGTTTATACATTATACACTGTTTATACATTATTTATATACTGTTATATATTGTTATACACTATTTATACTGTTATACATTGCTTATACATTGTTTATACATTGTTTATTCACTCTTTATACCTTAGTTATATCTTAATTATACCTTATTTATACATTGTTTATACATTGTTTATACACTACTTATACATTGTTATACATTATACACTTCTTATACAATGTTATATGTTTATAGACTTATTATACATCGTTATACACTCTTTATACACTGTTTATACATTGTTTATACACTGTTATACATTGTTTATACATTATTTATACATTGTTTATACATTATACACTGTTTATACATTGTTTATACATTATTTATACACTGTTATACATTGTTATACACTGTTTATACACTTCTTATACACTGTTATATATTGCTTATATATTGTTTATACACTACTTATACATTGTTATACATTATACACTTTTTATACAGTGTTATATGTTTATACATTTATTATACATTATTATGCACTCTTTATACACTGTTTATACATTGTTTATACATTATACACTGTTTATACACTGTTATACATTGTTACACACTGTTTATACACTTCTTATACACTGTTATACATTACTTATACATTTTTTATACACTACTTATACATTGTTATACATTATACACTTTTTATACAATGTTATATGTTTATACATTTATTATACATTGTTATACACTATTTATACACTGTTTATACATTATTTATACACTGTTATACATTGTTTATACATTGTTTATACACTGTTTATACCTTAGTTATACCTTAATTATACCTTAAGATACACTATTCTAGTGATTATACCTTAGTTATTCCTTATTTATACTTTATTTATACCCTAAGATACATTATCATATTAATTATACTTTAATTATACCTTTGTTATACCTGAAGATACACTATTACAGTGATTATACATTAGTTATACCTTAATTATACCTTAGTTATACCTTAAGATACACTATTACAGTGATTATACATTAGTTATACCTTAATTATACCTTAGTTATACCTTAAGATACACTATTACATTGATTATACATTAGTTATACCTTAATTATACATTAAGATACACTATTATAGTGTTTATACCTTAGTTATACCTTAATTATACCTTAGTTATATATTAAGATACACTATTACAATGATTATACTTTAGTTATACCTTAATTATACATTAGTTATACCTTATTATACAAATGCATAATTAGTTATACTTTAGTGAAAAAAATATGTCGGAAAAAGTATATACATATGGACTTTGTTTCGAAGATAAAAAAAAAATAAAAAAAACTTTTTAAAGTCGCATGACAAAAAAATAAACGGATTGAAAGATAAATGTGAAATTAGATTAAAAATTATAAAAAGAGGAGAGAGAAACGTGGACAAAATAGAAAAGGTATTTTGGAGATTTTGATTTGTGTTTTGTTGTTTATTTTGTGAATGAATCACGTAAAAATGATAATTTTTGTTTTAGGTATTGAAATTTTGAAAAGTTTTTAAGGTATTTATGCAAACTTTTCATTTTGAGGTAAAAATGTTATATGGTGCCAAAAGTTATGTATTTATGTAAAATGCCCATATTCTAACTTTCAGGCCTCGTTTATATGATAGTTGGACTTCCCTTTTGGAATCTGTATGATTCCACCAAATTCTGGATGATCAGTGTTTTTAAGGTCAAGTTTGGGATTGCGTGAAAGTGCTGTCACGTAGTGGTGGCTATTCGTGTAGGTGGATCATGTTCGTATCGTGTCGAATTAGGATTCGTGTTTCAGTAAGCAAAACCCAAACCCGACAAAAAAATTTTCGTGTTATAATCGAATTAACACAATCGTGTTCGTGTCGGTTTCGTGTTGTGTTTCCGGATAACATGAAAAAATATTATAAAGGAAATATTAAAAATTTTAAATATTTCTGCCGTATCTAAATTAACAATTTAACTCTTGTTGACCTAAAATATTGATCCAAAACCTCTCCTACAAATCTTAACGCTCTATTTTTTATTTTGACTTATGTCTTGTTCACATTTATTTGTTATTTTACTACATCTATTAAGCATGATATGTAAAATTATTGAAAAGTTGTTTTGTATTTGTGAGTTACATATATTATATTACATTTCTTAATGTTGACATGTAAAAATATAGGAAAATATAATAATAAATTTTAAATATTCGTGTCATTTTCGGGTTAGCAGGTCAACCCTAACCCGACACAAAATTATCGTGTCACTTTCGTATCAATCCAAAAAAGACCTATTACCTGTTTAATCAAACCCAAACCCACTAAATTCGTGTCGGGTTCGTGTTATGTCAGCAGGTCATGTACATAATTGACACCTCTATTGTCAGAGAAAGTTAGGTTTCATTGCTTTCTTCAAAAGTAGTTTTAAGTGTTTTTTTAGTACTTTTCTGAATACAATCTGACTTTTACCAATTGTGCATTTGAAGTTGCTTTCTGTAGCCCTAAAAGCAGCTTTTAACCAAAGTAAGATTGCTCATATTTTGGCTGAAAGCTGCTTTCCGCAGCCCCAAACTAGCCCTAACTCTTTAGAAAAATCAAATGCCAAAATCAAAAAAACATATATTATTACTTGTGTACTCAACTGGAATTTGATAATAGATATCAAAATTAATCATTTGATCATAGTTATCAAAATTAATCATGGTTATTGCGTCACTGCTCTCGTCATTCATATGGTACATGCAGCAGATTGGAATTTTTATTCGCACAATGACACTCGTCTAAAGCAACTCGCGTTTACCACATGTCCGATTTACTAATATTGTTTATAAAACAAGTGAATACTACTCCTTCCATCAATATCAATAAAAGATTAATGAAAATTATTAAAATGATTAATCTCCTCTCGATACATATGATATCTTAAAACTCTATTTTTCATATTGAAATTTTATTTCTTTTTAAGGATAAGGCTTAATATATAGGATTATTTGCATTATTATCCTTCCCTGCTTTAAATAATGCAAAATATAAAAAACGTTGCCAAAAAGTGCATAAATAATAATATAGTAACAAAATGGAAATTAGACAAAGTCATATGTATAAAGCAAAGGTTTAAAGTAATTAAGTTAAAGCTAGATAGTTGTATCAGTAATTATTGAGTGAAAATAATGGATTAGCAGCCATTTTCAATTAATTGAGATGATCATTCATACTTAACAAATTAATATATCTGGCACCATAGGCCACCAAAAATCTAGAAGAGTTGGTTGAAAAGCTACATCTCTTCTCTCTCATTTGAAACATTCAAGATGCAAATGTACATGGACATCATATATGGAATTTGCATATATATATATATATATATAATGCTAACTATCCTGTATGCATTTATGATTATTCATAATTTATATTCACAAAAAAGACAAAAAGTTATTTCATCCATACACACGTCATTTTTTATGAATGTATTATTGTTTTATAAGATTTGACCATTCATTTTTATTTCTTGACATGTTCAAAATGTTATGAATAGTTTTATATATATATATATATAAGAAATAAAAATGAATGGTCAAATCTTATAAAACAATAATACATTCATAATATATATATATATATATATATATATATATATATATATATATAATTCTTTATGTTATGTTAAAAAGAAGGCCAAATACATAAATACCCCTGAACTTGTCCAAAAACGTCTACTGTCCCTCTGAACTTTTAAAATGTCCTAATGCCCCCTAAACTTTGAAAAAGTGACCCAGTTTGCCCCGTTGCTGCCACGTGTCACTCAATTATTGGTTGTCTCATGTTTGACTTTTCAAAGCGAACTCTGGTTTTTACAGGAGTTATGAGGCAAACTGGACCAATTTTAAGAAATTCATGGGCGTATTAGAACACTTTTAAAAAGTTCAGGGAAGCATTAGGACATTTTCAAAGTTCAGGGGGACAGTAGACGTTTTTGGCCAAGTTCAGTGGCATGTATGTATTCAGCCTAAAAAGAATTAACGGGTAGCGAAGAAAGTAGGAGAGAATGTAAAATGCACGATGGCATGCATTTGGGGATATTGAAAATAATAATAATAATAATAATAATAATAATAATCAATTAATAAAATTATAAATAAATAGATATTAATTAAAAACAAAGAGAGTAGTTAACAGACAATAGAAAAAATAACTAACAAACGATATTTGATTATGATATACACGTTGTTGGCTGAACGCGTATGACTTTTTAAGCACAGATCATACATATAGCTACTGAAGAACTTTTCACACTTGGGGGATTGTATAAAATGAAATATGAATTAAGGTCACATCCATTCCTCTCTGTCATTACCAGCCAGCTTTCACTGTCTTTCCATTTTAATATATAAGTCAACTCCTCTTTCTCTCCTCTCTGATTAATTCAACTTTGCATATATGTCTATTGCATTTAGTTTCATTCCATGGATAAGTTTCCTTTCTGCAACCATCATTCTCTTGTTTTCTTCCCCTCTACCTAGCTTAGGAAATTAATTATTTAATGCTACCTATTGCTGCTAAGTAACATCTTCAATTCTCTTTTACATGCAACTTGTTTTTATAATCTGCAAATTAATCAATCCATGCATGGATTAAGGATGTTTATGATTAATTAAGCCTTGTACATATCGAAATCAGAGAGAAAGGAGAAAGAAGGGGAAAAAAAAATGCAGTCACGGAATAACTGGGGAGGACCGTTTGAGATAAACAATAATGAATTAACAACAGAAGAGGAGAGAAGCAGGAACATGGAATGGGACAGAGCAGCCCTTCAACAAAACTATCACAATCTTGATGAGACACAGCAAAGCTGGTTACTTTATCCACAACAAACCAAGAAGAAGAACAAATATGTGGACTTTGGCTGCATAGTTTGCAGCCGAAAGGCTTTGAAATGGACTCTATACTCCCTTCTCATTGCTTTCCTTGTGATTGCACTTCCCACCATTATAGCCAAGTCTTTGCCCAAGCACAAGTCTTCTCCTCCTCCTCCTGACGACTACACTCTTGCCCTCCACAAGGCCCTCCTCTTCTTTAATGCCCAGAAATGCAAGTCATATCCATTTCCATTTAATTTAATTACCTAATCCTCGAATGGAATTTTGACCCTTTTTTTTTTTTTTGGGTTATTGATTAATTTGGTGCAGCTGGAAAATTGCCAAAGAATAATGGGATATCATGGAGAGGGGATTCAGGGCTACAGGATGGAATGGATGCTACAGATGTTAAAGGAGGGCTTGTAGGAGGATATTATGATGCTGGAGACAATATCAAGTTCAACTTTCCAATGGCATATACAATTACTATGTTGAGCTGGAGTGTGATTGAATACAGTCACAAATATCAGGCCATGGCTGAGTATAACCATATGCGAGATCTCATCAAATGGGGCACTGATTACTTGCTGCGAACATTCAATTCCAGTGCAACCAAAATTGACAAACTCTATTGCCAGGTAACACCATCTAGGGGCTTTTTTCTTTCTTTCTTTTTTTTTTTTTTTTTTCTTCCATATGCACTATATATGCTGTTCTTTCCACTTCAAACTGGAAGGCACTGTCATAATGGTGTCTTGCACACACTGAATTTATTGGAGTGACATCCAGAAGGCGCTCTGAAGAGTACTCTGGTGCTATATAAGCAACTTAAAAGTTATTCTCTGCAGGACATCCTGACAGGAGTCCTGCACCAAAATCACCAGAGACTTAGAAATAGTTTGTGAAACACCACAAACAAGTTTTTTGACCAATCACCACAAATATGTCATTTCCTTATATATAGGTGGGCGGAGCTCTAAATGGTTCTACAACACCAGATGACCATACCTGCTGGCAAAGACCAGAAGACATGGACTATAAGCGACCTTCACTATTCGTAACAGCTGGGTCTGACCTTGCAGCGGAAGTGGCAGCAGCATTAGCAGCAGCCTCAATAGTTTTCCGAGATAATGCTGCCTATACGAAAAAGCTAGTGAAAGGTGCAGAAACTGTGTATGACTTTGCCAGGGACAATGGAAGACGCAGAACATACTCCCGTGGGCAACCTTATATTGAGCCATTCTACAACTCCACTGGCTATTATGACGAGTACATGTGGAGTTCTACATGGTTGTATTATGCCACGGGAAATGTCACTTATATCAGTTTGGCAACCAGTAGTGGTTTTCCTAGGAACGCCAAGGCTTTTTCGGGTAATCTAGACTTGCGTGTGCCAAGTTGGGATAATAAGTTACCAGCAGCCATGTTGCTGTTAACAAGGTACCGGATATTCCTCAGTCCGGGTTACCCCTATGAGGAAATGTTAAAGATGTATCAGGATACCACTGGCCTTACTATGTGTTCTTATCTTCCCAATTTCCACGTCTTCAACTGGACTCAAGGTGCATACATATATATTACTAATTGCTTGAAGCTTTTTATCATTTAGGCTATATGTATCTGTTTTCTCATAAAAGCATATACGTATGTATAAATTGAATGCAGGGGGGATGATCCTACTAAACCAGGGAAGGCCACAGCCTCTTCAGTATGCGGCCAGTGCAGCCTTCTTGGCATCACTCTTTGCGGATTATCTGAATGCCACTGGTGTTCCGGGATTTAGCTGTGGTCCCAATTTCATTTCTTCAAACGAACTTCAGAGTTTCGCCACTTCCCAAGTACATATACTCTCTTTCTATATATCTTCTATCCTTAAGTTTAATTCAACATTTGAGATTGGTTCGCAACAATGGTTGGAGTAGCTAGCTGATCTTTGGTTCTTCTCTGCTTTTGCAACAGATAGAATACATTCTGGGCAAAAATCCAAAGAAGATGAGCTATGTGGTGGGGTATGGCACCAAGTTCCCCATCTATGTGCATCACCGTGGAGCATCGATACCTAACGACAAGAAGAAATACTCGTGCAAAGGTGGATGGGAATGGTTTCGCAGCACCAAGCCAAATCCTCATACTATTACAGGAGCTATGGTTGGAGGACCTGATAAATTTGACAATTTCCATGATGTGAGAAACAGTTTTAACTACACTGAACCTACCTTAGCTGGAAATGCCGGTCTAGTTGCTGCTCTTGTCTCACTGACTACCACTGGTGGCCTTGGCATTGATAAGAATACAATCTTCTCAGCGGTTCCACCACTCAGCCCCCAGAACCCACCTCCTCCTCCACCCTGGAAGCCTTGAACTGCTCACAAAGTCATCCCTACTATTCCTAGAGCACACAGTTACATACTTTAATCTTTGAGTTTAGTTGACAGCTAGTGTTTGTACATTGGAGAACCTTTATTATGTCTCATTCATTTAGAACTCGATACTTTCTGTTTTACATGCATATATATTTTTCGACATCAACCCCAATGATATGATCCACGCTTTTTTTTTACTGCTCTAAGAAAAAAATCCATTCATGTTTACTTCTTTACAAAACCTATAAAAGAAAGCATTAATGATAAATTATGGTCTTGCTATGAAATTTTTCAAACTTTAGCCTCTGAAGTGCTTCATTTCATGGCATGCATCCTTTGAATGGGGTATTGATTTTCTGCATGTTTTTTCAATTCAACCTGCATTTTTTTATGTGCATGGGGGCATATGCTTCAAGTTAGATGGAATCAGAAGCAACTTGATTTTATTCCAATACATTGTGATGTCATTACAAATTGGGAAGAAGAGTTCTCCACCCATAAGAATTGGAGATTGGACTGTATTCGTTACTGTACGTAGCAAGAAGCTGGTCCTAGAGGAGGTGATCGACCACTTTCAGCTACTGGAGCTGCTGCTACTCCTCTTTGATTCAACAGACATCTGAAGTGCGCTAATCTTCCAATGACTTGGTCTGGATCCTTAGCAACCTTGTCATAAGATGTCCATAGCCGCTCTTAAATCAGAGAGATAGGAGCACAAAAGAATATAATTAGTTAAATGTCAAACCAAAACCAAAAACAAAATAGTTCCCAAATAGTAGGTGCTGATAAATATTGACCAACCTCCAACACCATGAAAGATCTCAGTAGGAGAAGAAACGTTATGAAATTCAATACCCAAAAGCTATTGTTCAAAAGTTGTGTATTACCTATCAGGAAGTCGCATGAGTCATGCTTCTATTTGCATCTACTTCTTAATCTGGGTGTGTGTGTATTACAGGCATGCATGCAATTTTTCAGTTTTTATATAAAATATGCTGACATTCATCTGAATAAGAAGTTGAAGTTTTGAATTCAAATGGAATGGCGTCAGCGGAAGTACCTATTGCAAAATTCTAACGGTCTAACCAATAAGATTTAGATTTAGTAAGGCTGATTAATAAAGAAATGGCATCTAATAAGCTGCCCCCAAATTAGTTATCCAAGACAAATGTGCCTAAGTGATCTCCTGGCACCACTCAAAATAAGAATGCTTATAACATATCACATTTGAGCTTCAGGATGTAGCAGGATCGTTTACGTAGTCTGAGAAGCACCAGTTTTCTAGTACATATACAAAAAAATATTAGGCAAAGACAACCACAAAATCACCAATATAATTCGACATTACATACCTGCAGCAGCTGCAGCACGAGGCCATATGGTTTGCTCGATATCTGATGCATCTACTGTCTCTCCCCACATGCATACCTCCCCTCCAAGAACTAACTTTTGTTTTTGAGTGTCGGTGATGTTTGAGAGAGGTTCATTCATATAGAATTCTTTCCATGTAGTATCCAAGTGATCTAAGTACCATTTGTCCTGGTTGCTCACAATGCATCTCAATCCAGCAGCCACCACTTTCTCAGCTACACCACCACCAAGCCTGCAAAGGGAAATTGAATGAATCTTGTAGAAATAGTGCAATATGAAGAGAAAATGTGATCCACCTCTGTCAAGCATATGAATAGACCATGCAATTAAATATTAATTCTTCTAAAGAGAGTTTGCATGTGATTCTGAGTCTGGTTCAATCTGGGAGTACATGACACAGAATTGGAGTTGAAGCACTCCATTCATACTACGTGTTTTCCAAAACCAGAACTTGAGTCTTGGGAAGACAGAGAATAATTGAAGTGTTCCGCATCCCTGCTCACAGAAATGAGATTAAATGGCACTACCTGTTATGTTTCACTTTTCTAATATAAGCCAACAAATCCTTACATGATAACTGCTATAGACAAACTCTAAACATGAAAAGGCACTTTAACTGATGAAGTTTACCACTGTTAAGGTGAAATATGCCGTTCCATAGAGTAAATATATGTTCAAAACAAGTTTGATTCATATTGTTATGTATATATCTTATAGTATTAGTCAATCGAGCGATGATGTAAAAGAAAAGATAACCAGATAAAAAAAATGCTGGATTCATTTAATGAGTACTAGTGAAAGCATAAATCAAAACAAATCAGTAAAACTGAAACGGCATTGTGATTCAATAAGTGAAAGAATAGATCATAAAGGTAACAATCAAGGAGGAGGAGATACCAGTTGTGCACCACAGTTCTCCGGCTCAGTTTACTGCCAAAACTGTTGAAGGTTTCTTCCCTGTCAGATTTCATAATTAGATTGGTTCCGAATTGGTTTGAAACTGCACTTCAGTTGCTAACTTTTTTTATAAACTAAATACCAGTTAACTATTTCATATCCATGAGATAAAGCTATTTTCTGTGTTCGCAGGACAAAGTACTGATAAGCTTCAGATTCATTCATGCCATGCTCTTTTAACCTGCAGTATCAAGATAACAACAATGTTCCATAAAAAATTATACCATAATATAATTAATGTAATGTAACAAATATTTAAAATAAATAACTTTTATTTTATTTTTGATACGAAAATAAATTATAAATTTATAACAAAACAAAGTTAATTAACTTTTAGTGGCTTGAAAAAAAAAATTCAGTGTTCTATTTATTTTCATTGAATTGGTATACAAAATGGAAGGTGAAAGATACAGAATTAACTACTAAGTTAAATTCAAGTTGTGGCGCATAGTGATGTCCTTGAAAAATGGCAGGGTTGGGACATGGAAAATCTGGATGCCAGTTAAGCACTAAGAAAATAATCACCAAATATTAACATTAGATAACCCAGTACTTATGATCAACTATGATAGCCAACCGAACCAAGAGATATTTGCTAGAAGCTTGACAGTAAAATAACAACGAGAAGCCTTTCATTGATTGAATAAGATACAAGTTCATTGTCTCATATCCAAATGGTAGGCAAGCATTTCTAAGAATTACAACCAGGATTAAGATTTTTCAATATTTTACATACTAGCTATTGATTATTTAGTCTACAGTGCATAACCTACAAAAACTAATAACAGAACTTCTATAGTTTGAAGTGGTAGATGAACAACTTTAGATGAGAAACATGGTTATAGGCACCAATTTCCTGGCCCTTAATTCTGCAATAACTTGCTTTCTAGGGTTGAGGTAATATTGTGCAGATTGCTGATAGAAATAGAAAAAATAAATTAAAAATCCTCTTTTATATGTTCTGGATCTACTTTTCAAAAGGTATTCAGTCAGTCAGAGGGATTCCTTCTGGTCAATCATCTGAGACTGATAGAAATGTGCTATCTCAATCCAGCCCATATTAGCCCATTGGTCGCATGGCCCAAAGATCTATCAGGTTTACTCTAGGAGGCAGAAAATACCTTCAGCAGGGAATGATGAGCTTGGGGAGGAAGTTAGTTTAGGCTTGGGGAGCAAGTTAATTAGTTATATGAGTAGTCTGTGTGGGGTGTGAGGCAGGAATGATACTTCTCTAATTTTGGCTCTTAGCTGGTCTGCGAGAGAGGGAGAGATCCCTGGGGGATTGTTTTCAGTCCTTTTCCTTCTTATTCTGTACTTGGTTCTTAATCAAGCTTTCAGTACAATTTCCACATTTCCTTATCTTTTCCTCATTCATTCATTAAAACTGTTTTTCTTAATTTGTTAGTTTCCATCAGAGACATAAGTAATGATAGAAACCAAACAGAACACACACCTCAAACTAGAAGAAATACCATAGTATATTGATAGACTTTCCCAAGAAAAGAGAAAACAGTTATAAACAGATAGAGCCTAAACCCAAATCTCCTGAGGAAGTTACACTTCCCTCTCTACGCTATTTCTCAACAATAAGGAATTCAAAACATAATTCTCGATATCCAATTTCCTTCTCACTCTATGCCTCTACATATACTACTAAAGCCCCCTCTCTCCTATAACTAACTCTCACTAGGCCTCAAATCACGTGTCCCTTAGTTTCTCTATTGCCATTATTCCTATTATCATATCTATATCAAGTGACCAGTGCATTGCATGGCATGAGAATAGAAACTTTTTACTGCTAATGTCATGGGCAGAGTCAGAATGCTCCAATTCACAGATAGATATATGAAGAAATATCATACAATAAAACAATGATCTTATTCCCTGACAGATGCCAAACAAAATAATTTACTGAAATGCAATATGTTTCTATCACAGCAAAAATATAGAGAAATGCAACTTTGGCATAATGTCAAAGGATAATTACGAGTAATATTTTATAGAATTTATTACCATTTCAATACGCGAGGAGTTCTCCAACAACCTGAAATGAATGACGCAATCACATGAGAGGTGAATTATCCTGCTCTCCATATGAATACAGGAATTGGTGAAAATTTGTACTAATGTGTTTTAAAACAATAAAAAAAGAGCATAGATAATCATTGTCTCTGGTGGACTTCACCACATTTTCATGACCACTGCCAACCTTTTTTCGATCCAGATTTATACTTCTCTTCCTACTGCTACATGTTCATACAACTATTTCGGTAACCTTTGGCAACTTCTACCGTTACTTTTTTGCACTCAAGTTACCATCAATAAGATTTAGAATTCCAATAATGTTACAAAAACATTCAAAGGCCTATAAATATGTACAAGAATGATGTGACATCAAGCTTCAATATGATGATTTTACTTTCTAGTGGAAGCCAAATCTTTGCTTATTGCAAAGACAACTAGTTTCCCCCAGTTAAACAGCTATCTTTATGCATCTATGAAACTTTGAAATCTAGATTTAAGAATACGGATCACATTATAAAAGTAAACTTCCATCCCAAAATATTTTGAAAGATAATATGCTAAGAACATGACAAAAAAAAAAATTGATGTCATGGAAATAAATGCTAATGAATGTCATGATTATAGTCAAATGAGGGTTTGAACTTTTAACTTACTTGTGTCGACCTCGTCACCTCCCAGGTGCACAAATCTATATTTAAAGATCTTACTAAAATCTGAAACAAGAATTATCAAAACATGTTAGCCTTCTCTTTTGTGCCTTGAATTAAGCAGAATTATTATGGTTTTCAGACCAGGACTGGTCATCGAACTGGTGAAGGGATGGATTCATGGATTTTGGATTAAACCGGAATAAACCGGAATCGAACCGAATTTAATAAATATATTAAAATATTAAAATATTTTTATTTTTATATTTATAATATATGAAAATTTGAACATTTTTATTATAATTCTTTGAGTTTAAGCATTTCAAACACAATATAGTAATTAAAAAGCTTAATTTATGAAATATAGTTACAATTAAATGTCAATTTAATTTAAAATAATATAAAAATACAACCTATATTTTATTTTAATTAAAAACACCTCAAAATAATAAATTAAATTTTTAATTCAAATATTTTTTTAAAAAAAAAATTCTGGTCGAACCGGAAAACCGGTTGGTTCACGGTTTTCCGGTTCAATCGGCCGGTCCGACCGGGAGTTGACCGGTTGTTGACCAGAGTGCAAACCGGACACAAACCGACAGGACAGACCTCCGGTTCCGGTCAAACCAGGTCCAACCGGCCGGTCCGGTCCGGTTTTCACAACTATGCAAAAAATACATTGCTGCTTTATTTCTAAACATCTCCATCACATAAGGACATACCCTCCACTAAGTTTTCAGACGGACATGAGATATTACCTGAAAGAATCCCTTCTATCACCTTGAATGTAAATTCATTGCTGACGTCAAGAGGCTCTTTACAATCCTTTGATGGCCATAGAGAAGGATAGCCCACCCCCCTACAAAGGAAATAACAAAATGTACATTCAAGTTTCTCTGGAGGGTTGCATGTGATGGTCTACTGCAGAAAGAAAACAAATGATAACCATAAGTTTTCTTTTGTTTTAAAAAGCTGTCCCATATATATTGTTTCCCAAAATTCCAAGACTTCTAATTTATGAGAATCTAGATCACCCTTTCCACTTTGAGTTTAACCATAAATTCCACTGCTTTAGTTTCAGCTTCCCCTTTTCATGAAAACTTGTAATACTATCTTCGAGCAAACGCTTAATGTAAGTACTAAGCAAGTTTAAGTGATGGAACCAAACCAGAACTTCCAGCTATTAGAGATGATGGTGGTTATTTCATAAAGTAAAGAACTGCATGGATTTTGATTCCCCAAACCCTGAGATAGCTTATTTTTAGAAGAACTTAAGGTGAACACCTTTTTTATTCCTAATGTCTCATCTAATTCATTTAAAAAATACTTAACAGTGTTTTCAAACAAGAACTGGGACAAGGATCAACTTGAACTGCATGATTCCTTATTCCAATGGATAAAGAATGAAAGGTTCAGTAACAGTACGCATACCATCTTTAGACCTATTGGTTGCAAGCACAAGACTTTTACCAAAAAACCAGACAACTTTCCACCATGTTTGCTTCTGCAAACTAACAACCTACGCCAGTCATCACTTCCGAATGAAGTTTACTGATACCAAATGTAATAGCACTATAAGAGGATATAGACCTCTTTCGACACTCTATAAATCTATCTTCCTGTAATTACGAAATTAGGGTCAACAGTTCACTACTGATGCTACTTATGAATTCTTCTCTTTTACCAAATGCAATAGCACTATAAGTGGAGATTCTCTGGTCATTGCAGTAGCTATGATTAAAACTCCATATTGTGAATGCATAATTCACCTTAAAAGAAAACAGTGTTACTTATTAAAAACAATCCACAATAAAGTTAGTACTGGAGGAAAATCGAGGTACAGATTCTACTTTAACTGATGCACCTGCCCCCTTTTTTTTTTTTTTTTTTTTTTGAAAGGAAGATATTTAAGATTTTCTTCAGAAACAAAAGTATTAATACCATGACAGTGCATGTCCAGGAACATCAATTTCAGCCAACACATTAATTCCTCGACTCCCAGCATAACTGCAAATTTATTACACAACATCACAGATCTTAGTAACAAAGTAGAGAAAATATATGGAAGGTGCAAACTGCAGAAATCACTTGCCTCACGATTTCAGCAGCATCATCAAAAGAGTAACGCTCTGATGCTGAGTAAGCACCATCCCACAGTTTTGGATATGAAGGAATTTCCAGAGGGAAAGATTGTTCATCTACAATGTGCCAGTGCAATACGTTCTGCATAATGAAAAAGGAATCAATTCACAATGTCAACATTACCAGGGCAATGTCATGTTAAATTTATTAATTTACCAGTTTAGTTCAAATGCTAATGTTATGAACACTACAGTCATATTGTATTCAGAGAAAACTTTAAAAGGTTCCTTCTGGTTTTTCTCTCCGAAACTTGGGGGACAGGTTCTTGTTGTGCCAAAGTGGTACCTTATGGTTTCTTCATTTTCTAAAGATCTCTTTGAAATTGCCAATTTTACATGTGAGTTTTGATGATAAACATCATTGGACAATATGTTTCTAGCGATCATTAAAATAAATTTTATATAGCAAATTAGACTTTAGTAACAATATTAAAAGTTTCTTTTCAAAGAAATAAACCACGTGGTACCACTTCAAAAAAAGAAAAAGTAAGTGTCTAAGCATGAAACCAACAAGGCAGTTTTTGGAAATTCCCCGTATGCTTATATGAATTTACCATCTCATAGCTTGTCAAATAATAATTTTAGTATTTACATAGATTTTTATCTGAAATTCCTTTCGAAAAATTCAGGCATTCCATTCAGTTAAATCGCATACCAATTTTGCATAAGCCATAGAATCAATGACTTTCTTTATCATTTGTAATGGTTGATAGTGTCTTGAGGTATCTGCATATATTACATTTAAAAGTCAGACAAACACATCCAAATGGGAAAAAACAGATCGGGTGCTCAATCTATAAGCTGTATTGCATTATTGAGCGGCTAAAATAACCCCTCAAGCCATATTGACTGGTTTTATTTGCATACCACAAGGCAATGATAATTCATCAGGAAAACTGCCACCAAACTGAACAATTAACTAGTACATATTAAATCATGGTCCTCTGTCGGACAAACAGTACTAAGATATGATCAATGTGTGTGTGTGTGTGTGTGTGTGTGAGAGAGAGAGAGAGAGAGTAAGTGAGAGGCTGCTTGCCAATTAAGAGACCCCTGAAAGGAAATCTTGGCTGATCGTTGATAGTCCATGGGACCAAACGAACTTCAATCACACTGCTTCGAAAGTTAAAATAGCATAATTGGCTGAATGTCTGAAATGTTTCATGTAGAGTTAGATGTCTAATGATAATCTTGAATATGGTATTAGTATCACAGAGATCCCTGGCATTTATGAATCAAAAAATGAACTTAACCTGAAGACCATGCAAAGCCCCATAAACTGTCTGTGCCTGCATTATTTCAAAGGAATATATGAGTTGATGAGAAAATAGAGGAAGAATCCAAAAACTATCACTATAGACCAAATAAAATATTGATTTGATGGAAACCAATGCAAGAGACTCAAGGAAAGAAGTTCTTTACTGAATGATTCTCAACAAAGCAATTTGTGAACAGACTCAGAAGCAAGAACTATAAAGAATTGCAACAAAGAAAAGAAGGAACGAATGCTGCTTCTACACTATTTATTGGTTAAATCCAACATCAAAAAAATTTACAATCATTATAAAGTGTAACATTAATAAGGGCTGTCTAGTTAACTCTCCAGTTAAAAACACAAAATTGTACATGAATTAGTAGTTAGTTAACAGATTCACCTGCTACTAAAAGAGAATGCAAGACTAAATTTGTAAGGACAGTTTATCCATTTTTAGGACCACCGAGAAGTAATTTGAAAAAAAAATAAAACACATGGAAAGCCATTTGGGGGTTCCCTTGAGAAAAGAAAAGGAAACTCATTTAGATGCAAGTTAAAACGTCAGTCAAGTTTCTTTTTCTTTTCCCAAAAGCAAAGTCTGAAGTTATATTTCAGGTCAGCAAATTAATCACAGAATTCTGAAATTACTGAATGATTAAGTAGACAGCTAAGAACTAACAAACAAATTATTGAGTCAGGTTTGCATGTCATACTATCTGAAGGAGGAGAATGAAACAGTTTTAACAGTTATAAAGTACACGAAGAGTACAAGAGATTACTTAACTTAGTTAACTACAAAGTGGATAAAGGAGAAGTTACACCAACCTCAAGATATGCATGATCTGGGTTCTCAGATGCAGGGACTAGTAATTTGTATGATTCATCAATACCATGCTGTAACTGTAAAGCAGCAAAATTTAGTATGAGATGTCAGCTTTCGGTTAGCATCATATGTCAAAATGCAGCAATATACCCACAGAAAATGACTTGGTTATGTTCGTTCTTATACTTCACCACATTCGTACTGCATAAAGTATAAATTTTAGCTAACTTACGCAGGCACCCAAACATGGTTAAAGACAACTCATACCGAATCAAGAAGATCCATATAAACTCAAAATCATTATAACTTGTGTCTAAAACGGTGGCATTCCCCTAAGAAAGAGATGGCTTCAGTCAGAACAAGGGGCAAAGTGAATGAAGATGAAATAGCATTAAGAAATAGTCTAAAGAACCTCACAGGCCTATACAAACATGCTTACATAGAGAAGAATGGGGAGAGAAATGAAACTAAAATGGAAAACTAAATTGAAAAGAATATCAGTAATCCCATCATATTGGTAAGAAAAGAATGACCTGATGATTAGAAGAAAAAATGCGGACTTGAAGTCGTTTGAGAATACGAGATTGGGGAAGAGCAGAGACATTGCTGTGAACAACATGTCCAATTTTGACAACATCAAGCATTCTGGCGAAGGCTTCCTTCAAAATACCAGAAGCATCAGTGAAGTTGGAACCCTCCGTAATGAGCTGAAAATCCGGACTCAAATAGAGGCGTTTGTGGCCGTTGGTCACCGATTTGGGCATTGGCCAAATGTTCACCTGAAAACCTGGAGCAATGGCTACTCCACTGCCGCAAGTAGCAAAAATTCCAACCAACAATGCCCAAACCCAAACTCTCTGAAATAGCAGCTGCTCCATCTCTACCTCCCTCTATCTATCTAACCAAGCAAATGAAACTCAAAGCTGAGCTTCAAAACAGAAATTAAAAGGTGAAAATGTAGATAGAAAAGCAACCACATGAAGGACTAAATAAGAAAAAGAATCTGGAAAGGATTGAAAAAATGACAAAGAAAGGGTTGGCCTTTCAGCATAGAATCCAATGGAGAAGTAATAAAGATTAGAGAAAAACTTACTTACTTTGTGAGTAGCTGTACCGGCGGTCTGCTTTCCTTTGTCTTGGAATAAAAGGATTTGTTTTTATGTTTTCTCTTGAAATGTCATTTTCGTTGATAATCAAAATTCATACTTGACATGTGAATCATTGTCTCCTTCCTTGCTGCTCCTGTTTTCTGCTCCACCCACCAATTATTTCGGTTTGTGCCATTAGAATAAGATAAAAAAGAAAAAGAACTGAATCCCCCCAATCCATTGCTTTTTTTTGTTCTTTTTACTTTTTTAATAGAATACAGCTAGCTCTTTTCACGCCTTGCCTCAGCCAACATGTTTCTATTTCTTGCCATAGGATTTCTAAATTTCAACACAGCTTCTTCAATGGTCAATTGCACTGACAAGTGTCGCTTGGTAAAAAGTTCTAACCAATCCCCTTCAACCAAAACAACAATTAACAAGTGTGTAACAGCCTAGCTTAGCTACGTACGTCTGATGTAAAATAAAAAAAAAAAAAAAAAAGGGTAATAGTAGCCATAGCCATAAGTTGATTGTGCACCTACCCCATTAATTATTTCAGATCTACGTACTAATCTATCTCATTCCAAAGCCAGTGAGCTACTCATCAACCATACACCATTAGTCATTAATTCCTTTTCAAACCAAACAATAATTCAATTGTTTTTGTAGTTTAGAAATGAGTCTAAGAAGCAAATTAATTACAAAATAAAAATAAAATTGTTTCAATGCTTCATTGAAGAACAACTTGTAAAATAAACAATTACAAAAAAAACAAATTACAAGAATGTGACTTGTGTTGTGTGTCTGCACTTTGCATTTAAGTGCAAATTAAGAAAAGAGTCGTACCCATGTTTTTACCTACATTACATAAATATGGTTGACATATATACAAAATAATGTCGAAATTATTCGATGCATGCATGCATGCATGAATATCCATGTATTACTTATCATTAATTTCAATCGATCCAATTACTATTTTTAAAAGATTTACACGTTTCTGATAATGTTTCTATAAACCATCTCAAATGAAATTATATGTAGGGCCAGCTTTCAGTAGTCCCGAAAGCAGCTTTCAGTAAAAGCATGAAAAACCTTACTTTGGCTGAAAACTGTTTTTGGGGCTACAGAAAACAGTCTCAAATGCATAATTGATAAAAGTCAGATTGTATTCAGGAAAGGACCGGAAAAACACTTAAAACTACTTTTAAATAAAGCAATAAAACTTAGTTTTTCCTGACAGCACTTTCACTAAGAGCAATTCCAAACTGACCCGTAATGCATAGATACAAGTGGATGACTTAATTTTTTTTTTTTTTTTTTTAATGAATTAGTGATCAGATCCACAAATGAAGAGCACACCAGACAACAGCCATATATGACTAAATTGGTATGTAATGATTTCATTATAATCGTGAAAACAAATTATGGGCTTCTTAATAACAATTTTCCCCACCAATCATAATTTAACCGTAATTTTTTAAGTTGTAATATTTCTCATTTTTAAAACAAATCTTTTACAAATTACAACTTTTACTCCTTGTTTGTCGGGTTAAAAACTGTGATTTACTTCGTACGTCAAAAAAAAAAAAAAAAAAAAAAAAAAAAAAAAAAAGAATTTTCTGTGTCTGAAATCATCTTCTCCGGTTTCTTCTCTGACGGTCTCCTATGGCTTCTTGATAAACCACTTGTTTCTTCAAAAGGAAAGAACACAAATAAGGAAATTTCGAGCTAAGAAAGAAATCTCTCCTTAGTCAATACGGAAATTCTTCTCATCTCTAATCTTTAATCTTAGGGCCAGTTTGGGGCTGCAGAAAGCCAAAGTATGAATAACCTTACTTTGGCTGAAAGCTGCTTTTAGTGCTACAGAAAACAATTTCAAATGCGAAATTGGTAAAAGTCAGATTGTATTCGAGAAAGCACTAGAAAAACCATAGTTGTGAAAACCGGGCCGGAACTGCCGGTCGGATTGGGTTCGACCGGAACCGAAGGTCAGACCGATCGGCTTCTATCTGGTTTTTATTTTGGTCAACCGACCGGTCGAACCAAAAAACCGTGAACCAGACCGTTTTTCTGGTTCAACCAGATTTTAAAAAAAAAATTATTTAAATATAAAATTTAAGTTATTATTTTGAGGTGTTTTTAATTAAAATAAAATATAGTTTGTATTTTTAAATTATTTTAAAATAAATTGACATTTAATTGTAGCTATAAAAACTATATTTCATAAATTGAGTTTTTTTAATTAGTATATTATGTTTGAAATGCTTAAACTTAAAGAATTATAACAAAAATATTCAAATTTTCATAAATTATAAATATAAAAATAAAAATATTTTAATATTTTAATATATTTATTAAATCCGGTTCGATTTCGGTTTATTTCGGTTTAATCCAAAATCCATGAATCCATTCCTTCACCGGTTCGATGACCGGTCCGGGTCTGAAAACCATGAGAAAAACACTTAAAACTACTTTTAAAGAAAGCAATGAAACCTAACTTTTTCTGACAACACTTTCACTAACAGCGATCCCAAACTGACCCTTAGTTTTTTTTTTTTTTTTTTTTTTGTATTTGTAATTTAATGATAGAAATCAAGTATAGAGTGAGCACAAATTATCCGGCTCTATTAATTGAAGATGATTGAGTCTTTCGTTCTACTTGGATGTCAAAAGCAAAGACCAAGACAACAGAAGTTATACACTTTATATCACAGTAGAAAACATTGAAAGACAACAACCACTTCTTGGTGCAACCTCATCCGTGTCACGCAACGTGATAGCGATAAGGATGAGCATAAAATTTTAGCAACTCTAGCAGTGACTCAGACATCGTTGGAAAGAGTCGTAAAGTTGCAAAAAGGCATGATAAAAACAACTAAGAGCAAAAAAAGTTGTTATAGTTGAACTTAAGCAATCTTTAGCAGGTACTCGAATAAAAGTGGCGCATGTGGAGAAAACCTTGGCCTTAATTAAGCGAAAGAGACATTTGAATCCTAGTATGACATCGGAAGTGTATATATAGTACACCCTCTATTCCAATGTAGACTTTTATTTTGTTTAAGAAAGCTCTTAATTGATATCAAATGGCATAGTGGAAAGGATTATAGCCGCTTAAACAAGTGATCTTGAGTTTGAGTTTGATATTTTGTTAATGTAACAAACAGGTATAGAAAAGGTCATCCAACTATAAGCCCAATATCATGTTGATTAGATATTTAAAACAAACATAGTATGTCTTAAACGTAGTTTCCACTATGCATATAGGACCATTCAAAATTTTCTAAACCAAACCTCGTATGATAGTAAAAATATTGAAGAATATGATCAGTAAAATTAAATAAAAGATAAAGTAAACAATAAAAAGAGGCCAAGAGGAGGGAAAGTATATAATGACAGAATTCTTCTATTAAATTGTATATAGTAGACAATTGGGATACAAAATTAAGTAAAATTAAATGGATAATTGGAAGATTTGTATTCCAAATTAAAGTAAGTTAGTTTTGAGTCATGAATTGACTATGCAAATAATGCTGCCCATAAAAAAAATAAAATTGTAAATTATTGCTCACCGTTGACTTTTTTTTTTTTTTATTTTAGTATTGAGTAGTGTTTAATTAAATAATTAACATTGGAAATGGTGTGCATTATATTTGTATTCATCTAAAACTAATTTGATAAAATGGGTACGGGCCAGTTTAGGGTAGCTTTTAACAGTGTTGAAAGAAGCTTTCAACTAAAGTATAAGAAATTTTATTTTGGCTGAAAGCTGTTTTTGGACTGCAGAAAACAACTTCAAATGAAAAATTAGTAAAAATAAGATTGTATTCGAGAAATCGCTATAATAAAACTTAACTTTTCCCAACAGTATATTCACTACTAACAATCCCAAACTGGTTATCCGTGGTTTGTATATAATCGATAGAAAGATTTCTCCTTTTTTTAAAAAAAGGAAAGTAATTAAGGATGGAAGTAGTAATCCCAAATTAACGAAATTGAAACTTGTCCTTTTGTTTGATTTGACAAATGTTGATAAACTAAAAGAGAGCGATGTTGAAAGAGGAATTTTGGTGAATGGTAATAATTACCACTGATTGAATCAACTTCTGTTGGTGTATTACATCAAGGAATTCAGAACTCCGGTGCCGTCTTTCTTCCGTCTCTGTTCCTCTCTTTTCATCAACAGTTTTTGTTTTTGTTTTTTTTTTTTCAATTAAAAAGAAAAGAAAAGAAAAGAAAAGCCCCCACCTTGATTCATGCTTGGCGTCCTCTCCTTTGATTTCTCTCCCGCTAGATTCTCTCGCTTTAATAGCAGTAAATTCAACTAACTAGTCGCCATCGGAACTTATGGACTTCAACGACGACGTATTCTCCTCCTCCTTCCCTGACCAAAACCATCTTCATTCTACCCCCAAATCCTTCGATCGTTACTTCTCCTCCTCCTCTTCTTCTTCCGACGATGAGTCCCAGCTCTCCAATTCCTCTATGGAAGCTACTGCCAAACGCCTCGATTACATGATCCAATTCTTGGACCGTAAGCTCTCTTCTCCTGCTCCCTCTAACTCCAATTCTTCCCCCAACATTCCACGTAATGCCCATACCCACTCTGACTCTTCCAAGCCATCCGCTTTACCCGAATTCATTGCCAAAGGAGGCGGAACCGGGATTTTCAAAGTTCCCGTCAGGAGAGCTGTTCACCCCGCCCGCCCACCAAGTCTCGAAGTTCGTCCTCACCCCTTGAGGGAATCCCAATTTGGTTGTTTTTTGAGAACCATTACCACCACCCAGACTCAATTATGGGCTGGCAGCGAAAGCGGAGGCCTTTCTGTGTGGCAATTCAAGGATTTGTACGGAGGAAACGACGAGACGGCCCCATTTAGAGATTCTGTGGCTGTGGGATCCGCAGTCATGTGTATGGTTGAAGATGAGGCAAGCAGAGTTGTGTGGAGTGGTCATAGAGATGGAAGGATTAGATGTTGGAAGATGGATTTCACTTTGGATCGATTTAAGGAAGTCTTGTCTTGGGTTGCTCATCATGGGCCTATTCTTTCCATGATCTTCACTTCATATGGTCAGTCTTTTCTCTTCCTGTTTGTTTTTCCACTGCGCATTTCTGTTCTTTCTTTAATGTAAACATCTTATTTGACAACGAGCTGTCTGCTTGAAGCTTCTAATTCGTGATTCCAGCTCTGTTTATTCAATTTCTGCACCGAAGAGATAATCATAAGCACAGACATGTTTATCATTCATTTCCTAGTCATTCTTGTCATATCCTATGTTTCCAAAAGCAACAATCTTTTCCTCAGCGAATTTGCTTAAATACTGTCTTCCTCAAAAGGTTGCTTGCTTTTCTTTTGGAATGTAAGTACTGTTTACACATATGAGCAGAAGTTTGCTGTTGAGAAGGAGAAAATTAGAACAAGGGAAAACTGAGAAGAAAATGAATTGGGACCTTTTGCTTTTTTGGTTACTCCCTCGCAATCATTGATGCCTTGGATTTTTGTTGGAATTATCTAACTATGCTTTTTCACTTTGAAAGAGAGATTATTCTTCTGGTATCAAAGGGATTTATAAGCTTGTTCTTTTACCCCCCCTTCTTCTCTTTGTTTTCCTTTAATGAAGTTGGGTTTCCTCACTTGTCACATGGTGCATATTAGATGGTCTATATGAGAACCAGACGAGCATTATTGGGCTAGATGGGTCTTTGAAGTTGATAATGTGAAGTAATTTCTGGGTTATATTGATTGAGGATAGTGAAAATTACAGGAGGAGAAGAGTGTTACTTCGTGGGATAGCCTTAGGATTAGGGTGTGCAAATATGGAGGAGAACACACACAGTCATGCCATGTTTGGGAACACAATCAAGAGTGTGGTGCAACATTCAGCCAAAGTTTTGTCCTACTTATATAGTCCTTCACATAGCTCAATCTTTTAAAACATGATTTTATTTCCCTTTCTACTCTATCTAGCTTTTGTCATCATCTATCGTCTGTCAAATGTGAGTCTCTTCGAAATTGGCTTGCGCTGGTTTTAAATTCCGTGTATCTTTTTTATGGAGAAATGTCTTTGGTGGCATTGTGGTTCTTAAACGGCATTATGTTTGCTGAGATTGATTTCCTTTCTTTTTTTCTTCTCTCACTTCGCTTTGTTTTCATCCAGGCGATTTATGGTCAGGTTCTGAAGGTGGTGCTATCAAGATATGGCCGTGGGAAGCTATTGAAAAATCCTTATCTTTTACTGAGGAGGAAAGACACATGGCTAACTTATTATTGGAGAGGTCTTATATTGATCCCAGAAGCCAAGTCAATGCAAATGTCTTCTCTAATGCAATAACTTCTGATATCAAATATTTGCTGTCTGATAACTCTAGAGCAAAAGTCTGGACTGCTGGTTATCTTTCATTCGCATTGTGGTATGTCTTCCATCTAGCTGTACTAATAATGTGTTCTGATGCTCTTGTTTCGGGAGATTTTGATGTTATTTGTTTCAGGACAAGTATAGGTATCTAACTAACTGTGAGTTTTACATTTTTTCTGATATTTGTGGAAGCTTTTCTTCAAGGGGTAAATAGCTAATGAGTTCTGCATTCAACTGTGATGATTTGAAACCTTAGAAAGAATGATGTCTTACATAGGCATGTCAAGATTTGTTTATCCTACTTTAAATTAGGTGGGGGGCTTTATCAAGGACATTGTTTTGAATCCACATGTCCGAGTTTCAGGAAAAGAAGAATGAAATGCATAATTTCCTGGAGATCGAACTCCTAAGTATACGGAATAGTGGCCAAGTACATTCCTTGATGACAGATTTGATTATTAGTAATCAATATGCTATCAAGCACTTAAGCATGAGATGAAAACTTTAGGATGAGCCCTTTATAATCCTTGTGTAGCTGAAGAGATAATATGTGGATGGTTATCCTAATTAGAAGAAAGTAAGTATTTACATTCTTTGAAGAAGGTGCGGTCATCCTGATTTTAGAAATGTGTTTATGACAGTCAGCGTAGTAAGATATCTGTTACTTATCCTTGCAGACAGAATGAAAGTTAAAGCTGATTATTCTCATTGACAGGTCTTCAGTTCACAAGGTAGAATTTAGTCAAACTAAGCCAAATTTGACAGTCTCTTTTTTTTTTCCTTCTGCTTCCCAATTTGAGATATCTTTTTTTACCTCTTTCTCTTAAAACATGTCCTATTGTTTCCAAGTTAGATGTTGGTACGGGTAAGAATGTTCTTACCCCAATTCCTGAGTATAAGAGATGTTAAGGAGGAAAAGAAGGACAGAAGAGATTAAGAAAGGAAGAAGAGAAGATGGAGCGAGAGAAACTAGAGAATAGAGAGGAAAGAGAGGTATAGGGGGACTATATTTCAAAAGCATGATCTTGGCATTCAAGATGATGTTACTCAATCTAGCTACTAATAACCAAATGCTCCTCACTATTTCTCATATCTCTTGGAGATTATTGACTAGAGCCACAATAAATTTTTACAGAAAAGAAGGAAATGTGGTCATTGATCATTCTTTCTTTTTTTTTTTTTTTTTCCGGCTAGCTTCTGCAAAACTAAAGAAGAAATAGGAAACTTTCAAGAGAAAGGAAACCAACTTTTTTCTTTCTTATTGATTGCTGGATCTAAATTAGCTAGGAGCCTAAATGCTTCTATTTGTGTTTGTGCACAATATTAGTTTTCGTTGACTCACTATCTACTGTTACACTGTTTTTGTACTTGGGTTGCACCCCTTGGTCCCTTTTTTTAATTGCCGAGAATTTTTTTATGTAGGGATGCTCGAACGCGAGATTTGCTGAAAGTTTTCAACATAGATGGTCAGATTGAAAGGATGGACATGTTATTTGGGCAAGATTTTACCTATGAAGATGAGATCAAGATGAAAATTGTCACTGGTTCGAAGAAAGATAAGATTCAAAGTTCAGTTGGTTTCTTTCAACGTTCACGTAATGCTATAATGGGAGCAGCTGATGTTGTACGCCGAGTTGCTGCAAAAGGTGGCTTCGGAGATGATAATAGGCGAACTGAGGCATTGGTTATAGGTATTGATGGAATGATCTGGACTGGTTGTGCGAATGGCTTACTTGTGCAGTGGGATGGAAATGGCAATCGCTTGCAAGACTTCCATTACCATTCTTTTTCTGTTCAGTGCTTATGTACATTTGGATTGCGGATATGGGTGGGTTATGCTAGTGGTACAGTCCAGGTATTGGACCTTGATGGTAACTTGCTTGGAGGGTGGGTAGCTCACAGCAGTCCTGTGGTAAAAATGGCTGTTGGTGCTGGTTATGTTTTCACCTTGGCTAATCATGGTGGCATACGTGGATGGAGTGTTATGTCTCCTGGACCCCTTGACAAAATTTTAAGTTCAGAACTGGCTGGCAAAGAATTTTTGTATACAAAGATAGAGAATTTACAAATATTAACTGGTACATGGAATGTAGCACAAGGAAGAGCGTCCCGTGACTCTCTTATATCCTGGCTAGGCTCTGCAGCTGGTTCTGTTGGCATTGTTGTCGTTGGATTGCAAGAAGTTGAAATGGGTGCAGGCGTTCTAGCAATGTCTGCAGCAAAAGAAACTGTAAGATAATCTTCCTTGTATTTCTCTTCATTGCAATATCCCAAAATTTTGTGTCTAAATTGGTTGGAATATCTTTGCGGCAAATTTGCAATTGATCTTGCTAAAAGGATAGAGTAAAGTTTAATGATGAAAAGCAATGTGTTATAACATCTTGTGTCAACACAACTGCAATGTTGATGAATTCGCATATATCCTCGCTGTAGGTGTTTTCCTTGCTTTATTCTGCTGATAATTTTTCTTCCTAAATTCAGGTAGGACTTGAGGGTAGTTCTCTTGGACAGTGGTGGCTAGACATGATAGGCAAAACATTGGATGAAGGGTCAACATTTGAACGTGTTGGCTCTCGACAATTAGCAGGCTTACTGATTGCTGTATGGTTAGTCTCTATAAAGGTCTTTGTTGGTTTTGGTTGTTTAGAAATATGCCTATCTGTTATTGATGTGTGTTTGTATGTCTGGATAAAATTGATTGATATAGCTCTTGTTTAAGATGACTTTATTGTGTCATTCCCTTTAAATTGGCTGTTCTATCACTTTAAATACATGGCTTAAAATTTTCTTTTGTTCTTAAACCTTTTTGTGCTTAGTTTCATCATCTGATCACTGAACTTATTCCTAAATTTTGAAAATGGCCATTTTGGTGATAATATCACCGTTAAAATTAGTGAAATATCTTTTGGAATATGGTAATAGTGATCTTATTTAAAGCTTCAAAATGTACAAGTTCTTATGTAAAATATGCTGAAATTGGTGATGAATGTGGTGGAAGTTGGTGAAGTTAGCCTTTTTTTGAAGTCAACATAACCTTTATGTGTTAAAGCTGGTTACTTGGGTTCTTAGTTGAACTTTTATACATCTTGATTCAGTATGCATAGATTCTCCCATTGTCTAATTTAATACGAGTTTTATATGTGTATATGTGTGTGTGTGTGTGTGTGTGTGTGTGTATGTGTGCCCTAGTCCTTGTTGGTCATCTTATTTTCAATAAGTTGAATAATTGTCCTTCAGGGTTAGGAATAATCTTAAAGCGCATGTTGGGGATGTTGATGCTGCTGCAGTTCCATGTGGCTTTGGGCGTGCAATTGGTAATAAGGTATAACATGAAGCTTTTTTTAATAATACACAGCTTAGCATACTTCTTTTTGCCCCTTACATGTGGTTATTGCAGTAATTGATGTGATAAGAATGGTTCTCTTAATTGAACAATGGTATGCTGCAGGGAGCCGTTGGTTTGAGGGTTAGAGTTTATAATCGGACGATGTGCTTTGTGAATTGTCACTTTGCAGCACATTTGGAAGCCGTTAACCGTCGTAATGCTGATTTCGATCATGTGTATCGAACAATGAATTTTTCTCGACCTTCCAATAACTTCAATGCCGCAGCTGGTATTGTGCCATACCTGTTATTGTCTTGCTCGCTAGCCTGCTCAATGTATTTATTTTGGCTTGTTTATAGATCTGGCTTGCCATTGCTCCTTTGTATTGCAGTTGGTTCTTCATCGGCAGTCCAAGTTCTTCGTTCAACAAACGTGCGTACTTGCAACATATATTTTGATCTTGAATTGCCACATGTGAAATCCGGCCACATATGGATTGGTTTGATAAAGTGTTGTTGCATGTACAGGTTATGGGTGCAAACTCTTCAGAAGGAATACCGGAGTTATCTGAGGCAGACATGGTGATATTTCTTGGTGACTTCAATTATCGGCTTGATGGTATATCTTATGATGAAGCGAGGGACTTTATTTCTCAAAGATGTTTTGATTGGCTTAGAGAAAGGGATCAACTTCGAGCAGAAATGGAAGCTGGGAATGTCTTCCAAGGAATGCGAGAAGCAGTTATAAGATTTCCTCCCACATACAAGTTTGACAAGCACCAACCTGGTTTGGCAGGTATAATATAGCTTAAAAAATTTTTAATTTCTTGGAAAATGGATGCTTTTTGAACTATTTAATAGCTTTGATAAATTTATTATCCGTATCCCGTATTCTATGAACCAGAACTTAGATCAGCAATTTGTTTATTCTGACCCAGAGGAAAAGGGAAAACATAACTACTTATCCTGGTTTCTTTTTTGTTCAGAATTAAAAGGGAATTGCAAAATTTTTGCATGTGATAGGTGCTCTGTTACCCTTTTCTAAGGTTTATGTTATGGGGCATGCTTTGAAGTTTCAAGAGTCTGACTTGTAGAACTATATTCTCCAGGGTATGATTCAGGTGAAAAAAAGCGCGTTCCTGCTTGGTGTGACAGAATACTTTACCGTGATAGCCAGTCAGCTCGGGTGTCTGAATGCAGTTTAGACTGCCCTGTAGTTTCTAAGATTGTACAGTAAGTTTTCGTTTTAGTGCAATCATTTCTGGCATATATAAAGATCAGATGATATCATGATACCTGCAAAAGAGATAAGTTGTCTTAGTTACTCTACTGAGCCTCATCTTCTTTCAGGACCATCTTTGTTTATTTATCCACAAAAACCCGAGAACGCTGTCATTTTTATTTGGTTGAGTAGACTGATGTGAAATTGATACATGTATGTCTGCCCCAAGTTTTAAATTTTTATTCATTTGAATAGGTATGATGCTTGCATGGATGTCACTGATAGCGATCACAAGCCCGTGCGCTGCATATTTAGTGTTGATATTGCACGAGTTGATGAGTCAGTGAGAAGACAAGAGTTTGGTGACGTTATGAATTCAAATGAGGAAGTCAGATGTATTCTTGAAGAACAATCCAAGACTCCTGAAACTATTGTCAGCACAAACAATATAATGCTTCAGAATGGGGATACAACCATTTTACGCATTACAAATAAATGTGTTGAAAAAGATGCTTTTTTTGAAATTATCTGTGAAGGTCAGTCTACAATTGATGAAGATGGACAAGCATCAGATCATCATCCAAGAGGTTCATTTGGCTTTCCTCGATGGCTTCAGGTAAAATTCCCACTTTACAAATTGCATGCACAAAACTAAATATTCTTAATATTCAGATTGTAATGGCCAGGTAAAACTGCTAAACAAAAAAATCTTTTTTATTTTTTGGGCTGAAATGCCTCCCTCAAATGATATTTCAACTTCTTTGGGAAAAATGTTACTAAGATTTGAAAGACTTTTGGAATTTTGGATGACCATGTTCTTCAACTCACTGAACCTTGTATTAATGCAACTTGCAAATCAAAATTTTAAGTTTTGGATGAGAAGCACTCTTGTTAACAAATATTGGCTAAAAAAAGATCACAATCTTGAGCATTTGAAAAATAAGTGAGAGTTGAAGCAGGTAACTCCAGCAGCTGGTGTAATTAAACCAGACCAGATTGGAGAGGTGTCTGTACATCTTGAGGATTTCCCTACCCTTGAAGAGTTTGTTGATGGTGCCCCTCAAAACTCATGGTGTGAAGACACTAGAGACAAGGAAGCTATATTGGTGGTCAAAGTACATAGTATGAACACCAGGGTTTCAAGAGACCACCGCATCCGCATGCGCCACTGCTGTTCATCACGGAGAGCAGGACTTGACCCCAAACCCAATGGCTCTAGTAAAGTCCAAGGTAATCTCCTGCACCGGTCTGATTACCAACGACTCAGCGGTTCCTATGATGTGGTTGACCACCTGCGTAATTTGCATAGTCCTTGAATGATACATCATCCCTACTCAACGATGGGGGAACCCTTGTATCCAAACATAGTCCGTCACAGCAAGGACGTTGATGTAAATAGAGAAGAAACTCGCAGGGCTTCTTCTGTTTTGCAGCATTAAATCTTCGTTTATAGCTCTCCCATCCGGTTATAGAGGCAATTATATTACAAGTGAGCAATTTGTGAAATGAGTTCAAGTCCGACCTATATTTTTTTCTGGGGCAGATTTGTATCTTTCAAGTGTATAGTAAAGTGGGACTGCATTAAGCAGAGCATTCTTTAGGGGTGCATTTTGAAGCTTTTGTTTCCAATTTACGGATAAATTGTATTTGTATAGTACTGGGGAAAGGCATAAGAGCTGGAGCATAAAGAAGAAATAAACCCCTTGTTGGATTTATGTTTGTGTATGTTTGCTACTAAGAGAACTTTTTGTTATTGTTTACTTGGCTGGACTGAATTTGATGCAAAGCAATACATATACAAGATGAATTGTTTGTGTTGTGGGCGCCACTTCACTTGTAAATTTTTGGGGATTAAAGTGCATTTATGACTCGTTAACATTTTTGGGGCATGCAATCTAGCCAGTTAGGAATAAGTTCAATGTAGCCCTTGTATATGTATTTAATGGAAAATGGTAATTGTTTTCATAAAATTTCAAACTGTTGATGAATTTTGTAAAAAAAAAAAATTAGGGGGTAGAAATGGAGCTTAACCCTTTAATTAATATAGAGCAAGTTTATCTTTTAGGCCGTACAAAGACAGCAACTTTGAAACTCTACCGGTTACCCAATTATTTGACCATGACTGTAAGTAGAGGTGGCCACGGTTCATGAACCACCGGTTCAGGTTCAAGAAATTCTTGAACATGAACCTTAAACTTTAAAAGGGATGAACCGCCGATCCGGTCCGGTCCAGTTCAGGTTCAGGGTTTGACCAGATTCAGGTTCGGTCCGGTTCAGGTTCAACCCTTTTGAATAAACATTTAGAATTCAATTTGCGTGTAGTTTTGATGTAGATATTTCTTGATAAATAATTAATATACGTAACAAAATAATATAATTTCTCAAACATGAAAAATAACTTACATTTTTTATTTTACAATTAATAATTTACATAATATTAATTTATATTACAAATAACCCTTGATTGAATCTAAGGGTTGAACCTCCGGTTCACATACCGGTTTAGAATCACCGGTTAACCACCGGTTCAAAGATTCAGAAATTGATCGATTCTGAACCTTAATCTTTTTTTTCTTCTGAACCGCTTGTCCGGTTCCGGTCCGGTCCTGTTCAGGATTTGACCGGTTTTAATCTGGTCCGGTTCGACCGGTTCAGGTCCAATTTGGCCTGTAAGCTAGGAGTAATGGCACCTACCAACCAAAGTGCCAAGTACCAACCCCCATTTCACATGTTCTGGTTTTGTTTGGTCTAAACTTTTTCCTTCGTATGATCGTTAGTGTATTCTCTAGTTCACAAATTAAAAGAAAATCCTACATAATTCATATAAAAGAATTTAATTATTCTATAGTACAGAAGTTTTTTTTCCACGTAAGAGTGTGTGGTAGGTGGAAGATAAGGCTATTATTCTTTGATGAATTAAAACAACTTTTTCCATTTTCAATGGAGAGTTTAATAGTAGCTGTAAAGATGATGAGTGCATAATTAAGCAGCGAAGAGAAGTGGTGTAACAAATAGAGAAATCTGGTTACAGAAGCTCCTTTTCCGAGATCTGTTTCTCTCATTCTTTCTGAAAATGGAAGGAGAGGTAGTACAGAACAAACAGGTGATATTCAAGGGATATATAGATAGGGAACCAAAAGAAACAGACATGGAATTGAGAAGTGAGAGAGCAGAGCTCAAAGTAGCACATGGATCACAAGCTTTTTGGGTGAAGAATCTCTACCTTTCCTGTGATCCTTACATGAGAGGCCGCATGCGTGACTTCCATGGCTCTTATATTCCTCCATTCCTCCCTGGCCAGGTATCTCTTTTAGTTCTTCTTTCTGTTTCTTCCATTACCTGTAATGTGTTTGTTTAAATAACTGTGTGATGACTGATGAAGCCCATACAAGGATTTGGCATCTCAAAGGTTGTGGCTTCTGATAATCCCGATTTCAAGCCTGGCGATTTACTTTCTGGATTCACCGGTTGGGAAGACTACAGCTTGATTAATAAGCCAATCCAATTGAGAAAAATTCAGCAAGATGAAGATGGCATTCCTCTCTCATTTCACCTGGGTCTCCTTGGTATGACATTTCATAATTGTCCACATTTCATGCCAATTGCCATAAGCATATAATAAGGGCTGTTTTCTTTCCTGCATCTAATTAATTGATATGTAAATGATTATATCTTACATTCAACCGATCAACTATTGGTAACAAGGAGGCTTATTTCATGGTAATGATCACAGGTATGCCAGGTTTTACTGCTTATGCTGGATTTTACGAGGTCTGTTCCCCTAAGAAAGGGGATTGCGTGTTTGTGTCGGCAGCTTCAGGAGCTGTTGGCCAGCTTGTTGGTCAACTTGCCAAGCTACATGGTTGCTATGTAATTGGAAGTGCTGGGACAAGCCACAAAGTAGGTCTATATTCATTCCTATTCATGAATTATCCTGTTCCTCATAAAGCACAAATATACTACTCAAATAAGATGATTTACTTTCAATCATTGTGACACTAGGTTGATCTTCTAAAGAATAAGCTTGGGTTTGATGATGCTTTCAACTACAAAGAAGAGCCCAACCTAGATGCAGCTTTGAAAAGGTTAGTGATGAAGCTTTTTCAAGCATGTTCAACAGCTTGCTTGAGCTGTAGGGGTTTTAGTATGTGGAAATCTTTAATTGGAAGAGGCATCACCTAAAAAGTTCATGATCAACCTTTAATCAATTAATCAAATTCACAAACCAAAAAAGAAAAAAAGAAAGAAAAATTTGCTTCTGCTACAAGATGTCTCAGTGGGCTTCCTCTCGGTCAAGCACCGATCATAGCTAGCCTCATTCACTCGAGCACCTTATGCTAACATGGATTAAAATAATCAGTCCAAATGCTTGATGCTTGGCAATTTGTTGTTTCTTTTTCATGCTATTAGGTCATGCCATCTGAGTTTGGTAAGTGGCGAATTGGACTAAATAGGCCTAATTAATCAATGTGATCACTTGAAACAGGTATTTCCCAGAAGGCATTGACATCTATTTTGATAATGTGGGGGGAGACATGCTTGATGCTGCATTACTCAACATGAGGATTCATGGCCGGATTGCTGTCTGTGGAATGATATCTGTTCAGAGTCTGTCAGCTGCTCCAGGGATTCACAATTTGTTCAATCTTATAAGCAAACGTATTAAGATGCAGGGGTTTCTGCAAAGTGATTTTGTGCATTTGTATCCACAATTCTTGGAACATATTTCTAATAACTACAAGCAAGGAAAGATTGTTTACATTGAAGACATAAAGGAGGGACTTGAGAGTGCTCCGGCTGCTTTTGCTGGCCTATTTTCTGGTGAAAATGTGGGTAAGCAAGTCATCCGTTTAGCTCATGAATGATTTGTTCTTATCCACAGAATGAAACACTGGTAAAATTTGTAACGTAATTTGGCTTAAAGATACCAAAATTTTCATATGAAGCACATTTCAATGCTCTAACCCAAGTCATCTTTCTGACCTCCAAAACAGTTACATACTGCTAATCTTTATTCCGATACCAATAGTAATCATAGAAAAAACTCAGTCGCTTGAGAAAACACCAAAAACCTAATCTAAAAAATATTTAAGAACTTTCCAAGGCCTCTTTCACAAATTGCAATCCAAGTCACAATGTTTATTCTGAAAGAATGAAAAGTGGTTCTCAGTTGAAATATTTCGCCATTTGAAGTTCTTTCTGCTTGTATCCACACTTCTCATAAAATGGTTTGTTCTCAATACTGCAATCAAGAATAACCTTATAGCACCCCATCGAACGAGCATGATCTGTCAAGAACTCGATAATTTTCTTTCCCAACTGTCGCCCACGAGCGTTGGAGTCAACTACAACATCTTCAATGTGCCCAACTTTGCCACAATTTCTTATGAACTTCTTTTCAATAAACACACTCCCAGTCGCGATGATCTTCCCAGATTGATCATCTTCAATTACACATATAAAATGATCATCACCATAAGAGCTTATCTCTTGAAATCGTTGTTCAAATTCCTTGTCTGATACAGAATCACAAACAGTTAGTTTTTGCAACAGCTCTATAAAACCTTTGTTTTTGTCTGACATTTCCAACTTCCGGACCTGAAGCTTCTCATCACCACTGGACGAGTTACTGCTCTGCATCTCTTCTCGTTGATGCTTCAATTGTTAGTGCAAAGGAACAACACCGAAACTGTCAATAGAGAAGTACTAACAAAAATCAAGAACCTGATACGCAATCCCAATTGTGAATGGAAGACTGCTCAATTGAATACCATTTTACCTTTTAAAGAAAATGGAATCCTTTCATTACTTGGAATGTCAAAATTCATCAATTGCAGAACTTAAGAAAGTATACCAAAGCTATAACAATTTAAAAAGGCTGCACCTTGAGTGTTTAGAATTAATATTTTGCTCATACCAACAAATGATTTCAGATGCAATCCACTGGATTCACCCATTGTGGCAGTACATGAATTTAAAAATATTTACTTTTGAGAAGAAAATTTACATTTTGGACCAGATCCCAACCATTGCAGCCTTTGGAGAGTGAGAAGTAAGACTATAATCCCATTAATTCAAGGCGAGTTTTCATATTGGATGAAAAAATTAGAAAAACCCCATTTCAATCCTAAATTCAAGAATAGAAAATTTGAAAACAAATTCACAACCGCTTATATACTATTCAAAGTTAGAATGATTGGTACGAGGAGGTGAAATAAATAGGAACCCCTGTTCTAATCAGCTGAAGAGATAGTTAGCAACCCGCAGACTCATTTAGAATGAACAAGCTTCAAAATTGGCATTAAAGAAAATCAACGAAAGAAAAAGACACAAATGTTCCCAAAGACAAGACTAATTTGCCGTATATATGTTGGAGAAACTCAAAAGAAGAGATTGAAGCTGAAGAACAGTCAATTTTAATGTATAAAGAAAGAAAAGAACGAAACAGAGAGAGGACACATTAGTAAAAATCAGTAGAAAACATGAAAGCCTTACCTGTCAATTCAAATTCAGCTTGAAACTTGACCAATCAAGAGATTTTAGGGTATTCTCTGCTAACAAATCAGGATTTCATTTAAGGTAAAGTGACACTGTTTCTCGTGAGTTGAAGAATTATGGGGAAGGGCGAATTTGTATTTTCAATGCATTTAACAGTGGTGTAGGAGAAATTTTAGAGTGACCAAACGGTCAACTCATCCCATGGTTTTTTTTTGCTCGTTTAATAAATTGACTAATTTAACCCTCATGCATGTAATTAATATAATTCTATCTCACCCTCATTTTCTTTCATTTTGGACCAGTTTGGGACCACTTTCCGCAGCCCTGAAAGCTGCTTTTAGGGTTACAAAAAACAGTTTCAAATACATAGTTAATAAAAATCAGATTATATTCAGAAAAGCACTGAAAAAACACTTAAAACTACTTTTAAATAAAACAATAAAACCTAACTTTTTCTGATACTATTTTTACTAACAGCAATCACAAATCTTTCAATGTTAGATTTTCTCTCTCTACTGCTAATTTTTTTTATCATCCTTTCCATTTCTTTTTTTTTTTTTTGTGATAAAAATTTTAATTTATTATTTTTTCTTTTTTTCTTTTCTTCTTTTTGAGAGTTTAAGTAATATTTATTTGATTTTTAATAGAATTTATTTGGTTTTTAAGGTTGTGCAATTTGTCCCGTCTTTTTTATTTTTCATTATATCACTTTTTTTTTTTTTACTTTTAATTATTCTTATAAGGTACCGTAATTTAGTCATGTTTTATAATATTACAATTCTGTATTAAATTATTATTTCTTACTAAAGTTTGACTGTTAATTTTTTATATATATATCTATGCATTATAAGATAAATCATGTTTAAAATTTAATAAAAATATTAAGTAAAATTATCACTTATTAATAATTGTATTATCTGGAATAATAAGTTAAGAATGTGCAAAATTAGAAAGTTAATTAAGCTTAGAATTTTCCTTAAATATTACATACAAATAATTCAAAAATAAGGAATATAATGATATATATTTTAATCTTTATATTTTTGTGATTATTATACACTTTTATTTTATTATTTCCTAATTAATTTTCTAATTTATTTATAAATATACTTTGAGTAAAAATTTATGATTTTCTTTTATTTATATATAAATAAAACATGCTAGATGTGAAAATTACAGTGTATAATTCACACATTTAGTTAATTGGGTGCCTTTTTTATTTTATTTTTATTTTTCTTCAAATGAAAATACATATGATTTTTTTTTGTTGTTGTCCAAATGAATACCTATAATATAAAAAAAAAAAATGATATAAGATAATTTTTTGAACAAAATATATATTTGTATATGCTAAGAGTAGGTATATATATTGTATTTCGTCATTAGTTGAACCTTCGTTTTAAGCATCACAAAGAAAGAGGTGCTGATTGTCCTAGCCGGAGACACTTCAATGTCTAAGTCAGTATTTGTTTCAATAAAACATAAAGTATGTGACTAAAAAAGATGTCAAACTTGCGGGAGCCAACCCTTTTATGTAGGCATAAGAATTCCTAATCCCACTATAAAACGAGGACAAAGTCTTTTCCGGTTTATGATTTAGATTTTCATTTCCTATAAATGACACACGTAGAAACTAGTATCCTGTTTTGATAAGAGTACCTAATTCGTTAGGCTCCAACTGCATACTGTTGGATTAAGATTCTCAGCCTCAATTACCTGATTTTGGCTTTGGTAATTTGAGTACTGCATGATGATTAGGGATGGCAACGGGTATGGGTACCAGTGAAACCCGGGACTACCCGACCCTAATGGGACTACCCGAACCCGGTATAAAAGGGTATGGGACGGGTACGGGTTCAAAAAAATTACCCGTCACGAGTATGGGACGGGTACGGGTTTACCCCTCAGGGTACCCGCTACCCGTACCCGTTTATATATATAGTTTATAAAAAAAATTAAAATTTTTTAGGTATAGTAGCTGGTAGGAGTCGAACCCAGCTCCTCTCATTCTTATGGAAGGGAAGAATGTTATGGAAGTTCGAAGCACTGCTTCTTATGTAATTTTTTTAATTAAGGATTTATAATTTTTTTAATTTCTTTAGAACTTTCAAATTTGGATAATGAATTATTGGTTAAAATTATGTTTGTTATTTTTGAATTGCAATGTATTAAAGTGTGTTTATGAATATTTTTTTATAATTTTGTGATTGATTAGTATAGAATTCTAGATATATTTTTATGATTTTTTAATTTCAAACGGGTAATTTTTGCGGGTACGGTTAATTAACGGGTACCCGGAAGTTTCGTGGGACGGGAATGAGATTTAAAATTTAATACCCGCGGGTAATGGGACGGGTACGGGTAATTACTTTTCTAAACGGGAACGGGACGGGTATCGCCATTACCCACGGGTACCCTACCTGTTGCCATCCCTAATGATGATGAAATTATGCTTCCATCTGAAACTGTTGACGTTAATTTCCTGCATGCACTCACCGTTGCCAACTGAAGGATAGTTTAAAGTTGATACTATACAAAATAGGCAAGTCAAGTTACATTTTCACTTTCTCTATTTGAAGTAAAAAAAAAACTAGCATCCATAGGGAAGTATGTGACACGCATAGCAATGCCATTAAGCAACTATCTGCATCTCATTGAAACACAAATTGTACATATGTTACTACAGCTATTACACCAATAGCCAAAACACTTGCTTTTATATTACAACAAATGACGAACTCTGAAACTTAAGCTAGTAATGATTAACCGAGTAGTGAAAACCATGAGCAGAAGGATCGTTCTACCTATCTTAACCATACAAAACATATTAGAGGACACTCATTGCTCCTCAGAGATAAAAAGCACCATCTCTATATGAGCATTTAATGTATCTAACTAAACCTTGATCATCGCAGCTATTTGTAACTGAAACTAGTGAAACTTTAACTTTGTTTCTTTCCGTTCTGTGTCTGAGGAAAAAGGAGGATAAGAAACCACAAAAGCTGACGAATAAGGGATACATTTCAGTTACTCCACATGTTTCTAAGCTTTTGGGGCATCACAATGGAAGAGGATATCCACGGAGATAAGCGGAATCCACTCCTGATTCCCTCACCAATGCCACCCTTCCAGTCCGCGCCACCTTCAACATAAGGGAAAGAGAGAAGCTTTTTAAAGAAAAAAGAAAAATGAAAAAACACTTGCAAATGAAATGTTGGAATAAAATATTTATAAGCCAAGTACAACTAAAATGAAGTCTTTGCTTCTTAGATTGTAAATCCACAAGACATAGCATCTCAGAAGAACAAATACACTTTATTTCAAAAATATTGACAACATGAGTAACATAAAGGATCAGATTTAGAAAATTCTGTTCTGAACACATATAAAGAACCTGGTGTAACCATCAACAGAAATTGACAAAATAAACGGAGATCACCAATGTTTAAAGAAACAAAGGAAATAAAAAAAAATCCAGATTTGTTGAAACTTGGCAAGAAATGACTGACCTCGCAAATCCCATATGGTTCTAATAATCTCTGCAGGGCAGCCATCTTGTTTAAATCACCCGTAAGCTGTAGCATTATCATTATCGAATAATAATATGATCATTTAAGTCACAAATGTTGGAAAAACAAGAAACAGCTATTGATGGAGACGATAGAAAGAGGCATTAACAAGTACAGCAACAAGTAAAGAGCTTCTTTTTGGTGGGTAATACCAAGTACCATAGGAAGTGCATTGCCAACAAATCCAAATCACATACCACCAATTTCAATCATCAATACTTGAAAAACTCAACAGGCAGAATTCAGAGCCCCTCTTCACACTGTTATACTAGAAAATTTTGCGAAAATATATTGATTGCATTCCTAAACTTCTACAGCACAAAGATAAACAGAACTCAAATCTCAAGCCAGCTAAATGGATAATATTGGAACTCACCACACCCATAATAAAAGAGAAGATTGAATAAACAAAATATAATAACTCCATTGAAATGGAAATGTATAAACAAAAAAACTCAAGCCAGCATAGCCTGATATTGGTTAATGATCATTACTGTAGTTCTGAAATTCTCTTAGCAAAGAGCAAGCCAGCTAATCATTCGAGCATATTAACAATAAAGGGAAGGCACTACCTCCAGGGTAATTGTGTGGTCCGACACATCAACAGCTTTGGCCCGAAATATGCTAGCAATATCAAGGACATTCCTCCTAGCAGCATTGTTCACTGCTACCTTTATCAGCATTAACTCTCGTTCTGCAAATGGCAAATGCGTAATATCCTGTACCTGAATGAAGCACCAACCATAGTCATCGATTCAGTCAAATGGGCTGCAATTTGTCAACAAAAAAAACAAAAACACTTATTACTCTGTGGAGAGACCATAGTTCAATACTAATGGGAAAAGTGTCCACTTATTAACATATATGATGAATGTTGGATAAAAGAAAAAGCTCTAGCCTTACTGTTTGGATTGAGGTTATTCATGGTAGGGTGTACCCAACCCATAAATGCTTTGTTGAGATTTTAAAACCATGCCTTCTTGATTGGCAAGAAAATAAGCATGGATTAAAAAAGCTGCAGTTTTTAAAGTTTAATTATATGCTTCAAAACAAAAACCCAAATAATTGTACCAGAGTCCTCAAGAACAAAGTATTAGCAAGCATATAGACCTTGACATTGTACAAACTGAAGCTTAGATTCTTCCACGTTCTTCCAAACAGTTATAGGACAAAATATCCAAACTACCTCATAAGAGAACTGCAGTTTCAACTTTGATATATAATAGAAGGCAGTCATTTTACCTTTCGTTAAGTTTTTTTATTTCTTGCTTTTCCCTTTTTTCTTACAATGTCACATGGTTACTTGATTACGCACTTACAAATTTGAGGATCAAAGTTAAACTCACAGCCACTCACCTCATGTATATCTATCAACTTGTGAAGTTGCAGAACCAACTTGCTAATTGTCTCATCGGTACCAGGGATAACAGTTGTAATGCGAGAAAGTCCCTCTCTCTCAGCATGACCCACAGCAAGACTCTAATAGATTGAAGTGAGAAAACAACAAATGATAAGTCACTAAACATTTTTGAAGAAAAAGAGAGATGACAAACAGACCTGAATGTTATAACCTCGCCGAGACATAATCCCAGTGACCGTGTTGAGAACACCAGGAGAATCATTCACAAGTATAGATAACGTATGTGACCGAAGTCCACTAGACTGAATTGAAAACAACAAAGGAAATAATGTAGTCAATATGAGAATCAAAGGAGAGATAACTATAGCTTATGATATCCATTAATACTACCTGCACCATTAATAATAATATTACAGCTTCCAAATTAAGTTACAATGAACAAAACCAACAAGTTTCTCATGTTTTGTAACAGAGCATGTGATGTTCAAGCATCAAGAATGTCATGATAATGAAAAATGAAGCAATCTAGAAAACAATCGCTTTGACTGAAGCATATGCTATATAGATTTCTATTAGATATGACATTTGTCAGTTTGGAGCCTTACCTATCAACTTAAGTTTTTAGATCAATTGGTTCCTTGACATGGTATGAGAGCCTCTTAAACCTAGAGCTAGAGGGTCCAAATCCCAAAAGTGCCATTTATTGTCGGAATTTCAAGACATGGTAAACTGGGCTTGTGGTGTACACGCTTCAAACTCAAGAGGCATTTGCATGCGAGGGTCTGTCAAAGATACTAACAAAAGCTATTCTTGGGTCTTACCTATCACTTTATCAGCTTAAACTTTTAAGTAAATTGTTCCTTAATAAGATTCAACCAGGAGGTACTAGTGACTTTCTAGCACATTTAACATAATGAATTTGAATGCAATTATGTAACGACAAAGACTCCAAGTGAACTAAATTTCAATTGCAAATATATTTTCATTCCAAGCTTAATTTTTAAAAGTTTAAACTCGCTGTTGGTGGAATTTTGAACATAATCCTCATCATTTATTTGTATACCTCATCTATGCAATTATTTATACCAAAACAACTCCTTTATGTGGTATGTAAAGCAAATTATGGATCTTGAAAGGTAAGCCAGTGTCTTACATCTTCATCATAGAGAATTCCCCAATGAGCATCAAGAACTTGATTTATAGAGAAGTCATCATAAGGCTCCAGAGCATATACGTCACCCTTCGATTGAAAATGCATACACAAGAAGTTAGCCTTTAATAATGTAACAGTATAATGCAAAATCACCACATGCACACACAAGCTAAAAGAGAAAACTAAAACAAATAGAAAGTTACCATACAGATCTAGCAATACATGCGAGTTCTTTAAACTATTCAAATCAGAATACAAGTTCCCTAGAGTAAAAATAAAAGACCATATAAACATGCATCAGAAAGGGATAAATATCCAAAAAATTTATCATTCCTACCATAAAATATGAGAGACCTAGTTTACAACTACATATTATTTGACCCTTATTTATGATCATCAGGGTAATTTAACATGTAGCAAAAGGAAGACCATCCCAGAACACAAACAAGCTGATAAATATAAAAAATATATCCTCAAGAAATAGATGTATGTAATACTTCCAAATCGTTCGATTAATATATTTTTTTTTCTCCAATCAAGCACACATGCTGATCATCCTACACCCAAGATGCTAAACACATGATGCTATTTGATAATTAATTGTATCTCTTGCATTAACAATCATTCAGATCAGTTGTACATAACTCTCAAAAAATATACTAAAAGTTTCATTTAAAAATTGAACATATTTAAGGCATGCAAGAACACAAATAATACTTGGACTTATCTATCAAGATTTTCAATTGGCCAAACAATAAATCTAAGTATTATACCTTTGAAGATGAAATGGCGCTGCCGTTAAGGGAACCATTTGAATTCCCTGTAAAATTACTAGCAGGACTACTGAGCAAGGAACCACCAGGTTTTATACTTTCAAGGTCAGGATAAGAAGCTGCAGAAAATCTCCAAAACGGAGCTGTCTCACCAATCTTTTCTCGTCTTAGAGCAATCTATATTAGTGTCAATTCAAGCTTCATTACAAGGATATTACCATAGCATAGTAGAAATAACAACAAAGAACAAATAGTAGTCTTGATTCTGCATACTGTGAACTTATAGACAACTTATGTGAAAATAACCTCACACACCGAGCACAGATACTACTTGATAAGTTTTGTATTTCAGCTGTTTTTACATAAAAACCCTGATATTTACCATAAGAGCTCATAGTAGAATAATATTTCTTCTACTAAACAATGAAACAGAAGCTGATCAGATCCGAGCCCTTAGGCTGTCTTTGGTTTGAAGGATGGAAAGAAGGGAAATGTATTTGAACAAAGACTTGGACCACACACGTTTCCCTCGTGTATGCAGCTAGCCCTTTTATTGCAAAATGACTAGTTTGCAAGATTAAAATCCTCCTCTCCATCTTCCAGAACAAACATAATCTTAATGCTTAATATATCTCGCGGCATGTGAGGTTTTAAATCTATGATTTTTCATTCATAAATCCATGAACAGCTTCATGAGGTGGATATAATACCTTTCCTGTTCTAGAAAGCTCTTTGATTTTGAACTTGCTAAAGTTCCTTAAAACAGCAGCCATCTTACCAGGGTCTCCAGTAACCTGAGATATCCACATGTGTGACATAAAACAGATCACAAACAAATACTGTCTGAAATAAGCAATAGGCACTTATCAAGTCACGATAGAACTCTCAAATTCTTCCATTGAAATAAAAAACAATGACAGACTAAGATTATTCAATGCAATGCTTCATGTAAAAGCAATATACAAGAAAGTAGCCTGGATTAATAGCATCCAAAGCATGTGAAAATCATTTTGTATCCTGCCAAATCTTTGAAGTAGGGTAGGCTTTGATTTGTAAAAGATTATTACAAGTCGAAAGTGAAAAGTTAAAAAACTACTGCCAATTCTTCAGCAAGGTTACAGTAATTAAAATTCTCAGAAAAAGAGAAAAATCTATGATGTTGAAAGGCATACAGCAAAGGAAAAATTCCCAAATATTTGTCTTTCAAGTTTAAAACCAATAATATATGAATCTTCACAGGCATCAGCCATATGGATATAGGATATGAAACATAAAATGCAGTGAGAAAAACTACGGTCAAAATTACCTCAATAGTCAGTGTGTACTCTGAGGTATCAACAACTTTAGCTCTGAAGACGTTCACCAACCACATGATCTGAAATTTAAAGCTAATTACAACAAGATCAAGTATTTAAAGCAATAAAGTAAAACATATTAGTTTTTCAATTCCTCTGAAAGACAAATTTAAGCCCTCACAAATTCCATAAAACAAGGCACTTCCTACTGTAAAGATTGGCTTCAAACAGGATGATATGAGTGAAATTAACAATTTCAACCACAGAGTTAGAGGTATGGAACATGTGTAAGCAAAGGAAGGAGATCACAGAAAAATCCAGCTGACCATATGATAATTTAGCAATCAGATTCTTGTATGGATATTTGAAACTAAGTATTATCTTTAACAACAGAAAAGAAGCAAGTAACCATCTTTACGGAGCGTATTCTTCCATCCTACATTTTCTTCCCTGGAGAACAGAAATTGTGGACGCATATTAGCTATGATTGGAAACAAGTAGACCAAATCAAACATTTTGTATGCATAACAAATTCAAAAGAGCTTGAAATTTCCTTTCCGTACGTCATTGCTCTCACATTTGCATAATACCCATACACTAATGCTCCTAAAACAAATGGATGATACAAAAAGAGCAAACTAAATACTACACCGTTACCTCAGGACGAGTTACTGGATCCGCATTAAGTTTTATAAGCATCAGTTCACGTACCACTTGTGGTTCCTTGGAAATATCTTCCACCTGATGAGCCCATACGGTTTAGTATTTAAGTCCAGAATAAACAGTTGGACATAAATGCTTCAAGAGATCTAAGCCAATGCAAGAAATATTAACAAGAAAAACCAAAATCAATGAATAAGACAAGCAATTTTCATTTGTGTATTCCTACCACATTGTCTCAAGTCCTTGTCAGAGCTGTGAACCCTTCAGTCCAGAAACTCTAACAAAAATTTAGCATTTCTCGACCCTCCAGTGATTTATTATCTGTTCTGATTAAATTATACCTTTGGCGAAACAGATATTTATTATGTTAAACTGAATAACTATTCACCTTTATGACATTCACTAGCTTGTTGAGCTGCTCCACAACTTGTTGCAAAACCTTTTCAGTTCCTGGAACAACAATAGTAAAAAGAGCCTTGTCCTTGTTCAAACCAACTGCCAGGGACTCAATGTTGTAACCCCTTCTAGCAAAAACGCCTGCAATTCTATTTATAATTCCACTTTCATCACCAACAAAGACTGATATTGTGTGCCATTGCACCCTGAAATTAGAACAATAAGAATGAATTCATAAGATTTGTCATAAAGACCAGGGGCATGAAGTACAAAATTTAGAGAACAAAAAAACCAAAATAGGGAGAGACGAAATGGAATTGAAGTAATGATTGTCTGATAAAACATGCAGATAAAAATTGAACCAAAGGCAGTAACAAGCAGAAGCATTTCCCCCGTGGAATCGCGAGAACCACTAAGTATTAAGTCAAATCCAATCATTAAGAGCACTAGAATCAGCAGTTAGAGCATGAAAATGAAGTGCAGAAAAAAAAGGGGGGGTCAGTTAAAAGTAGTAAAAGGTGCTTGAATAGAAGACTAATAGAAGACTGACTTGGAGGGAGAAAGGGGAGGAACAACAAGTTTATTTCCAGTGTCTTGGCTAAGGGTGGCGGAGAGCTTAAGTGCACCATTGCTCCTCTGATTAGGAAGCCGGAGAAAACGGAAGGTGGAAGAGCTGCTCCTTAAAAAAGCACTTGTTAAATCCAGTCTCAAACAGGAGTCATGAGTGGCGGCGAGAAGGGAAGAAGAAAGAGTAGCTGCCCAAGCCATGGCTTTTCTTCTCTCTCTGCTTCACTTCAAGTAAGTAATGGTAAATGCTAATTAGAAGATAATGAGACGAGGCGGGGGGACAGAGCTAATATATAACAAAAGATGGAGGGGACTGCTGGGAGCGCAGTCATGTGTACAGTACAAACGAACACTGATTAATTACACTGATGCTCCACCTACTGTTTTCTTTTCAGAAATCATAGATTACCAAATTGTCTAAAGTATTGCTCCCTCCGTTGAATATATGTAAAACCAATAAATTATTAATTATATTATTAAAATGATTACTCTATTTTTAATAATTTTATACTAAAATTCTCTTCCTTGTTAATTATTAAAATTTATTTGTATTAAATATTGAACTTCTCTTATATTTTTAATAAGGGTAAATATGACAAAATAATATAAAAAATACATTGGGAATCTAAGATGACATATAAAAAAAATCAAAGTAAAAATCCTAAAGTAACTAATATTTAAAACCGGAGGGAATAATTCACAATTATTTCACGTTAGGCTAAATATATAGATACCCTGTAAACTTGTCTAAAAACGCTTATTATCTCCATAAACTTTTAAAATATTCCAATGCCTCTTTGAATTTTGAACAAGTGATCCAATTTACCCCCTTACTGCCACATGTCACTTAATTATTGGTTGTCTCATATTTGACTTATCAAAGCAAACTCTGTTTTTTTATGAGACTTAGGGGGTAAACTGGACCAATTTTAAGAAATGTAGAAATGTATTATAACCCTTTTAAAAAATTCAGAAGACATTAGAATATTTTCCAAGTTCAGATGACGGTAAATATTTTTTACCAAATTCAAGGGATATCTATGTATTTATCCATCAAATTATAATTATTTATTGAAGATGGTCCAGCAAAACTATGCCACACATTCATCACATCTGTGGCCAACAATACCATCACTTGACTTAATTTCTTGAAACTTTTCCAGTATTTAAACTTTACATGTTTTTGTAGTTTCTAATAATGAGAATCCAACGTGCCACAGTCACAATCACAATCGCCAATTCAGCTGCAATCGGGTCAAATCAAATATGTTTTGTGTCCTTCAAAACAAGCTACTTTATGTTAATGTAATCACCTGTAAAGAAAATTTATTTTCCTTTTACAATGGTTATTTCCTATTTGGTGTTGTTTTGACTTACATTATTGTAAATTCATAAAAGTCTTGCATTATGTATTAAAAAGAAAATCTTTTCTTGCATTATTTATTAAAAAGAAAAGCTTGTCTTGCATTATTTATTAAAAGGAAAATCTATTTCTCTGTAAACTATCTCCATCTTCTCTTTAAAACTCCATTCAATTCTTTTCATATTTCAGAATTTTAAAAAGTGTAATAAATGATTGACACGTGGTAGCAAGAGGACAAACTGAATCACTTTTTCAAAGTTCAAGAGGACAATCAGACACTTTGAAAGTTCATGGGCATTAGACGCTTTTGGCCAAATTCAGGGGAATCCATATGTATTCAGTTTTTATTTTAATGAACTAGTTTTATAAAATAAAATAAAATAAATAAATAAATACAACAACTGTATTACCGTTTTAATTGTATATAAATTTCTATTGCCATTTTTTTTTAATGAAAAAACTCAAATGGATTAAAAATTGAGATTAGCAGCCAATAGGCTTAGAAGAGTGGAAAGAACATTGTCTGAAATTATAAGAGAAGTAGATGATAACCCCAAGCAGGCTAAATGATGTGCTACATTGTTGGCATCCCGCTTCACAAAGTTGACCGTACAAAGATATATAGAACTAGCAATAACCTTGCAATCTTCGACAATCAACCCGAACCCGGAACAATCATCCACACCCTTGCTATTCAGAGCTAAAATAACTGCTTGAGTATCACCTTCCACCGTCACTACTTCTATACCGTGCTCTTTTATCCAACTAAGAGCCTCTCTGCAAGAAATCGCCTCCGCAAGAGCAAGGCCCAAAGCACAAGGCAGAGAATTAATCCGGGATATAATTGGTTTCAAATGGAAGTTAACATGATTAGCTTCAAATTATGATTAGATGTAAAAAGGTGGACATTAAAATTTTAGGGTCAAATGTTAAAAATAAAAATGTGGACAAATTTTCACACATATATTGAATATATTGTAAAAGCATGATCAACTGTCTAACATGTATTGCCAGTTTGTCTTTTATATTTTCATTTTCCCCAATACAATATATTTTTTTTTTTTTTGAAATAATGCCATATTCATGAAACTAAATCATTCTGCAGTACAGAGAAGAGAAAGGGAGGCGGTTCATCAAACCATTCCCCAATTGTCGCTGAACAAGCCGCCTGAGCTAACCTATGGGCCACCTTGTTCGCAGACCGACGAACAAACTGAAAATACTCCCCGCCTATCATACTAGCTAACTCAATACAATCAGCAACAATGAACCCTAATGAGATAGCCATATGAACCTTCGAATTAATATAATCAATTATACCCTGAGCATCCATTTCAATGATTAGAGACGAGTAATTCAACTCCTTCAACAATGAAAGCGCTTCCCTACAAGTCATCGCTTCTGCCTCTATTGCTGAAGAAGCACCACTCACCAGGAAATTTTTAGAAGCTACCATTTGGCCAAGGTAATCGCGAATAACCAAACCACCCCTTACAGCCCCGCTCTGCGCAAAGAAACTTGCATCAATATTGCATTTGAGTTTACCAACAGAAGGTCCCTGCCACACTGCTGCTGGCCCTTGCACCCCAGCCTGACCTGAAGCAGCAGAAGCTGCTAGTTGAACCACCAGACTTGACAGAACAGCGACATCTGATTGAGCAATCCGCCATTCTTGAACCGCTGAAGCTGCAGCAAATTTGATCCAGTTCATATCCACCTGCTCATGCCTCCAGAGGACTCCATTCTGAGTAGACCAAACACCCCATGCACACGCCAACAGCTGCACCCAACGGTCTTCAGGCAGAGACACCATCGACACCCACTGCCTCAACACCAGCCCCTCATTCAATTGATGCACATCCTAGAAATCAGCCCATATAGATGCAATTTGAGGACATAAAAATAGAACATGCTCAACCGTCTCATTTGACGAACCACAAAAAAACAATCCGCATCAATCTCAACACCTCGCCTTTGTAAATTGCACTTTGTTGGTAGACACTTCATAACACAACGCCACCGGAAAATTTTGATTCGCAGGGGTATATGCAACTTCCACACAAACTTCCAATGAGTTGAATCTGAAAAGTTCTGGAGTCTATAATGATCCATGAATTCATAATAAGCACTTTTAACAGTATATTAACCCTTCTCCTCATAAACCCATCGTACACAATCAGGTCTTCTCCAATAAGGTAATGGAATTCGCCTTATTAAATTCACATCTCGTTGATTAAGAAGAGACTGAATCAACTGCATGTCCCAAGCTTGCTGTCCCGGTAATAACAAATCACAAACTTTCATCGACTCACCACCCGGTATCATCGGAGTTTGGACCATAGGAGACCTTTCATCCGGCAACCACGCCACATGCCAAATCCTCGTACTTTTACCATCCCTTATCACCGATCGAGCTCCACAACGAACCAAAGTGATAGCTGCTACAAGACTCTTCCATAAATAACTATCATTATTCTGAAAAATACCTTGAAGCACACTGTAATTCGGGTAATACTTCGCCTTCATCAATCGACTTACCAATGCCTCTGGATGAGTTAACAATCTCTATACAGTCCGACCAAGCAATGCCAAATTATACTCTCTAAGTTTTCTGAAATTCAGACCACCATCCTCCTTAGGTTGACATAGCTTGGACCAAGTCATCCAACGCACTCCTCTTCGACGAGAAACATTATTATCCCACCAAAAAGCATTCAGCATTTTTTCCAATCGATCACAAATTCCACTAGGCAACAAAAAGGTTCCCAACGCATACATAGGTAATGCTTGAGCAACAAATTTAAGCAACACTTCCTTACCAGCCTATGAAATTCATCGCTTACTCCAACCTTAAATACGGGCCGCCAGCTTCTCCACCAAATAAGCAAAAGTAGTATCCGTACTACGACCAATTGTGGAAGGCAACCCCAAATACATACTATGAGAAGGAACACACTGCACCTACAATATATCACAAATACTATTTCAAGTATCTACCCCAGTATTCATGCTAAACATAATACTCGATTTTCAAAAATTAATCACCTAACCTGAGGCTTGTGTATACAAATCAAAACCTTGTTTCAAGCGACCAGCCTCCTCTATAGATGCTCGGAAATAAAAAATACTGTCATAAGCAAATAGTAAGTTCGAAATGGCCGGAGCATTAGTAGCAATCGCACAACCATGCAACAAACCCCTATCCACCCACGTATTCAACAAAGAAGATAACCCTTCAGCACAGAACAAGAACAAATATGGAGATATGGGATCCCCCTGCCGAACCCCACAACTAGGTTTAAAACGCTGGAACTTCGCCCCTCGATACTCAATAGTATAAGAAACCGATGAAACACACTTCATAACAAGCCCAACAAAAGCATTCGGTATTCCCAACCTCAACATCATAGCCTCTACAAATGGCCATTCAACCCGATCATAAGCTTTAGAAAGGTCAATTTTTAACGCTCCAAACCCTACTCTCCCTCTCCTCTTCCGCCTCAAAAAACGGCTTAGTTCAAACGCAATCATGACATTATCAGAGATTAAACGATTAGGAAGAAAAGAACTCTGATTCTCCAATATTAACAATTGCATATAGGGCTGTAATCTTGCTGAAATACACATTGAAATAGCCCTTATAATAACATTACACAAAGAAATAAGGTGTAAATCCGTCACCTGAACAGGGTTTTTAACTTTTGGGATTAGAATTATAGTGGTGGCATTAAGCTCTTCAGGAATAGCCGAACCATTCAGACAATGCAAGCATAACTTTGTGACATCCGAACCAACAATGTCCCAAAAACTCTGAAAAAAGCCTGGATTGAAACCATCTGGACCCGGAGCTCTGTTAGGATGCATACTAAAGAATGCACACTTCATTTCATCTGCTTCAAATGCCCTCAACAAATCCATACACATATCATCATTGGTTCGCCGGACCACACACTGCAAAATCGGTTCATACAACCCCCCTTGGCTTGAAAAATAGAATGGAAATACCCTTGCACATGTTGCTCCAATCCATCACCCTAATTTAACCACACTCCATGCTCATCCACCAATGCTTTGATGACATTTTTTTTATGCTGGAATGTTGCACTCCTATGAAAGAAAGTCGTGTTCACATCTCCACTAGAAAGCCACATCTTTTTACCCCGCTGATGCCAATAAAGATTCTGTTGTTGTAGGAGTTGATTGTATTTCGCCTTTACCGCCATTATCTAATCGTCCCTAGCCCCATCAACAGCCATACTCAGCTGCTGTAATTTCTGCCTGCATTGCTTCAATTGGCGCCGAAAAAATGTCCTATATTCTTGACCCCATGCACGCAACGCCTCACTACACACAGGCAACTTTCAAAGCCCATTCTGAACCGGATCAGCCATCACTTCAGTTTCAGTCCACACCCGAGCTATAAGATCTCGACATTCTAAAATACCCCGCCATGCGTTCTCAAACCAAAAGGGTGGAGAATGCATTGGCACCCATTCCGATGACTGAATAATTAGAAACGCATGGTCAGAATTCACTGCTGGGACGACCATTGCTTGTATATTCTCAAAACGACTCATCCAATCCAATCTAACCAGAACCTGATCTAGTTGTTCTTTCAAAATCACAATCCCATTTTGCCATCGCTGCCATGTAAACCACGGACCACTAGTCCCCAAATTCATCAATCGACATTGATCAATAGTGTCGCGAAATCCATGCAGCAAGTTTTGCGGTTGAGGTTGTCTACCCCATTTTTCCTCAACCGAAACCATATCATTGAAATCACCAACTACACACCAAGGCAATGTCGATACCATTGAAAGCCTAAGCAAACAATCCTAAGAATCTCGCCGCCGGTTACATTCAGGAAAACCATAATAACCTATCAATCTCCAATCACCCATATTATGATGAACAACCACATCAATAAAATTAATCTCTGTCGAAAGCAATTCAACCATACCTTCATCCTTCCATAATAGAGCCAAACCACCTCCATGATTTACATGAGGAACATAAATAAAATCATGAAATCCTAACTTCCTACACACGGCATCAATCTTATCTTGGTCTACCTTAATCTCCATTAAAAACACCAGCCTGGGTCGATATGCAGAAATAATATCTTGCAATTCTTGAACTGTCGCCGGTTGACCCAAACCCCAACAGTTCCAACTTAAGCAATTCATGGCTGTCGATGGGCCCTCACGAGACCAACCGATATATCAATATGTGTATCACTATCTGTCTCCAGTACCTCCATATTTAAAACATCACTTTGTTCCCCAGACTCCATTCTCTTCCGTTTAGGATCTAACAAAACCATTGTATGGTGTCCATTCATCACTTGTTGGGCCTGCATCTCCTGAACCTGTAATAGATCAACAAAGCCACCCCTAGGAGCCTGTTTGTGCCGTGGTACAACCTGAATATTCGGACCCGATTTTAGCCATAGTACCGACAGTACTTCCAATCTCCTTGGCACCGCACGCATCTCCACTCCAAACAACCTCTTAACATTCGGGTTCCCAAGTGCCCTAAATGCAGCACATGTATGTTCACTATGACCTAGCAGTCCGCAAAAGAAGCAAAATAAAGGGAGCTTCTTATACTTAAACTGAACCCAAAACCATTCTGTTGAGCTTCTTCCTAACCGCATTCGTCTCTTCAAAGGTTGGTGTACATCAATACGTGCCCTAACCCATAAATATCCCCTATAAGGTACAGAAAAGTCCTAAGCATCCCCCATCACAAATGTTCCAATATAATCCCCTACTGTTCGCACTGCCCATTCATTACGGAACCCCATTGGCAGGCCATGCAATTGCACCCAAAACTAAGCAAAAAATAATTCTACCGAATACAACTCTTCCATTGTATTGACTCTTTCAAAAACCAATAAACGATTTTCAAAGCTCCATGGACTGTTTCTTATCACAGGGTTAAGATCAAAGACATGATTAAATTGAAAGAGGTATCAAGCATCCTGCAAAGGAGTAATCGAAACTCCATCAACTGGTTTCCATACCTTAGCCAACGTCACCCTCATTCCATCAACATTCAATTCTTTATCTGTTAGAAAACGCCCTACAAGACTCAGGCTCAAATCGTATTGTGGCGTTTCTTCATCATCAAGCACCACCACCGGGTCTCCTTCTTCCTCCGCCAAATGCATCTGTTCATACTCCCTGGCGATGGCATCTGCATCTAACTGTCCAGCCATATAGGGTAGAGAAGACAACTACAATAACGATAAAACCCTAATATGGGGTAGAGAAGAAAAACCCTATCTGAAAGGTAGAGGACGCTCTGTTAATTAGGTTAACTACTAATTATTTTGTCCCCCAATACAATATATGTTAGACACATTTCATACTCAATTAAAATCTTTGTTTTAATAAGTATTTATATCAGTTAGAAAGAATTATATTTCATTAATTCAAATAAATTAATTTATTACATAGTTTTAAGTATTCGATGAATGTAAGTATGATTTTGTCTCTTTCTTAATTGAAGTTTCACTATTTTAAAAGGACATGTGTTTTAAAAGTAAGTAATTTTATCTCATGTATATAGTTGCGTTGTCTGAAAAACACAAGTGTTTTAAAAGTAAGTAATTTTATCTTATGTATATTGTTGCATTTAGATAATGCTCAGTTGTCTTTTCAATTTGGTAAAACCGACCCATTTTACTATCTAAATCAGATTAAACCAGACAACAAGGAGAGCGTATGCTTTATGCACCGCTACGTGTCAAATTTGAAAAGTCAACTCAATCAGAGCTTGATACATAGTGCCTGTTACAAAAATTACATAAAAATCCTTTACATAATATCAAAAGAAGTCCTTCTTTCCTTTTTCTTCTTTCAATAACACCATTTGCTTCCCTTAAACAATTTCAAAAAAACATCATATACTGTATTTTTCTTTCAATAACACCACCTTCTTTCTCCATCTCTCTTTTCTTTCTTTCAACAATTTTCTATACTCTAATTTGTTAATTTCCATTTTATCAATTCTCAAACTCAAATGGTGAAAAATCTAAAAAGAGCTAAAATCATCAAGAACAATAATAGTGGAAATTAAATCCTGCAAAAACCCCAAAATAGAATTTATGGGGTGTTTGGTTAGCTAGAAAAGTAGCAGGGAATGGGAATAAAAATCACCAATTCCCTTTGCTATTGTTTGGTTTAACAAAATTATTTAGATAATGGGAATCTCATTCCCCCATTTGTAGGAATCACTCATTCCCCCCTCTCCCCCCATTAATCAATATTGATTCCCATTCCTACATTAAATTTGATAAAAACAAAAAAGAAAAATAAAAAAAAAAATTCACCATTTCTTATCCTTGTTTTGCCAAATAGCTAACCATTATCTCAATTTCTCAACTTCTCTAATATAATAATATTTTTTATATACGGATATGATTATTATTAATATTATTTAGTTACTAACATAAATAAAATGCTAAAATAATAAAATAATGATAACACATATAGAAGAAATAATTGTTAAACATTAATGATATTTTATATCTTATATATTTTTCTATCAAATTGCATTTTATAAAAACTATTATTAATTTCTAAAAAATAATTAAATTCCAATTCCGGACTAAACCAAACAAAACTATTAATTGGTGATTCTGATTCCGATTTCCTATCATTCCGTTTCCGTTTCCGATTCCGATTCCAAAACTTTAACCAAACGCACCCTAAATAAAAACCCATGTGATTCAAGAATTGAAAAATCAAAACATGGCAACTTTTTCACCAAAACCATTCTTGAATCTGAAATTCCAAATTAAAACACCAAAATCAATCATAGTGGTGACAAATTAGAGATTTCTAAGCTATGAATTTACTAGGCAGAAACATAGAAGAGATTTGAGTGATTTAGAGATGAGTTTACGAGGAAGGGTGGGAAGAAAACCGGTGTGGGTTTGGGAAATAAAAGAAGAAAAAGTTTGGAGAGAACAAGGCATTGAGAAAAAGATTTGGTATGAGAGATTTTGGTGAAGATAAACAAAAATAATTGGGTCTACAAAAATTAGCCATTAATTGAGTTTTCAAAGCTTTCAACGAAGAAGAAGAGAGCTGTGGGCTTTTCTTTTTTTCAATTTATTTAACATATTATTTTATTATATATATATATATATATTTTGTCTTTTCTTTTTCAATTTTTTTATTCCTTTCATTATTTTCTTTGGTTATCAACCACTTGCCACTTCAGATTGAGTAAAGTAGGTTGAATTTACCAAATTGAGAAGACAAACTGGGTATTATCTAAGTTCAAGAGTTAGTAGGCGTTTAGTACCAAGCACAAGGAGCAAATGATGTATTTGGCTAATTTTCAATCCAACGCACTCTTTCTAGTTTATCTCATCATATGGATTTTGAGCTGAAATTATACACATTTGTTGATACGAATATAGTGGATCTCCATAACGAAGCTTTTAAATTTTTGGGATGCACGTGTATTTTCTAACCGAGTAATGAAAAAAATAGAAAAATTGGCAGAAAATATTCAAATTTTTTGAAGATATTTTTTAAAATAATATAGGCAACTTATTAGGAAAAATAAATGGAAAAAAAAAACATTGAGATTTATATGGGCATCATGTCAAAAGTTTCCATGGTTCACTTAATATGATCCATGTATAAAATCATATTTTATATCATTTAAGAATTTTTCATCAAAATTTACAAGTACTTTGGCTTTTTTTTTTATGTTTTATGATTTTTATATTTTCCATTGTTTAATTAAAAAATATTTTCGTTTCTTAAAAATTTCAGAGTTTTGTTGTGAATGTTCATTATATTCGTATCAACTAACGTAAATAAAGTACACCATAAAATAATTATCAAATAAATATTACTCATTATAAATAAGAAGAAAATCACCTACTTAATACTTGCCAAAGCTAGCTCAAGCTTGCTGAACGAAACTAGTAGATAGCCTCAAATATATGAACAAGGAGAAATTACAATTTAAAGAGAGATAATTACAACCAAGTTTAATGGTGGATTGATTATTCAATCCCCTTCAACTAATAATGGGGAGATGAATTAATAGTGTTATTAGATGATTCAAACGCTAATAATATTTGGGGGAAATTATATAATGGATCCGGTCCATGTGGATATTTTCAATAAAAAATTGACATATAGTGTTTTGTATTTTCTCAATGCTCGTATTGTTTACGTGTCAGTTTTTCAGTTGAACGGTTCACATGGACTCTGTCCACTATAAAATTACTATAATATTTAGATGAAAATATTATATTAAAAATTAAATAAACTACACTTTTAAATGAAAAAAATTGATTAGTCTAGTCAATAAGTGTTTTATTGGCGTGAGAGATGCTCGAGCTAACAAATCCAACCTTGTGAATAATTGAAAATTTGAAACACATCGCCGATAATATGTAAAGATTTCTGGTTTTACAGGTACAGTTTGAAAAAATCATCATGGTGACATTAGTTTTTGTGGGGCTTAAAATCATCGATGGTACATGAACTTTTATCTTACTAACATAATGGTACATGAACTTCAAAACCAGACATAAAAGTACATCAACTTAGTAACCCGCTAACATAAAAGTCAAAATTATCGTTGACCATAAAAAATAACTATTGACCACGCCAAAACCCGGTGAAAACTGACACGTTATCGTTTTGAAAACTGCCACGTCATCATTTTTGACCAGTTCTTGGCGTGGTCAACGGTATTTTTGACAGTTAACGGTAATTTTGACTTTTATGTTAGCAGATTGCTATATTGATGTACTTTTATGTCTAGTTTTGAAGTTCATGTACTATTATATTAGTAAGGTGAAAGTTCATGTATTATTGATGATTTTTACCCATTTTTGTGGGTTGAAGATGGAGTACATATATGAATTTAGTTCTACAGGTGACTTGTGGACTTCACTGTATTTGTTTGTGCTTAATTAACTAGTAAATGAAATTTAATATAAGCGAGGTAATGATTTAATGAATGGAGGAGAGATGTGTTCATGATATATTTATGATACATTGTTTATGCATATTGTGATGATTTGTGATTTATGATACACTTATGATACATTGTTTATACATATTGTTATGATTATGATTCATTACATTTGTAATACATTATTTATACATATTGTGCTGATTTTGTGTATCATGATACATTGGCTGTACAATGTCGATACGTATACATTGTTTTTTAATTCATTATGATATATTTTTATATTTATACATTGTTATATATGCGGTTTTTTTATCATATACTATGTGTATATGTTATTTATAAGTTTTTGATACTAAAATTGAAGATTAAAAAAATTTAAAAATATATATGAATATGGATCTCATTTCGAGGAGGATAAAAAAACAAAAAAAACTTTCTAATATAAGACGTATAATGAACGGATACACAGATAGATGCTATCCCTGCAAAATGCTATGCCTGATTGAGAATAGTTAAATGCTTTGGGCCTACGTTTTTATTTGATCGTACAGGCTCGAAGGACGACAAAGCCTGTGGGCCTGTTTTCTGGGTTAGGTGGTTAGTGTGAGTTATGGGCTTCGTGTCACATCCACACCAATCATCATCAATATAATCTTGGAGAAAGTAATTTTTTTTTTTTTTTTAATAAATACAGCGAAATTTAGTATATCAATTTGGTGAAGAGATTTTATTTTTCAATTTTTGTGAGCGATAAAATAATTTTCTACATTTTTCTATGATCTTTAATAATTTTAATTTTTTTAATAGCATCATTAAATATTTAAAATTTAATAATAATTATAAAACCGTTTAATAATATTACTCAAAAGGCTTTTTATCTAAATAAAAATTAATGAATTTAAATTAAATAATATAAAATTTTTACGTTAAAAGTAACTTAAAAAAATCAATTTTTATTCTATTACCTCTCCAAAAAATTTCACAAAAAATATTTTATTATCTTTTTAAATATTTATTCTTTTCCTTGATGAAATTTAACACATATTAAATAATTTTAATCAAAATCTATATATTATTTAATACTTTTTATATTTTCAGGAGTTAATTTTTAGGTTTAAGCCTTTGAATTCAACAGGCCATTCTTCAAGTCAATAATATTTTTATAGAAAAAACAAAGTTGGAAATGGAATAACATAATAATATTCGGCGCCGTATTGCACCCCACCGTGTCTGGCCGCGTATTATAATCTGAATCCTACGGTTGATGTTCAAACTCCCAAATCATTAATAATCCAACGGATACGGTTCAGTACATATCTGCACCATTCTACATAAGATATTTTCCCATGTGTAGGAGGCGAATTCGATACACGCCCATGCTCTAGTCTTCCTTTATTTTCTTCGACTGACTCGGTTTACCATTCTACACTGTCCCTCGCCAAAAGCTACATCAATCTTCTTCTTCCGCATTTTTATCATCCAATCTTCTTTTGCTGCAGCTTTCGAAGGTATGTGAAGTTTGTTGAATGTTTTTTCTTATTTGATTCTTCTTTATTTGCATCAAATATCATGACTCGTCTAGAACATTTTAGATTATCAGCCTTTGGAGCTTTATTTCGTATTACTATTTTGTCATTCTAATTATTTGTTTTTCTCTCAATTCACCTTGTGTTTCCTTGATATCTCCATTCAGCGGTCAACTGTTTTTACCTGTTAGTGCACGTCCATCTTAAATTTGAAGTTGAAAATTGGGATTTTCTGTGAGGTTCCGCTCTCAAGACCCGAGGATTTTAGGCTAGGGGTTTTGGGGATGGAGTTTTACTTGCCATCATTTCTGGGACCGATTCTGTACTTGATCTTTTTAGTACAATGACTAGTTCATTTATCTTTTAATTATTTTGAATTTGCAGCTATAGCACCAATCACTTAAATATTGTCATTAGCCTGCTAGAATCTTCAAGATATTATCGCGACATAATTACATCTTTTGAATAAACACAAACAAATCTTCTCAGTCTTAAATGTCCGTTTTGGGTTCCCTCTCCCCCATATGCTATTTTTTACAAGCATTTTTGTTTCCCTGCTTTACTGCTTGCAACTGGCATAGGAGATAACACGTAAGTATTGAGCTTTTCATTATATCGGAGTTGAGGGAAAAAATAATCCGGGTTCCATTTAACATTTTTGATTGGTCTATTTCATTAAGCACCAAACATGAAGTTTATTAGAAGAAAAAAATTGGTAATTTAATAAGCTTTCGGTTGGTTATTAATCATTTAATTTAATAAGCCTTCGGTTGGTTATTAATCATTTAGTTGATATAACTGGAGACAATATATATATCTGTTTGGCTAGAAGTAGTCCTGATAAAGTTTTGTACTTCAAACATTAATCAAAGCATTTATTAACTCGCACTTTTTGCATACTTTATACGGTTTTGTAGAAGCTGGCTAAGTCTTGTGAGTGCATCAAATGTCTCACCTTTCATCTCGCTTTAGAGATTGAATTTCATAATAATGGCTTCAAGAGCACTTTTTCGGAGGAGGGGATCCCTCTTCAGTTCCTTGAATCAAGCAACTGGCGTCATTCGGAGTTTACCAAGTTTGGCGCATGATCAGCCGTCCCGATCGAGTGACTTGGGAGGATCTAAATGGGTTTCCGACCACCCATTTAGAAATAGTGATAGCAAATGTGAAGGGGATTTATCGTCCATTGCCAGGGATGAAGTCTTATCTTTCTTAGGCGTAGGTTTTCTTAGGCATGACTGTCGTGGATTTTCAACTTTTGGTTCCAGAATTGGAAAGGCAGATTTTGTTTCTCTTTCAAGATTTAGGTGGTCACAGGCTGTTCATTTTTCTTCAACTGCTACAGCCGGTCAACCTAAATTTTCCGATAGTAGTGACAGAAATGTACAACAGACTTCCAAACAGGTGAAGGAAGCTTCACCAGAGGAGTGTGATGAAGCTGTTGAAGATTTGACTGAGGTAAAAGCCAAGGCAAAAGCTAAGCAGGTGCAAGACTCACAAAAGAGTTCTAAATCAATTATGCAGAGAATGTGGGCTATACTTTTGGGTATTGGTCCTGGTTTGAGAGCTGTTGCTTCAATGAGCAGGTATGATTTACTCCTTTTGATTTTAGTATGGATGGATTGAAATAAACAAATACTTGTCATATTATTCTTTTTCCTTAGGGAAGACTGGGCTAAGAAATTGCGACACTGGAAGGATGAGTTTAAGTCTACCATGCAACACTATTGGTTGGGTACAAAACTATTGTGGGCTGATGTTAGGATTAGCTCACGATTACTGGTGAAACTTGCCAGTGGGAAGGGTCTTTCTAGAAGGGAAAGGCAACAACTAACAAGAACCACTGCTGATATATTTAGGCTAGTTCCTTTTGCTGTTTTTATTATAGTTCCATTCATGGAATTCTTGCTTCCGGTATTCCTAAAATTATTTCCCAACATGTTGCCATCGACTTTCCAGGACAAGATGAAAGAACAGGTACATATTCTTCCTTTCTAAGCTATGCAATCTTATTCATTATATTTATAGGCTTGGAGGAGAGCTCGTAATGATACTTTTCTCTTTTCTCTTTTCTTTACATAGGGAGTGGTTTAAATTTTAATGTTATTTTGGTTTCATATCTAATCTTAAAGTTTGCTTTCCTGAGTTCTTGATGCTTTATCTATATAGCCTTTGATTTCATTGTGAAACGGTTCTGAGTGGAATCATCAGTGATAAGATTCTGATGCAGCATAGTTATTTGTTATTATTGTCACCAATTTATATAATTATAATTATCATTAATATAATCATAATCATAATTTTTATTATGATTATGGGAAGTGTTTTGCTTTTGTTAAGCAACAGACAACCTGCTGCCAAAAATGTTGGGTTATAATTTTTTATTTCTACATTTTGTTTTGAATTTTACATGCCATTTTGTGCATAATCTCGTAAGACATAATGCTAATTTTCATTTGATTTTGTTGTTTATAATTTTTCCAATAAACACCTCACAGAAGGCTGACTTATGTCTACATTAGTCTCAACTCTGTTGACATGTGCAGTTTATAAGCCAGCCGTACCATTGCTTTTTAATCCTAATTAATGTTCTGGAAAAGGTGTCACTAACTTTTTTAACATACACTGTTTGCAACTCGACAAGAATTGAGAATATGGAGGTATATCCACAATTTAAGCACATTTAAGTGCAAACAAAAATGCAGATATATCTATAGCTGCTTTCATATTTCATTGTATCTTAGCCCTTCCATTAGAAAGTAAAATTGGTCTCATGATGCCTAATTTGTAGGAGGCACTGAAAAGGAAGCTAAATGCGAGAATAGAGTATGCCAAGTTTCTTCAAGACACTGTTAAAGAAATGGCAAAAGAAGTCCAGAACTTACGAAGTGGGGATATTAAGAAAACAGCTGAAGATCTTGATGAATTTATGAATAAGGCAAGTGGCTTTTCCATCCCCCCCAAAAATAGAGATTCTGCAAGGATGAAACATAAATGTTAAGTGTTTTTTTTTTCCCATCAAAACAGGTTAGAACCGGTGCAAGAGTTTCAAATGAAGAAATTTTGGGCTTTGCTAAGTTATTCAATGATGAGCTTACTTTGGATAATATCAGCAGGTTTTTCTGTTGTTCTTTTCTGACTATTTGGGAGTGTTTTTGCCCATTAAGTGCTTACATATTTCAGTACCATGATACTGGATTAATCAATTTATTACTTTGTTTCTTACTTACAGGCCTCGATTAGTAAACATGTGCAAATATATGGGTATCAGCCCATTTGGGACTGATGCATATCTTCGTTTCATGCTTCGAAGGAGACTGCAAGAGTAAGATAATTTTTGTTGTTCTTTTATTTTGTTAGCTATGCTCAGTTAACAGGGTCTTGAACAAATATTGAAGAATGGAAAGTTTCTTTGTTGAGATTATAAAGAAGGTCAAAGTTATCTTTTTTAGGGTCTATTTTGAAGATAATATAATGTTGAGAAGTGGGATATAAGGCTGGGTTTCTTTCACTATTCTTGGAATTATTAATTACAGGTTTTCTGACATTGTCAGTCAATTTAGTTTACAAACTGACCAACAAGTCTTTTCTCATCTCATGTTTTTACTTGTGATTTTCATCTACTCGCTTGCTTTGTTTCTTTTTCTTGAATGATTTTTAAAAATAATTTACGGTTGAAAATGAATCTTTTCTCATCTTTTCAAATATTTTGTTATGCTGTAGGAACACAATTAAAATGGATTATTAGTACTACATCCATATCTGTATTTGAGTGGAAGCAAAATTGATGATGGAAATTCAGTTCCACTGAATTCTTTCTTTTGATTTAAAGTTTTCTTTTTGTCTTATATGAACATGAGAGGACGTACATGGGTACTGGAGTAAATAATAGGCTATTTTCCTGAACATCTGTTGAAGTCATGTTTTCTACATCTTAAAGGATGTTCTGGGCTTTTCTTAAATGATTCAGAAAATGTAAATGATGAGATACTTAAATACACTGCATTATTTGTTATAGATGTTGTTTGTTCATGCCTTATAAAAAACTAGAGAGCGACTGAATTGAAATTTGTAGCAATTTTAAAGGTTTAGGTTCGAGGTACTGCAGAAGAGATGCAAAATTGTAAATCGTGATTTTGAATGATTGAACTTTTATAGATAAAGAACTTCCAAATTTTTTTGAATTTTTGCAGGATCAAGAATGACGATAAAATGATTCAAGCAGAGGGTGTGGAGTCACTTTCGGAAGCTGAGCTTCGTCAAGCTTGTAGAGATCGAGGCCTGCTTGGATTGCTTTCAGTTGAGGAAATGCGGCAACAGGTTAGTAACTATTTATTATCTTGGAACTTTCTGAGACGTTCTCGAAACAAGTGTGCAATCTTTCTTGCGCATGTAATAAATAGGTAACATTCATTTCAGAAACAAGAGTATGGAAATTCAAGAAATAATTACAAATGGAAAATTGTGTTAGAAACAAAGCCTAAACAAAAATCCATTTTCCAAGGAAATTATGTCCTTGAGCATTCTCTTACTTCGACATCAGCAGTAGGAAACTATAAAACTTTTAGCCTCTTAAGCCAAGCTACTACATTAACAAGTCTATATAAATACTATGTATTAAATTGCTATAGAATATAAGATCATTCAGTCGTGGGCTGATTTAATATCCTGCTGTCTATTGGTTACATTTCTATCTTGAATTTTTTCCTTTAAAAATCTCTTGATAGGACTTGCTAAAGCAGTCAAAATTATTCCTCTTATATTGTATAGATATTATGTCAAGGAAGTAGTGAAGCTGGCAACTAAATTTTGCCTTTTTGCGAGTAAATTTACATTTTTGGTAGTGAATGCCATTGAGTATTCTTAGATACCATGCCAAAGAAAGCAAAGTCCATTACTTTCACCTGTTGTTAATTTGTTTTATTGTATTTCTGATAATGGGTAGAGGTGCTTCACGTTGTCCTGACATGGGAGTGAAAATTTCTCTATGCAGCTTCGTGATTGGCTGGATTTGTCTCTGAATCATTCTGTTCCATCTTCTCTGTTGATTCTGTCTAGGTAACTACTAAGCATGGTCATTTTATCTTCAGACATGGGAGAATATCTTAATGTTTTTCCCTTTATATACCATCTGCAGAGCCTTCTCCGTGTCTGGTAAAGTTAAGCCTGAGGAAGCTGTTCAGGCCACGCTTTCATCTCTTCCAGATGAAGTTGTGGATACTGTTGGAGTTACTGCCTTGCCATCTGAAGATTCAGTGTCAGAAAGGAGAAGGAAGTTGGAGTTCCTAGAAATGCAGGAAGAGCTGATAAAGGTTAGTTATTTTATGCTTTACTAGTTTGGGAAGTTCTCTGGCCCCCCTCTGCCAAAAACCCAATTCACAAATTTATTTTTTTGCCACTCCACTTTCTTCACGAGGTTGAATATGTATAAATCTGTCTGATGTGGATATATATTCTATGAAGGTACTGCTAATAGCTATCTATTTTCTTGTTGACCTTATACTGATTGTATTTGTCAATGTTGAGTATTTCTCTCTCTCTCTCTCTCTCAATAAGTTTGTGAAACATCTCTACATCTGTTTATGTATGTTCTCTTTAGTCTTTGATAGACATATCTTGTTGCTTTTTTCTTTATATTGTAAAAGGCCATTGTCCACTTAGTGACATCGAGTTTTGGAGACAGATCTATGCTTTAGAATTTAAATATGAAATAGGGATCTGATTTCTTGAAATTGCAAGTTATGACTATCAACATTGGCATGGATTGGGTTCTTATTTCTATATGTTCTCTGGAGCACATATATTTTAGTTTTCATACACTTCAAGTATGCTGATGCTATGTTTTGCAGACTCTTCATTTTGCAATTGAAAATGCTTTATCATTTGATTCTTGGTTCTGATTTACTTAACATACAGGAGGAGGAAGAGGAAGAAGAAGAGGAGCAGGCGAAGATGAAGGAAGCCATTGGTAGCCAAAAGGACTTGGCTTTGGAGGAGATGAATATCCCAACAGCTAGAGAAGCCAATGAGCAGGCTAGAGCAAAAACATTGGAGAAACACGAGCAGCTTTGTGAGCTCAGCCGTGCATTAGCTGTTTTGGCCTCAGCTTCTGTAAGTACCTGATACATTACTCCGTTTGATATTTCTTTTACTGTTGTGGAATGTATGTGTACAATTATATTTTTTTGTATTTCTTATTTCAGTCTGTCAGTAGAGAGCGTGAAGAGTTTCTGAAACTTGTAAAGAAGGAGGTATGATCATTTGTTCTTTGCTGGGCACACTAATTATGGTCTATTAAGTACTAAACATGTTTAAAAACTTTATGATTCTCTCTTAATTGTTTCAACAACTGAGGGTTAGTTCTTACTTGACTTGATAATGTATCATTGTTTACAGTTGTGCTCTAAATATATCCCATGAGAAGCTCTATTATCCTTCGTTGGGCAGAACTGTACTTCATAAATAGTTTCATATGCGTCTCTCATGAGAAAGCTCTACTATATGAGCTATATGGCTGTATATCTATTTCATATATGGAAACCCTTTTTCTTTATGTTTTTCCTCCCATTTCTCAGACCTGGGTGCTATATGTATGCTTTAATTTAGAATTCGGGCCTTCAGGGATTAGCTTAATTAAGCCATGTTAAATGTGTCATGTTGTTGTATATCAAAGGCTGTATGCTTTGGAGCAGTGTCCAACCAAATAATCTTTTATATGTTTCTGTTGATTGTCTCGGTGCTAGCTGTTCATTGGGGTCTGGGAGTAACTTTCATCCATTCATATTGTTCCTAGGGTGTTGCCATTTGAGTTATCCTTGTGAGAACTAAAAATTTCGCTACAAGATATGTTCAATGCATATCTTGACATCTTTATCCCTTGGGCTTTGCATTTTGAGAAACTGAGGATCCAAAAAATCTAATTGTGTTTCCTCGTTTTTATTTTTGCTTGCTGCTGTAAATTGTCTATTTCCAGATAGACCTGTACAACAGTATGGTGGACAAGGAAGGGACAGAAGATGAGGAAGATGCTAAGAAGGCATACAAGGCTGCCAGAGAAGAGAGTGACCATGCTGTTGAGGTAGCCATGGCTGACAAGGTTTCCTCAAAACTGATTGAAAGAGTAAGTAAAACTTGTGTTTGTATTAGATTCATTTTACCATTTTTTTCGCTATTAATGGTTGTTACTCAATATCTCCACCATGGAGTTTGATTTCTTGTGCATTCAATCTAAGATTGTGATATAAAAATGACAATCTTCTATGGTCTCTGCATACTTCAGGTAGATGCTATGCTTCAAAAGCTTGAAAAAGAAATTGATGATGTGGATGCCAAAATTGGAGATAGATGGCGTTTGCTCGATAGGTTTGTCCATTGCTTCCCATAACTTTTTATATTGACAGGTGGTAAATATTGCTGCCAAAGTTTTCATGGTGAATGCCTGTGGAAATATTTTCGGCTTGAATTGTATCAAAGTTTAGTCGCATTTGGATTGAAATCTGAGATACTCTCATGATTGCAATTTGTTAAAAACTATATGGCTAGTCTAGTATGCATCACATTCATTGTGCTATTCACCATATGTTATTTTTGGGGTCGTTTCATAACATATTCAGTACTTATAAGTCAAAATGTTTAATACTTTTTTCTTTTAAATTTCTGATAGTGGCTAATGTTCACCAGTTAAAAATTTCAATTAGGTTAAAATTATCTTAAACTAATAACTAAAACTTTGAACGTATAATTAAGCTGAATTTTTTTCATTTGCTATTACAGAATTTTATCGAAATATTTTGAAAAGATCCATTTTAACAGATTTTGGTAGACTTCTCTTTTTGCATTACTATTTCCTTTCTGCCACTAAACATGTTTTCCTCTTGTATCATGCTCGCGTTCAAATGATCCATTAGTTTTCACATCATGAAGGACTGCTTGCTATTTGAATGTGTTGGCATTTGGCTAGAAGATCTCTGGATACGCTCATAATCTTACACATTTTTCAGGAAATGGTGTTTAAGAGTTGAACACTGATAGGAAGTTTGAATAGGAAGATTTTAGCCCAGTTAAGTCGTGGCCCAAAGATATGGGGACTGTATACTAGAAATATGAAGGGGACAAGTGGAAAGTAAGGGTTAGCTGGCAAAGTTGGTGAGAAGGAGGGCTGTTAGTTGTAGAGGGCCTTCATGCAACAGTTTCCTCCAGTTTTGTTTGGCTCTTACTGTTTGCTAGGGGAGATTTGCCCTAGGGCACTGGACAGTTTTGGTTCCTTATATCTTATTCATTCATTTTGCCATCTTGGACTAATAAAACTTATCTCTATTCCTTGATTGATATTGTATTTAACAGCTACTTGTTATTGCTCTTTTAATCTGTTCGGTGAGAGTTTGCATAGAACACATTTGGAGCTTTACAAGTAGATTTACCTTTGTCCTCATGTTGACAGGGATTATGACGGGAAAGTGACTCCTGAGGAAGTCGCATCTGCTGCTGCATACCTTAAGGACCACTTGGACAAAGAGGGTATCCAAGAACTTATAAGCAGCCTCTCCAAAGATAGAGGTTAGTAATGAATTGTTCTGTTTTTGAAATCACTTAATGAGTAAAATATTTTGACTTGTAATACTGTGTTACACTATAACAATTGCTAGAATCTTATAAAGGATGCTATAGCAGACAATAAATAGACACACCTTTGTCCTATTCATTGTGCAATTTATTTGAGCAATTCTCTTGATATGTTGAGAATAGCTTTTGAGGCTACATGCAGATGATAAAATCATGTTGTGATAACTTTGGAAGTACTGTTATCGTATTGAAAACCTTAAAAGTAGTAACATTTGCAGTTCCTCTTGAAAAATTGGACAAAAGGATTTTTGGACTTTATTTATTGTTGCAACCTAGAACTAGTTGAGGAATAATTTTGTTCCAATAACTTATGTTATGCCTGCGATATTTCATGTCATGGTCGAAATAAGTGTGATTCCCATATTTTTTTCAACAGAAGGAAAAATCCTTGTGGAAGACATTGTGAAATTGGGGAGTCAAATGGAGGAGGATGATACAACCGAGGAACAACAAGAAAAGAGATCTGGTTAAGTTGTTGTGCATATATTTTTCACCTGGCAATTTGGTATAGCACCTGCGTGGGGATAGGCTGTACAGGATCTGAAGAAGAAAAATGGAAAAGAATGAAAAGATTATGCTGCTCGTGAATTTAGTTCTACTGTAATAAAAGCAAAAGACACATTATTTTTACACAAAACTCATTGGTACTGCCATTTTTACCAGTGCTGTGGGTACCGGTACATCAGTATAAAGCTCTCAGGAAAGCCAGCAGGATGATATGTTACAATAAAATAATTCAATATGTAAATGATAAATGGTGGAGGATATTAAGAATATCTTGCAGAAAGCTGTGTTTGATTTTTTGGCATGTACTTGTTGTGTTATCGGGTGATGTGATGTAGTATGTACCAAAATAATGAAACTAAAAAGGGGAACAGAAAGCCAGGAACCGTACCTACCTTCCAGTACATCATTGGTGGAGAAATTATCAAATGAATTTTATTTTGAGAAAGGAAAAAGAAAATGGGTTTTCAAAATCAAAATTTTGATTATAGTTTTTTCCACTTTGCAATATATGAATTTCGATTTCTAAGGACTTGAAAGAATTTTCACTTTACTTTTTTTTCTTTTTTTTTAGCTGTAGAATTTTAAAGTTATAACTCCTCCTGATGACACTTTCAAAGTTAATTTTTTAGATTATGAATTATTTGCTAGTGGATGGCAGTAATGGTGCAGTCACGTGACATGGGACTGCGTTGAGCAGATTGAAACTCTTTTGTTTTAACGAAGTAGTCGAAATATAATATTGTAACCAATTCACAGTTTGGTACTCGCAACTCGAAGACAATAAACATAAGCTGAAAGCTATTTTTATTAGTCTAAAAGACACAGCCCCCTGATCTCCTCCTCTTTCATTTCGAGCTTTTGCCTCTCTTTTCCTTCAATTTTAATTTTGTATTTTTGGATTCCCTCCTTCTTCTCCGATCTCTCTTTCTCTCTCTAGTCTTACCAAATTCTACCCTTCCAGCTTATCTCTGCTTCTAATTCTTCTGCTGCTGCTCCCTGCATGCCTCACCTCTTTTCACCTCGCAAACTAGGGTTCCGCTATTTCACTTCATCAACCTCTCAATTTCCCCCACTCTATGCTCTTTCTTTTAGCTCTTAATTTGGTCAAGTAGCTGGATTTCCCCAAAATGAAGCATCTTTCTTCTGTTTCCAGGTTTCTCCGCTGTCGGGGTAGTTGACCAATTTGGCTTTTTCTTCAGCTCTCTCAACTCGTCTTCGGGATACAACCGGAATTAGGGTTTTCGCTTAGAAAATTCCATAATTTCCGTTGCATTGAGATTAGGGTTTCAGTGCTGAATTTACATCTAGTTTCTGGACTCCAAGTGTTTTAGTCGCGCTTACGGATGTTGGGGGTGTTAAAGTTGATTGGATTTGGTTTTTGTGAGAATTTGGAGGAAGCAGGATTTGTATTCAAATTAGGGTTTCTGTTCCCAAGTTGGGCAACTTGATTGGGTTTCAAGTGTCATCCTTAGGGTCTGTTTGTAAATTGGGGCTTTTGCTAGATTTTAATTTGTTAATGGATTTTAGACGTTACTGCAATTTCTAGGGTACTTAGCAGTTAGTGGGACAACTGGAATTTTTCCTTTTTTGTGTTTTTGTTTTTGTGAACATGTTTTATTCACAGTTTATATTGGCCAAGAAAGGGCCTTTAGGAACGATATGGATAGCTGCTCATTTGGAGAGAAAGCTTCGGAAGAACCAGGTTGCTGACACAGATATTGGTGTCTCTGTGGGTAAGTTCTCATTATTTATCTTGCGTTTGTTTAATTATAACTATTATTTCTTCTTCTCACTTCATTTCTCGCTGCCTCTTTTTAAATTTGGCTTCAAGTCTATGATTTTACAATTCTTGTACCGAAAGGAAAGACCCCTTCTCAGCAAGCGCTCATTACTAGTTCTCAAATGGAATTCCAGTAATCAATTGAAGTGCGTTTCATGGTTGTTTATTACCAATAAAACGTCCTGCTTGCGTATTGGTGCCTTATGGGTCTTGAAATGGAAATCATGGTATTACTACACTTATTTGGCTAAGTTCTTTGGCTAACCATTAATGTGGTATATGTTATCCGATTGTTGTGGCTTGAAGCATTTATGGAATATTATCCACAAGGTCAATTTTGGGATAAAAAAGTTGTATTCTGAAAATGGGAAATTATGATAACGATTACCAACATTTTTAATGAGACTGTGGTATTGTTTAAAATCTTGTGCTCCATTAAAAAAGTGGCTGCAATTCACTGATTGGTCCTTGGAAGCTTATCATGTGGATGCTCTATTGTGCTTGCTTATTAGTGTCAGTTTTGATGATTAGTTCTCATCTTGTTTCATTTTCTTCATTTTTTCTTCTTGCAGATTCCATTCTTTTTCCTGATGTACCAATAGCACTTAGGTTATCCAGTCATCTTCTGCTAGGTGTGGTGAGGATATACTCTAGAAAGGTCAATTATCTTTTTGATGACTGCAGTGAGGCTTTGCTGAAGATAAAGCAAGCCTTTCGCTCCACTGCAGTTGATTTACCACCAGAAGAATCAACTGCACCGTATCACTCAATTACTCTCCCGGAGACTTTTGATCTTGATGATTTTGAGCTGCCAGACAATGATATTTTTCAGGGGTTAGTTCCGAACCAGAAAATGTTGATGACAAAAGCTAGTATCTGTTTTAGAATATGGTTAATGTTTGTATAATAATTGCATATATTTCATGAAGTAATTATGTTGGAACTTATTTCATCTCGTTGCTTTTCTTTTGTTTCATGAAGTAATTATGTTGGAACTTATTTCACCTCGTTTCTTTTCATCTTTTATATAGTAATAGGAGTGCAATGCAGGGATTGGTGTTCTCTTGCTAAGCTTAACCGAGCCTTGATCTTCAATTGGTCTTTTAAAGATTCTTTTCCTAGATAGTGTGCTATATGAGCCTCCATTTTTGGAGAGACCTAGACCTACTAAATTCATATTAATTACTTTCACCTTCATTATTTTGAGTTGGATTTCATTTTATATGCTTGACTTTGTGCACTATGAGCTTTTGCAAATCAATGAAGCACACATCCAAAATATCTTATTCCTTCTCTCTACTTTACCAAATTGGGTACTACTTGCTTATTCTAGTTTCTAAAATGTATAAATTCTTCATCTGGTTCAGTTATGTATTACATACGTGTATCATGTCAATCTTGTCTACATGCTAATATTTGTTTGTTCATCGTCCTACATTTGCTACCCTACATTATGATTGGTTACTTACTGCTGTTGTAGAGCTTTTTGCTTGAATTTGTTGCGGTTTTGCAGTCACATAGGCGTTTGTTTTGATCATATAAGATGCTTTCTCACTTTTACCATTTGTTTGTATTTGTTTTGAATAAGGACCTTTATGCTATTCTAGACGACCTTGTTATTTTACACGCCTTGATAAGTAAATTGCATGCATATGCATTAATGGTTTTACTTAAACGCTTTAATAATGTGGTTAAGTTATAGACTATCAATAATTAAAAGTTTTGAACTATTGGCGGGTATATCATGGGTAGTTATTAATCGTGTCAGTTAGAACTTACATTATCAGCAGTAGACATGCATGAGTGATATGATATTATGGGGCTCAATGTCCAAGTCCTCTTTGTTAATGTGCTAAATCCTACCAATGGCATTGAACACATCATCTGTCCTTTTGCATTGCCTAGGTCAAACAATTGTATGGATATATCGATTATCCTTTGTTTTTGAGTGCCTGGTTTCTGCATCAATGCTTGTCCTCTCCGTCAGTTATGGGTCTTAATTATAATTTCCGGCATATAATATTTTTTCCTTTGTATTTTGCAGTAACTATGTTGACCATCACATTAGTACGAGGGAGCAGATTACACTCCAAGACACCATGGAAGGTGTGGTCTACTCAACATCAAAGTTTGGATTGGATGGTTAGTGCATACTTTTACTGGCCATGTCTTGGATATGCACTTATTTTTTATTATTATAAAGTTAAGCAAAGACATGTCTTATATAAAATATAATTTGGTTTCAGAGCGTTTCGGAGATGGTGATACATCTCAAGTTGGATTGGATCTTGAAGAGGTAGTTCTGTTGATCTTTCTTAAGGTTTATTTGTGTTTGAAACTAATTGGATAAAAATATAGAGTTTGGTCTACAAGGAAGTAGTCATAGTTGCTTTTGGTGGTGTTTCTTGTGAAGATTTTATAATATGTTTTACTGATTAATTGTGAAAATTTTTTATGAATAAGTTTATTGATTACTTGTAAAAATTTTATACGAATAAGTTTACTGATTCCAGTCATCAGTTATTTGGTTTTCCCCTGGCATGAGCTTACACTTTGTCATGCATGGCGGTTTTTTATATTCTCCTCTTGGCTGATCATAAACAGGAACTGCTTCTGGACAAGGCTGTAGTAACAGGACACAATGAGATTTCAGAGTAAGACTTCCATTCCCATGCAAATAACATTTATTTTGTTTGGTCTTGTATCCATGCAATTGGTATTTGGGTATGCATTCATATATGTTGGTTTTTATTCATTTGCAGATGATAAGAAGTTGTTTGATATAAGTTCTTGTGGCTTTTCTCCTGCATAGATTGAAATCATTTTGATTGTTATCATTACCTCATATATTTTAATCCTATGCATCTTAATTGACTGTGCTTTTATTTGTTGGTCACTTGTAGGGCTGCTTTCCATTGACAACTTGCTTATTAAACCTCTACAATTTGTGATATATTGGATTCTGTATTTTTCTCCAGGCTTGCTTGTGTTTTCTATTTTTCTTGGTAGATCTTTGGTTTTAGTTTTCCTGTCGGAGTCTGTTTGGAAGTTGATCTTTACAGTCTAGAATAGTAGAATAGGATCATTAGTTTCACTGTCTGGTTTCTCAATGTCTTGAAGGCAGAAAAGGGTGGGTTGCCTATATTTTGTTTTGGCTCATGGTGAATTGAGGTTGTTGATATGGTGGGTGATATTCTGTTACGTTATTCTTGGGATGTTTAGCAATGTACAGAATTCTGATTGTCGATCTTTGAAGTGTTTTTCCATACTTGAGTTGGCAGTTGGTTTGTACAATCATTTGAATGATCTAGAAATTCTTATGTACCATGCTTGCCATCTCTGATTACAGAAATGATGCTCAGGCATCTGTTGGACCAATGCCACATTCAGACACATCTGCAAGTCATGAAAGGATGATTGGATCTTCAGAAGATATGCCATTGAATGGTACTACAAACAAGGTTGATATGAATATCCGAAATAATTTTATTGCTGAAATTAGTGGACTATTTGTCCTTCTGTCCTCGTTTTTTTTTTTTTTTTCGTTAAAAACCGGGAATGATACTTTCCTTTTTATGTGAGGATAGTAACTTCCTTAGTCTCATGAAAATGGTTTTCCGTTGTTAATAGATTCCTGATCTTGCGGGGGATTTTGAGGTTGTTGATTATGCTGATGCCCCATCTACTCCTGGATTAGTGGAGCCAAATGTTTCAAGTGTTAAGGAGGGTCTGGCATGTGATGATCATTTAGAATCAGAAGAGCATAATTTGAGAGAATTGATGGGTAAGACAGATAATACAACCAGTGAGTCAGATTTTAATCGCCAGGAGAATGCTATGGAGTTGCCTTCAGGTGATACTGTCCGTCATGATACTCTGGTGAGCATGCCTTCTGAGAACAACCGTCTTTCTGGTGAGCTGGAGATCAATCAAGCTGCTCCAGAAGGAGAGTTCCTTTCTGCAGCAGTCATAACAGAACACTTTCCTGCAGATGAGAGTGTTTGCGCACTGGTTGAGTTGGACAAGTTCGAAGATAAAACTGAAGTTGTTTCTTGGAATAATGAGCAGACTATTTTATCTGTAGACCAAATCAATGGGGAGAGTGAGGTATTAGAAGTCAGATTGCAAGAGACTGATAATGTTGAACTGGGTTGTGACATCGAAGTACCACATTCAAACGGCAATGTGGCAATAACGGCTGATTTCCGGTCATCGGAATTGTCTAGTGCTCAGGAGTGTGTAAATGTTGTAGCTCAGGATTGTCAGGGGCTGGTGGATATGGATTGTGATATATCAAACCACCATGACAATAATATTGAACAGACAATGTCTACTTGCTCAGGTTTTCTCCGGCCATGCAATTCCCATCCAAGCCAGCTTAATGGATCCTCTCCGGTGAACAATTCTTCTGTTGCTGCAGAACTGCAATCAGTGGATGCAGAGTCCTTATCATTAAATATCGCTCAAAGGGAGGAAGGGCATGTTTTGGAAAACTCCACTAAGGTGCAAGGTTTGTTCTGTGAGCTATATGTATGCATTTAGATGTGAATTAATTTTGTGAAGTGCAGCTTGATTCTTAGTTCATTCCATTTATTACCTTACTGTTCAGGTGAAGAGTGCCATGTGTCTGGTGGTATACAATCTGAGGAAATTAGGATATCTGAACTGACTTTAAATGGAGAAATTCTGGAAGACAGTGGAAAACAAGATGAGCAGCTGGATGATGTGATAAATAAGGACAAACAGTGTGAAGATTGGAATACTGCCATGACTTCTGAGTTGCCTGCTCCTGAAAAGTTACTTTCTGCTCCCCAGAGGCTTCTTGATGAGCCACATGACTTGCTAATTGAGACACCTGAGAAGGAAGTCCAAAAAGAGGGTGATGGAAGTGAAGCTGGAACAAAAATTACTGGAAGAAAACGTTCTTTTACTGAGAGTTCCTTAACTGTGCAAAGTTTAAATTCTGTTGATTCATTTGGAATGGCTAGATCAAAGGGAACTGCGGAATCTATTCCTGATGATGATGACTTGTTGTCTTCAATATTAGGTATTTATTCTGTGGTGATGCCTTTACAATTGTAATTATCTGCATTATTTGCTGAAAATTGGAAAAAAAGAAGAAAATATAAATACAAGGAATGAAGATTTCCTAGAAGTTCCCTAGACCATTTTCTTTATGAAGGAGCTTACCGTTAACATATTAATGACTGGATGAAAATTTGGTTTCAGTTGGAAGAAAATCATCAGTTTTGAAAATCAAGCCTAGCCCACCTGCACCTGAAGTACCACCATTAAAGCGTGCACGGTCTACATCTCGACCCAGTGTGTTGAAGAGGAAGGTGCTTATGGACGATTCAATGGTTTTACATGGCGAGTAAGTCTGCTATGCATACTCTCCTTATATATTTCCATTATAGAGGAATTATCTTCTATTTTGTTTTGTTGTATCTTTAGAAGGATGCCAGTGAAAAATGTTTCTCATAAATATATCACTCTAGAACTTTGTCATTTTTGTTTTTTCTATTCTTTATACCTACTGAGGCAGTATCAGATTTTAAACAGTTTCATGTAATATGCTGCTGATGTTGTGCTTAAAACTATCTTCAGTTTATTTATCCTGTAGTTTGCTTACGGCATATACATGTAGTAGAAGAGCATGAATGGGATGATGTATTTCTGTATTTTCCCATCTTCCTGTGTATTTTCCTGTCTTCCTGTCTCCAGGAAATATTTTAGATTGCTACTTTTTCTAATTAGTTCATTTTATCCTGATGATGTCATTAACGACAAAGTCCTTGATTGCTTTTTTTGCAAAACTCTGATTAATTTTCCTGATTTTGTATCAAGCACTATACGTCAACAGTTGACCAGCACTGAGGACATACGTCGCCTACGAAAAAAGGCTCCTTGCACACATACTGAAATTTTGATGATTCAGAGACAATTCTTGGAAGACGAAATTTTTAATGAACCAGTATTAACTGGTGAGTGCATCGTGTTCAGTTCAATTAAACCCTCTTTTTTATTTATTTTTATCAGTGGACTTGTTTATGTCTTCTACATGACATAGCTAAAACTTATTTTGTACTGTCCTACTCTTTTTCGGTTGGATGAAAACCAACCTTAACTTTTACTGATCTGAACTTTTTTCAACTTCTATAGTTTTATGATAGAGAACAATATTTTATTTATACATTTCTTCATTGAAAAGGGATGTTTGGCAAATATGTTATGTATTTGTTTTGTGAACTTGGGTAGAGCTGTTTGTCTCTTAAAATAAACTTAAAAAACCACTTGTGAACAAAGTATTTCTGGTGGCCGGAATTTAATATCGGCTTGTTATTGCACAAATCTTTCTTTTCTCTCTTGTGTGACATTATAAGTTGTTCTTTTTCGCGAAAATCTGCGTAACAGAGGCAGAGAGTTAAATAAGCTTTTGTCTTTTCAGGTATGTCAGTTGAACTGACACATTTGCATAACGAAGCATTTGATCTGAGTAGAGTCAGGGTTTGTGAAAATGATAATATCCAGGCCTCTTTTGAATTGGTGGATGCCGAAAATTCTGTTAGGCAAAATGTTAATGAAGGTGGAAAAATGGAAAGGGGCATGGATGTTGTTATGTCCACAAATGATGCTGATGGACAACCTTCTGAGTTTCCAGTTCAGAATGATAATCAGCAGGTTGAAGACCACTTAGGCTCTCATGATATAAATTTTCAGGACCACAGGAATTGTAATGAAGAGATGGATTTTAGAAGTCCAGTTCGTGATAATTTGGGAGAATTAGCTGAAATGGAAGGTGATAGAGTAAATTTTGATGTTGCTGCTGCCACAAATAGCACTGTTATGGGGGTGGAGACATTGGAAATTCCTGAAATGCCAACTGATACTGTTGATCAATCAGCTCTTGCAGTTGATATTATGCAGATAGATGCTCTTAATTTATCATCTGACAAGATTGATATTCACCTGAGTGAGGAGCTTCCCTTCTCAAAGGATACAAGCAATATTGTAGGACATGATGGTATTGAGGCTGTAGAGAAAAGTGTCTCAGATAGAATTGATTTGAGAACTGAAGAAGAAATTCCATTGGAGGAAACAAAAATTAATGCATCAGATGAACAGGGAGATGGTTCTGCACCTAACGATAATGTTGATGCTTCTCTTGTTCATGTGTCATCTCTCAATGGTGGCTGTAATAACCTTGATGCTGTAAATGCTGAGCAAGATTTGGAAGGTATTGAAAATGATAAGAACAGTGTTCGTAATGAGGATGTGGACTTGGTTATGAGTTCTGGGTGCATTGATGACAAGGATCAAAACGCCAATCTTTTGTGTGATGATGAATCTAAAATGGATCCTACATGTTCAGCAGGACCTGAAGGTGATTTGAAAAACTCTTCAGTAAATCATGGGGATCATTTTATAGGTCAAGAATCTGATTATCATAACTTCACGGATACACCAAATACTCTTCACCAAGTTGCTGTTGGAGATTGTTACGTAAGTTTGACTCCTTAACTTAATTTGTCTTGTGGTTTATCATGTGAGGCATCTCCATTCTGAAGGTTTAATGTGCATTTCATTCATAGCCATAAAATGCTTTCCCTTTTCCTCTTTTTGGCATTGTGCAGAAATTTTATTCTTCAATTCTGTAAAATTTTTGCTCTTCAATTATTATACTTAGGACATCCTAATAGTCATTTCGGTAGACAAATCTTGCTATCTAATGCACCACTTGGAACATATATCACACCCTGAACGACATACTTATATTCGGAATTATGATTCATCAATTTCTATTGCAATGTAGCTAGCCAACATGTGATAAAAGTTAGGATAATTGCAGATTGAAGTTATTCCATCTTGTAGTGGATTGCTCTCCTGACGTCTCATGTTATAATTATGACTTATGAGTGTATCTTCCAAATGATCACTTCTTCTAAATATGTGATTTGTATGTTGCAGGATATTCAGGATGCTCCTTTTGCGAATGATACAGGTTTACATCCCTCTTGTTGTCAGTTTTATGTTTCTGATTTTCTTCCCTAATTTTGTCGTGATCTATTAGAGAAAATTTCTTTAGATATGTTGTGGGAGGTATCAATTTTTTTTAACAGTAGGTATAATTATTGCATTTTGTAATTGCTAATCCATGGGTTTAGCAGAAGGGTTGGACCTTATTATTTAATCAAATTATGCCCTTTCAACACCTCATGAAGCCAAGAACTTCATTTCTCCATGTAATAAAGAGTTGCAATTTTCTCTCATACAGCACTTATGTTGCATCAGACAGTATCATTAGGATGACAATAGTTCAGTGTCAAATGTCATTTGATTCTCTGTGGATGACGTTTTTCCTGCACCTTTTTTGTGGATAGTTCTGGAATTTATAACATTGTTGGGTCCTTCTGCAGAATTTCTGAATGTAGATGATGACGAAATAGGCGAGGATGATGATGATGATGAAGCCATGCCTAACACTGAAGATGCACGCCTTCTTGAGAACAGTGGTTGGTCTTCTCGAACCAGGTGTGTATGCCTTGTGCTATTTCAGTTTACCTAATGCTGCAGCTTTCTACGTGTTTAGAGCATGTGCTATATCAAATTAGAATAAAATCTGACAATATATTTTTGTTTTTTTTGTATGTATATCCACAATTTAAATGCGGATGTACTGGAACTTTGTATGTTAGACTACCCCAAACGCGAATTTAGCTATATGTTGGTGTTGAGATTTTTCTCTGTTCCTGCTCCCCTTCTTCCTCTTTCTCAATGCGTAGGCAGAAAGTATCATATCCCACGTCATTCGTGTGACATTCTTTTTGCACTTTAGAACTGAACGTATGAAGAATTTGTTTAGCATTTATGTTGTAGTTGTTGGAAAGATATTATCTTGAATTATATTTGATCCAATACTGTTAAAATATTGTTTTTAGGCAAATAGGACAATTTTCAACCCTAAAACTTGAAGAAGCTAAACAATTTCAGTTGCTCCCCCTCTCCCCCCCCCCGGCCGGCCTTGGGAAAAGAAAAACAAATTGTTTTTTTACTGGGGAAAAAAGGCAGCTTCATCTTCAAAGCCAAGCAGACATCAAGATTACTTACAGACTTGTCGAACTGTTCTTTAATTGTTGAGTTAACTCAATCCTCTTGTCTCTTCTGTCATTTGTTAGGAATTTCTACTTTTGCAAAAGAATTTCTTGGAAGTGGATGTGATTTTAAGGGTTGAATCAAATGCCCTGCACTATTGGGCTTATACTTGAGCATTAGGCTACCAACCCAATGGCTTTTAGTGTTATTTTTAATGTTGCATTAAACTCTTTCTATCGTGTACTTGATTAATCCTAGAATAATAAAGCAGCACTAGATGAATCCATTACACATTCACTCTCTTGCAGAGCGGTTGCCAGATATCTTCAAACTTTATTTGACAAGGAGGCAGAACATGGGAGAAAGGTTCTATCAATGGACAACCTTCTAGCTGGTAAAACTCGGAGGGAAGCATCGAGAATGTTTTTTGAAACTTTGGTATGTTACTCTGAAACTAGAGCTGGAGTTATTTCTTCTAATCTCATTTTCAAAGTCTATAGGTCTTATTGGGGAACAGTCTGATAGGTTTACTTGTTATTTTTCCTGTTGAACAAGTTACAGTACAAAGAATTTGATGTGTTAATTCTTAAATGTGCTCTTGAAAGGGTTCCACTGGCTTCATGTTTGTCATGGATTTGCAGGTTCTGAAAACCAGGGATTATGTCCAAGTTGAACAGCCACGGCCTTTTGACAACATCAATATAAAGCCCCGATCAAAGTTAATGAAATCAGACTTCTGACCCTTTGTGTAGCCATCTTTGAAAAAAGAAAAAAGTCAGTGTAGTTGTAGATTGGGCAATATAGTCGGGCACAGCTGGAGAATTTTTCTTTCCTACATTAGATTTTTTTTTTTCCCCCTCAAAATTGCCTTGATATTTTGTTTACATTACTGGTAGGTTAGCAGTGTAAGGTCGCTCATGTAACTGTGATCATAACAAAATTGTTGTAATGTAGACTGTATTTATATAATGTAAATATATGTAAAAATAGTATCTTATGCGAGTATAGATGCTAATTTAATTAATTGTTTGCATGTAAAAAACTTTCATCCATTTTGGATCCATCGAACATGAATCTAATTGTACATTTAATTGATGGATTGTATGTTGCATTATATTGCCATACCTGTATACGGCATGCAGAAGCTAACAATGGTTTGATTGATTGGATAAGCGCTTCAGCATTCAATGTAGGTCGGTATGGCTGGGGTGCTTTGGTAGTCGAAAGCTTGACATTTTATGAGCTGGAAAGTTTTGGCACGTTGACATTCTCTACCTAACCACAGCAGGCACCACAAAAACTGTAGTCAGTTCATATTCAACAAGGGAAACATTCCGACATGCATACTTTTCAATTCCCTTAACCAACAATGATAAACTAAATTTGTAGTAACAGTTTTGATCCAAAGTAGCACAAAAGGTTTCTTCGTAATGTTCTTTCACTACGCACTTCTTGTATCCTTTAGCAATGCACCATCTGCAAGTGTCCTCTTGGATGTACTGATGTAGAGAACTGCATCAAAATAGGTAAATGTCAAAATTGCACCTTGCCAATGTTCATCATTACATAGAAACTCACAAATAACTAAAATGTCAAGCATTAAACTCTCTGGGGTCATTACCATTATTTCCTCTTATGAAGGAGTCACCATAATTGTGTTTTAGCTGCCGGCTTTTGTTCAGTTGCTATGTTCATATAACCATCCAGATATGCCAGAATACCTTTTCAATGTACTAAGCCTCAGTTATCAATAATTTGAAGAGATAAATCTCTACACTCCCTACGATACAATGCTTGACAATATTGATCATATTAACTGAAAAGTAACATGTATTGTTTTTTTGACACGTCAATTATATTATTCGATCACGTCATTTTAAACTAATTTGACAAAAAAAATGTTTCAGAAAGAGAAAAATTCATATCTAAAATTCACTTTACTCCAAATTTAGTATGCAAACCAAGTTGAACCACCTGATTGATTTTTAACTCATTAAATAATAATAAAAAATGTTCAGTTTTTCTTTTGTTGATATGTGCCTTAAGTTGCAGACTGGATTAGCAATTGCTTAAAATTAAGTAGAGGCCCACTTAGTGCACCTTTTGTTGATAATGACAAGTGACTAAGCCCCACGAAAAAAAAAGTTTGTGAAGTAGATTTGACACCAAAGGGACAACACTAGGGTCGGCGGCCATTTTTGATTTTTTTTTTTTTTTTCGAGATGGTGGAGATGTGACACAAAATAGATCAAGTATGGTCACTGTTGTTTTGGCCTGTTATTCCAAAATGTTATTTACAGGAAGTAAATGAGGAACTTTGGGTTCAAATTTTACCAATTCATGTCCCAACAAATTGAGATACATGTAGAAGTCATTTGGGCCAATTTTTTCCCGGGGTCATTTTGACCAAATTTTCAAAGGTGTACTACTACTGTTTTTGGCCTATTTTTCCTAAATGTTGTTTACAGGAACCAACTAGGGGATTTTGGTCTCAAATTTCACCAATTCATGTCCCAACATATTGACGAACATGTGTGAGTTTTTTGGGCGAATTTTATCCCGGGACCATTTTGGCCAAATTCTCAAAGGAATACCACTACCGTTTTCGGCATGTTTTTTTCTAAATGTTGCTTACGGGAAACAGATGGAGTTTGCTGTCAAATTTCACCAATTCATGTCCGAACACATTGACGTACATGTTGGGGTCTGTTGGGACAAATTTTTCCCGGGGCCATTTTGGCCAAATTCTCAAAGGGGCACCATTACATTTTTTGGCCTGTTTTTCCTAAATGTTGTTTACGGGAACTAAATGGGGGACTTTGGCCTCAAATTTAAACAATTCATATCCCAACACATTGACGTACATGTGTGAGTCTTTAGGGCCAATTTTTTCCTGGGGCCATTTTGGCCAAATTCTCAAAGCGGTATCACTACTGTTTTTGGCCTGTTTTTCCTTAATGTTGTTTACGAGAAGTAAATGGGGGACTTTGGTCTCAAATATTACCAATTCATGTCCCAACTAATTGATGTATATGTAGGAGTCATTTGGCCCAATTTTTTCACGGGACCATTTTGGCCAAATTCTCAAAGGTGTACCACTACTATTTTTGGCCTGTTTTTCCTAAATGTTGTTTACAAGAACAAACTGGGGGATTTTGGTCTCAAATTTCACCAATTCATGTCCCAAAATATTGACGAACATGTATGGGTCTTTTGTGCGGATTTTATCTTGGGGCCATTTTGGCCAAATTCTCAAACGGTACTACCGTTTTTTGCCTGTTTTTCCTAAATGTTCCTTACAGGAAACAGATGGAGGAGTTTGCTCTCAAATTTCACCAATTCATGTCCCAACACATTGACGTACATGTGGGAGTCTTTTGGGTGAATTTTATCCCGGGGCTATTTTGGCCAAATTCTCAAAGGGGTACCACTACCGTTTTTAGCCTGTTTTTCCTAAATGTTCCTTAGAGGAAACAGATGGAGGAGTTTGCTCTCAAATTTCACCAATTCATGTCCCAAAACATTGACGTATATGTGGGAGTCTTTTGGGCCAATCTTTTCCCAGGGCTATTTTGGCCAAAGTCTCAAAGGGGTACCACTATCGTTTTTTGGCCTGTTTTTCCTAAATGTTGTTTACGGGAACTAAATGGGGACTCTGGTCTCAAATTTAAACAACCCTTGTCCCAACATATTGACATACATACGTGAGTCTTTTAGGCCAACTTTTTCCAGAGACCATTTTGGCCAATTCTAAAAGGAGTATAACTACAGTTTTTGAACTGTTTTTCCTTAATGTTCTTTACGGGAAGTAAATGGGGGACTTTGGTCTCAAATTTCACCAATTCATGTCCCAACAAATTGAAGTACATGTAGGAGTCATTTGGGCCAATTTTTTCACGGGGCCATTTTGGACAAATTCTTAAAGGCGTACCACTACTGTTTTTGGCCTGTTTTTCCTAAATATTGTTTACGAGAACCAACTGGGGGATTTTCATCTCAAATTTCACCGATTCATGTGCTAACATGTTGACGAACGTTTGTGAGATTTTTGGGCGAATTTTATCCCGGGGCCATTTTGGCCAAATTTTCAAAGGGGTAGTACTACAGTTTTTGGTCTGTTTTTCCTAAATGTTCCTTACGAAAACAAATGGAAGAGTTTGCTCTCAAATTTTACCAATTCATGTCCCAACACATTGACATACATGCAGGAGTCTTTTGGGCCAAATTTTTCCCATTGCCATTTTGGCCAAATTTTCAAAGTGGTCCCACTATCGTTTTTGGCCTGTTTTTCCTAAATGCTGTTTACGGGAACTAAATGGGGGACTTTGGTCTCAAATTTAAACAATTCATATCCCAACACATTGACATATATGTGGGAGTCTTTTGGGCCAATTTTTTCCCCGGGCCATTTTGGCCAAATTCTCAAAGGGGTACCAGTACAGTTTTTACCTAGTTTTTCCTAAATCTTATTTACGAGAACCAACTGGGGGATTTTGGTCTCAAATTTTACCAATTAATGTCCCAACACATTGAAATACACATGGGAGTCTTTTGAGCCAATTTTTTTCTGGGGCCATTTTGGTCAAATTCTCAAAGGGACTACCGTTTTTAGCCTATTTTTCCTAAATCTTATTTAAGAGAACCAACTGGGGGATTTTGGTCTCAAATTTTACCAATTCATGTCCCAACTCATTGAAATACATGTGGGAGTCTTTTTGGCCAAATTTTTCTTGGGGCCATGTTGGCCAAATTCTCAAAGGGGTACCACTACCGTTTTTGGCCTGTTTTTCCTAAATGTTGTTTACGGGAACTAAATGGGGGGCTTTGATCTCAAATTTTACCAATTCATGTCCCAACAAATTGAAATACCTGTGGGAGTCATTGGAGCCAATTTTTTCACGGGGCCATTGTGGCCAAATTATCAAAGGTTTACCACTACTGTTTTTAGCCTGTTTTTCCTAAATATTGTTTACGGAAACCAACTGGGGGATTTTAGTTTCAAATTTCACCAATTCATGTGCTAACATATTGTCAAACATGTGTGAGTCTTTTGGGCGAATTTTATCCCGTAGCTGTTTTGGCCAAATTCTCAAAGGGGAAGTATTACAGTTTTTGGCCTGTTTTTCTTAAATGTTCCTTACGAAAACAGATGGAGGAGTTTGCTCTCAAATTTCACCAATTCATGTTCCAACACATTGACGTACATGTGGGAGTCTTTTGGGCCAATTTTTTCCCAGGGCTATTTTGGCCAAATTTTCAAAGGGATACTACTACCGTTTCTAGCTTGTTTTTCCTAAATCTTATTTACGAGTACTAGCTGGGGGATTTTGGTCTCAAATTTTACCAATTCATGTCCCAACACATTGAAATACATGTAGGAGTCTTTTAGACCAATTTTTTCCCAATGCCATTTTGGCCAAATTCTCAATGCGGTACCACTACCATTTTTAGATTGTTTTTCCCTAAATCTTATTTACAAGAACTAACTGGGGGATTTTGGGTCAAATTTTACCAATTAATGTCCCAACACATTGAAATACATGTGGGAGTCTTTTGGGCCAATTTTTTCCCAGGGCCATTTTGGCCAAATTTTCAAAGGGGTATTACCACCGTTTTTGGCCTGTTTTTTCTAAATCTTATTTATGAGAACCAACTGGGGGATTTTGGTCTCAAATTTTACCAACTCAAGTCCCAACAGATTGAAATACATGTGGAAATCTTTTGGACCAATTTTTTTTCGGGGCCATTTTGGCCAAATTCTCAAAGGGGTACCATTACCGTTTTCTGCTAGTTTTTCCTAAATCTTATTTACCAGAACCAACTGGGGGATTTTGGTCTCAAATTTTACCAATTAATGTCCCAACATATTGAAATACATATGGGAGTCTTTTGGGCCAATTTTTTCCTGGGGCTATCTTGGCCAAATTCTCAAAGGTGTACCACTACCGTTTTTAGCCTGCTTTTCCTAAATTTTATTTATGAGAACCAACTGGGGGATTTTGGTCTTAAATTTTACCAATTCATGTCCCAACTCATTGAAATACATGTGGGAGTTTTTTTGGCCAAATTTTTCTCAGGGCCATTTTGGCCAAATTCTCAAAGGCGTACCACTACCGTTTTAAGCCTGTTTTTCCTAAATTTTGTTTAGGGGAACTAAATGGGGGACTTTGATCTCAAATTTCACCAATTCATGTCCCAACAAATTGAGGTACATGTGGGAGTCATTTGGGCCAATTTTTTCACGGGGCCATTTTGGCCATATTCTCAAAGGTGTACCACTACAGTTTTTGGCCTGTTTTTTCTAAATGTTGTTTACGGGAGCCAACTGGGGGAATTCGGTCTCAAATTTCATCAATTCATGTCCCAATATGTTGACGAACATGTGTGAGTCTTTTGGGCGAATTTTTTCCCGGGACCATTTTGGCCAAATTCTCAAAGGTTTACCACTACCGTTTTTGGCCTCTTTTTCCTAAATGTTGTCTACGAGAAGTAAATGAGAGAATTTGGTCTCAAATTTCACCCATTCATGCCCAAACATATTGACTAACATGTGTGAGTCTTTTGGGCTAATTTTATTTCGGGGCCATTTTGGCCAAATTCTCAAAGGGGTACACTACCGTTTTTGGCCTGTTTTTCCTAATTGTTGCTTACAGGAACCAGATGGAGGAGTTTGCTCTCAAATTTCACCAATTCATGTCCCAACACTTTGATGTACATGTTGGAGTCTCTTGGACCAAATTTTTCTCGGGACCGTTTTGGCCAAATTCTCAAAGGGGTATACCACTACCGTTTTTGGCCAGTTTTTCCTAAATGTTGTTTACAGGAACTAAATGGGGACTTTGTGTTGGGGAATTAATCGCACAAAAAACAATATATATACGCAGCGGAAAGAAAAACGGATTAATCCCCACCAAGGACCCATGTACATTGCATTGAATTGGAAGGAGGGTTAAAGAATTACCTTAATTCTTTGTAGGTTTTGAATCAATTAGGAACCAAAGTAGCTTCCCTCTACGGTTGATCCACACGGAGCAATTCATTCACCGCGTGCTAGCGCCGGGATTGAAGAACGATTTCTTCGAATGGAAAAGCCAAAGTTTCGAAAACCTTGGGTGAAGGAGAAGGGTGAAGTCGGCTGGCTACATGGAGGCTGCAGAAAAACTGCATCTTATGTGTAGGCTAGGGTTAGAGATTTTAGGTTATAAAACTTCCTTTTATATCCATTAAACTTAATTATAATTATAACTTAATACCCTTATTAGTTATAATTATAAATTAACCCACACAACTTAATATTAATTCTCAATTAATATTAAATCAATTCCATTCTCCATCATACACATATGTATATTGATATTATAATTAATTATATCTCTATATAATTAAATTATAATATGTAGCATACTTTATGCAATATTAATCATATTAATATTTATATATACATATATATATATAAATATATATATCATTATATATATATTTATTCTCTTTCTCATTCATAAATTATTATCCAATAATAATTTATACCCGAAAAGATGAACTTCATTTTGCTCTTTGTGTGTGACCCCATAGGTTCATATTAATTGGCAATAAGGAAATTACCATAATGTCCTTATAGGTCACAAGCGGACTCTAGCAAGCCATTACGACTACCCAATTAACATGATTGGAATGATCCAATACCTATTTATAGAATGTCATATTCCCTTTTGTCTCTTTGATATCATGATTAATCATAAGACATGGTACACTTGTCAATCTTATATAATTAATCATATGCTTTCTCGATCTCAAAGTAAACTGTTTAGACAAATCAATTGATACTCTATCAATTATTTGAGCACGGCCATGCATTTAACAGTCTTACTTATCGAGGGGCCCAGTGATATCGCTCTCTTGATAGAGAGGGACAAAATCCCATATCTGTCACTCACATCCCAAAGCATGAGTCATATTGTACCCAATCACAGCCTTTATAACTACTCTGTTACAAGCAGCGTTTGACTGCGTCAAAGCACAACATGAGTTCATCCCAGAATCAATGGTGACCTCAGGTCAAAGGAATCAGCTAATGACACTACTATAATCAAGATCAGTTGTGACACATGACCATGAACTTGATCTCATAGTGGGTCTCCAGTAACATGTTCTCTAACATATTACCCGTGAGTATAATCTGTATCTGTATACACTATATTCATCTTATGAATATCCATTATCACTCACACTAGTCTTAGTTTGTTATTATTCCCATAATAACAATCGACTAGGGATATTTAGAATAACACGATTTATTCATGGATACTTATCATAAATGCTAACATACAAACATAAATGATAATATTAATCTACACTAGATTAATCTTAGAAGTCAAATTACATAATCCAATATTGGCCTTAGGGCACAATCTCCAACACTTTGGTCTCAAATTTCACCAATTCATGTCCCAATATATTGACGAACATGTGTGAGTCTTTTGGGCAAATTTTATCTCGGGGCCATGTTGACCAAATTCTCAAAGGCGTACCACTACCTTTTTTGGCATGTTTTTCCTAAATGTTGCTTACAGGAACCAGATGGAGGATTTTGCTCTAAAATTTCACCAATTCATGTCTCAATATATTGACGTACATGTAGGAGTCTTTTGGGTCAAATTTTTCCCGTGGCTATTTTGGCCAAATTTTCAAAGGGGTCCCACTACCCTTTTTGGCATGTTTTTCCTAAATGTTGTTTATGGGAACTAAATGGGGGACTTTGGTCTCAAATTTAAACAATTCATGTCCCAACACATTGACGTACGGGAAACAGATGGAGGAGTTTGCGGTCAAATTTTCAAAGGCACTACCGTTTTTTGCTTGTTTTTTCTAAATGTTGCTTACGGGAAACAGATGGAGGAGTTTGCTCTCAAATTTCACCAATTCATGTCCCAACACATTGAAGTACATTTGGGAGTCTTTTGGGCTAATTTTTTCCCGGGGCTATTTTGGCCGAATTCTCAAAGGGGTACCACTACCCTTTTTGATCTGTTTTTCCTAAATATTGTTCACGGGAACTAAATGGGGGTCTTTTGTATCAAATTTCACCAATTCATGTCCCAACATATTGACGGACATGTATGAGTCTTTTGGGCGAATTTTATCCTGGGGCCATTTTGGTTAAATTCTCAAAGGTGTACTACTACCGTGTTTGGCCTCTATTTCCTAAATGTTGTTTACGGGAAGTAAATGGGGGACAAGGGTCTCAAATTTCACCAATTCATGTCTAGACATATTGACTAACATGTGCTAGTCTTTTGGCCGAATTTTATCTCGTAGCCATTTTGGCCAAATTCTCAAAGGGGTACAACTATCGTTTTTGGCACGTTTTTCCTAAATGTTGCTTATGGGAAACAAATGGAGGAGTTTGCTCTCAAATTTCACCAATTCATGTCTCAACATGTTGACAAATATTTGGGAGTCTTTTGGGCCAATTTTTTCCCGGGCCTATTTTGGCCAAATTCTCAAAGGGGCAACACTACGGTTTTTGACCTGTTTTTCCTAAATGTTGTTTACTGTGACTAAATAGGGGACTTTGGTCTCAAATTTCACCAATTTATGTCCCAACATATTGACAAACATGTGCGAGTCTTTTGGGCAAATTTTATCTTAAGGCTATTTTGGCCAAATTCTCAAAGGCTTACCACTACCTTTTTTAAATTGTTTTTCCTAAATGTTGCTTACGGGAACCAAATGGAGGAGTTTCGTCTAAAATTTTACCAATTCAAATCTCAACACATTGACGTACATGTGGGAGTCTTTTGGGCCAAATTTTTCCCGTGGCCATTTTGGCCAAATTTTCAAATGTGTCCAACAACAGTTTTTGGTCTTTTTTTCCTAAATGTTGTATATGGGAACTAAATTGGGGACTTTGGTCTCAAATTTAAACAATACATTTCCCAACACATTGATGTACATATGGGAGTCTTTTGGGCCAAATTTTTCCCGTGGCCATTTTGGCCAAATTTTCAAATGTGTCCAACAACAGTTTTTGGTCTTTTTTTCCTAAATGTTGTATACAGGAACTAAATTGGGGACTTTGGTCTCAAATTTAAACAATACATTTCCCAACACATTGACGTACATGTGGGAGTCTTTTGGGCCAATTTTTTCCCGGAGCCATTTTGGCCAAGTTCTCAAAGGGGTACCACTACTTTTTTTAGCCTGTTTTACCTAAATGCAGTTTATGGGAAGTAAATGGGGGAATTTTGTCCCAAATTTTAACCAATTCATGTCCCAACAAATTGAGGTACATGTAGGAGGCCAATTTTTTCACGGGGCCATTTTGGCCAAATTCTCAAAAGTGTACCACTACTGCTTTTGGCATGTTTTTCCTAATTGTTGTTTAGGGGAACCAATTGGGGAATTTTGGTCTCAAATTTTACCAATTCATGTCCCAACATGTTGACGAACATGTGTGAGTCTTTTGGGCGAATTTTATCTCGGGGCCATTTTGGCCAAATTCTCAAAGGTGTACAACTACCGTTTTTTGCCTGTTTTTCCTAAATGTTGCTTACGGGAAATAGATTGAGGAGTTTGCACTCAAATTTCACCAATTGATCTCCCAACACGTTGGCTTACATTTGGGACTCTTTTGGGCAAATTTTGTCCCGGGTCTATTTTGGCCAAATTCTCAAAGAGGTACCACTACCGTTTTTAGCTTGTTTTTCCTAAATATTTTTTTTTACGGGAACTAAATGGGGGACTTTGGTCTCAAATTTTACCAATTCATGTCCCAACATATTGACAAACATGTGTGAGACTTTTAGGCGAATTTCATCTCGGGGCCATTTTGGCCAAATTCTCAAAGGGGTACACTACCGTGTTTGGCCTGTTTTTTCTAATTGTTGCTAACAGGAACCAGATGGAGGAGTTTGCTCTCAAATTTCACCAATTCATGTCCCAACACTTTGACTTACATGTTGGAGTCCCTTAGGCTAAATTTCTCTCGGGGCCGTTTTGGCCAAATTCTCAAAGGGGTACCACTACCGTTTTTGGCCAATTTTTCCTAAATGTTGTTTACGGGAACTAAATGGGGGACTTTGGTCAATTCATGTCCCAACATATTGACGAACATGTGTGAGTGTTTTGGGCAAATTTTATCTCGGGGCCATTTTGGCCAAATTCTCAAAGGCGTACCACTACCTATTTTGGCCTGTTTTTCCTAAATGTTGCTTAAGGGAACTAGATGGAAGAGTTTCCTCTAAAATTTCACCAATTCATGTGTCAACACATTGATGTACATGTGGGAGTATTTTGGGCCAAATTTTTCCCATTGCCATTTTGGCCAAATTTTCAAAGTGGTCCCACTATCGTTTTTGGCCTGTTTTTCCTAAATGCTGTTTACGGGAACTAAATGGGGGACTTTGGTCTCAAATTTAAACAATTCATATCCCAACACATTGACATATATGTGGGAGTCTTTTGGGCCAATTTTTTCCCCGGGCCATTTTGGCCAAATTCTCAATGGGGGTACTACTGTTTTTGGCCTGTTTTTCCTAAATGTTGTTTATAGGAAGTGAATGGGAGACTTTTGCCCCAAATATCACCAATTCATGTCCCAAAACATTGAGGTACATGTTGGAGTCATTTGGGCCAATTTTTTTACTTGGCCAATTTGGCCAAATTCTCAAAAATTTACCACTACTGTTTTTTGCCTGTTTTTCCTAAATGTTGTTTAGGGGAACCAATTGGGAGATTTTGGTCTCAAATTTCACCAATTCATGTCCCAACATGTTGACGAACATGTGCGAGTCTTTTGGGTGAATTTTATCTCAGGGCCATTTTGGCCAAATTCTCAAAGGGGTACCACTACCGTTTTTTGCCTGTTGTTCCTAAATGTTGTTTACGGGAACTAAATGGGGGACTTTGGTCTCAAATTTCACCAATTCATGTCCCAACATATTGACAAACAGGTGTGACCATTTTGGCCAAATTCTCAAAGGCGTACCACTACCTTTTTTGGCTTGTTTTTCCTAAATGTTGCTTACGGGAACCAGATGGAGGAGTTTCCTCTAAAATTTCACAAATTCATGTTTCAACACATTGACGTACATGTGGGAGTCTTTTGGGCCAATTTTTCCTGTGGCCATTTTGGCCAAATTTTCAAAGGGGTGTCCCACTATCTTTTTGGCATGTTTTTCCTAAATGTTGTTTACAGGAACTAAATGGGAGACTTTGGTGTCAAATTTAAACAATTCATGTTCCAACACATTGACATACATATGGGAGTCTTTTGTGCCAATTTTTTCCCGGGGCCATTTTGGCCAAATTCTCAAAGGGATACCACTACTGTTTTTGGCCTATTTTTCCTAAATGTTGTTTACGGGAAGTAAATGGGAGACTTTGGTGTCAAATTTAAACAATTCATGTCCCAACACATTGACATACATGTGGGAGTCTTTTGTGCCAATTTTTTCCCAGGGCCATTTTGGCCAAATTCTCAAAGGGGTACCACTACTGTTTTTGACCTGTTTTTCCTAAATGTTGTTTACGGGAAGTAAATGGGGGACTTTTGTCCTAAATTTCACCAATTCATGTCCCAACAAATTGAGGTACAGTTGGAGTCATTTGGACCAATTTTTTTACGGGGCCATTTTGGCCAAATTCTCAGAAGTGTACCACTACTGTTTTTAGCATGTTTTTCCTAAATGTTGTTTATGGGAACCAACTGGGGGATTTTGGTCTCAAAGTTCACCAATTCATGTCCCAACATGTTGATGAACATGTGTTTGTCTTTTGGACGAATTTTATCCGGGGGCCATTTTGGCCAAATTCTCAAAGGGGTATCACTTCTGTTTTTGGTATATTTTTCCTAAATGTTGTTTTCGAGAAGTAAATGGGAGACTTTGGTCTCAAATTTCACCAATTCATGTCCCAACAAATTAAGGTACATGTAGGAGTCATTTGGGCCAATTTCTTCACAGGACCATTTTGATCAAATTCTCTAAGATGTACCACTACTGTTTTTGGTATGTTTTTCCTAAATGTTGTTTACAGGAACCAACTGGGGGATTTTGGTATCAAATTTCGCCAATTCATGTCCTAACATATTGACAAATATGTATAAGTTTTTTGGGCGAATTTTATCCTGGAACCATTTTGGCCAAATTCTGAAAGGGGTACCACTACCGTTTTTGGCTTGTTTTTCCTAAATGTTACTTACGGGAAACAGATGAAGGAGTTTATTCTCAAATTTCACCAATTCAAGTTCGAACACATTGACGTACATTTGAGAGTCTTTTCGGCCAATTTTTTCCCTAGGCCATTTTGACCAAATTTTCAAAAGGATACCCCCACACATAGTGAGACAAGAAGAACTCTTTGTTGGTAATCCCATCTCATAACCTTTCTGGCAGATTTTTCAAAGGGGTATTATTGGAGTCCGAGTCGGTCTTTTGAATCATTGTTTATCAGCTCAGTTGCTCTGGATGGCTGATATGTCATGCATAAACAATATTAATAGATTGGTCAAGAATCATGATTTTTGACTTCTCATTCAACTTAACACCAATATCAAGCTGATACACATGCAACGACGGAGATAGAAAATTTATGCTAGAACAAGGGACTTCATTTTGCTTCTTTGCATTTATATATACATGTTAAATTTTGTCTTCTATATGAGGCCTTTGTATGAGTGGCTGGTTAGAGTAACTAAAAGCTCATTTATTGAAAGTAAAGTCGGTTTCAAGTCTAAGTCTTGTGTATGACAAAAATAGGCAGATGTTTTAGCCCACCCTTTGAGGATCATTCATGCAGATATAAGTAATGAGGTTGTCATCTCATGGAATATTAAAATGCAGAGGAAGAAGGAAGAACAAAATATTACCTTCTCCCTGAGAATACTTCAGAACCATAATGTATTTGTAAAGATGAACAAAACATATGACAAGGTTTCAGACTGTAACCATAAATTTATTTAAAGCAGAACAGAAATTGATAGCAGGCAGCAGATCAGACAGAAGGCAAAGCAATTCAGTCTTCTTTGCCATTTTTCTGTTGATCACCTTTCAAGAAGCGCGAGAACCAATACGCAGAAGACTTGGGGTGCCTGGCCAGCCCATTCTTGTAATCGACATACACTATACCAAAACGCTTGGTGTAACCTTGAGCCCATTCAAAGTTGTCCAACAATGACCATGCAAAGTATCCCCTCACATCTACTCCATCCCTGCCCATTTTTACACGATACACACTTGCTCAAAACAGCATACTTATATGCACATTATATCTGTCATATATAGTGTAGTAACTCACTTAATTGCCTGTGCAACTGAAGCAATGTATCCCTTAAAATACTCAACTCTCAGTTTGTCATCCAGCATTTCATCCAATGGGGCATCCGATTCTTCATCATCCATACCTGTCGAATTCCATGAAATAATTGCTAAGAAAACATCAGTGTTAACTGGAATCTTTTACTGTCTAAATGATAAGCAATCATCGCAGCATGAAGTATTTTCCAATTGGTAACAAATCTAGCAAATCTAGAGAAATGCTCACACACATACCATTCTCAGTGACATAAATTGGAGTGTTTTTATATTGCTGCGCAACGTAATTCAGAACCTTCCGAAGTCCCCAAGGACAAACATAAAGCCATTCTGATGCTGCCTGATGCATATAAAATATTTCAAAATCACATGGAAAGCAATATAAATTAAATATTGGCAGAAATGAGAAAAAGATTGGATCATACCTTCTCACCAATTGGTTCACCCCCTTCCCATTCATCTGGTTAGAAGCAAAGCCACTAGGAAATGAGAAACAAATAATAACAATAAAAGATACAACAAATCATAAGGACATAATCCATAGTGGTATTAATATTTACCAAGTCGGTACATTGTTTGGGCTTTATAGTAATAACTTTTTTCGTCGCTCTCTTTCGCGTGCTTAATGAACCTTGAAGTATAGTGATTTAGACCTATGAAGTCTATTGAGTTCCTAAGTAATTGTATTTCTTCATCCGAAAATTTTGGAAGTCGATCTCCAAGTATACTACGCATGACTTCAGGATAGTCTCCATAGTATATTGGATGCAAATACCTGCACCAGGAAAGCAACTGATCAATAACAAAAAACAGAAGTGATTACAGGTCCGGAAAAGCTATTTATATATACCAGCTGCCATTTATACTCCAAATTACCAGTGAAGCCCATTGTTACAAGGGCTGTAGTAACCCATATAAGGAAAGTATAAAGACGACATGATTTATTACCACTGTTCAGAAACAAAAGGCTTAATTTTGCAGGCAATCCTTAAACTCACTATACATTCCAATTCGTAATTCTCAGAACATATTCTGACTTAGTGAGATCGTGTAAAACTGATCTCTCAGTGCTCAAGTGAAACGAAAGGACATAACATATCAGAATGAAGCAAGGAAAGCTACCATCCAAGCTGAAACTCAAGACGCCTTTTTGCAGCTGTTTTATCTTCAATTTCATCTGAATTAGGTTCCGCCCATTCACAGTCTACTACCAAACCTACTTGTCCACCTTGAATTTCCTGAAAAAATAAATGAAAGAAGGAAGCAGCAGAAAAAACAGAGTTTATCCTTACAGCTATCCAAATAACAAACTAAGTGATCAACATTTAACTTCAAGTCATTCTTTCCCATTAACAATACCTTCAAAATAAGGAACTAGAACAACTTTGCAAATTAACAACAAAAGTGAAATTAAAAACGTTTTCCGTTGACTATTCAGTCAAACAGTATAATGTTTTAAACATGTAAAGGTTGTATGAGGAGCTATACTAATGTTGAAAAGGGAATACTAGATAGCATCATTCCTCAATGCTTTAGGAAAATAAAATAAGCAGAGATGAATGAATAAGATTTTAGGATGTCAAATGTTAATTTTGAAGAAAAATTTCCAAAAAAAGAAAAAGAAAAAGAAAAAGTTATACAATTTACCTTGTACTTGCTTTGATATATGGAAAAAGCTGTAGCATGGGCCAAGATCTGGTGGTGAGAAGCCAAGTATGGTTCTGTTTCTGATTGTTCGAATTTTCCAGGAGCAAAAATCCCACTATCATATCCATTTACTGCTGTTTGTAGTGGCTCATTTAATGTAATCCAATTCTTAACTCTGTCTCCAAAATTTGCAAAGCAAGTTTCTGCATAGATTCCAAAGTATTTCCTGGATGTTTGCAAAGGAAGTCATACAGATTGTTAATGCATAGTCCAAACAACCGCCTTTAAAACTTCATATATTTTAATTTCATAACAGAAAGAAAGAAAAACATTGTTTTTCAAAATCACTTTCTCAAATTATATTCAGGAGACACTTGGTGAATCATATGTTAATATAAAATAATAATATTGCTTAATAACCAAATATTTAAACTCTCATCAATACTCACACAATTTCTTTGTTTGTCCACCCCCCAACCGACTCTTGAAGATGCAATGGAAGATCCCAGTGGTACAAAGTTATATATGGCTTAATACCTACACAAAGTAGATTGAAAAAAATGAATTGGAGCTGGATTTGGACAGTAATCAAGCAATGTTGACTTCATACCCTTTTCAAGAAGAGCATTAATGACATTGTTATAGAATGCAATCCCTTCGTCATTCACTTTTGTTCCCAAACCATCTGCAGGAACGCGAAACATATGTTAAAGAACAGCAATTCAGTATACACCAAAACACACATTGCAATGACACATAAAGTGATGGTGTAATAATGAAGTGAAATAGAAGAGAAACATGAATTATAGGTAATTACAAACCCGGTATTACAAAATGTCTAATAAAATAAAAAGAAATAGGGCAGGCAATTAATATGTCATGCTAAGGTTACTGTCAATTGGAAAGGTTGACTTATTTCTTAGGTCACTGTCAATGTGAACGTTGACTTATCTTGGTTAATCTTGTTGAATTTGTTAAATGGGACTAACAATTGCTTGCTTCAAATGGTAGCCAAGCAAAAAAAAAAAGAACAAAAGAAAGGAAATTATAGTGGCTATTGCTTTCACTGCTAACCAAGCACTGAACCAATAAATCATACATTTTTTAGAGGAACGCATACCAGGAAAGATGCGAGACCATGATAACGAAAATCGATAAGCTTCAAATCCCAACTTAGCAATGAGTTCAATGTCTTCCTGCATACCAGTAGTAAGATGTAAAGACGGAAATCTGATGAAGATAAATGTAGAAATATATACCTTATTCGGTTAGAATTTTAAATGTGCAGACACATTCCACATGTTACCTATTCCACATTGTCAAGTGTGGTTAATATCTTAATGGCAAATTCTCATTTTGCAGATTAATTACTCCACAAATTGACAAATTACACACAAGGGAAAAAGTTTTGACAGACAACCGAAACACCCACTTGCCACCATAGATAATTAAAAAAAAATCATGATACAGCATAAAAAGACAAAACTAGGTCAAAGCAAAACGCGATACACCAATAAGCTATCGGATTGATGCTAACCTTGTATCTATGATAATGATCCACTGCTACGTCGCCATTGCTTCCGTCAAGAATAGTTCCTAATAAAATTAGAAGGTAACAAAATGAACAGCTTTCACAATCAATATCAGAATCAACCTCGAGAATTATAAACAAAATAAAGGTATAACCTTGTAAATAAATAAACAATGAATTCACTCAACTGTGGGAAAAGGTTGTACCTTTCGTGTGTGTAAAAGCATCCCATATGCTAGGGCCCCTACCCCCTTCGTTGCAGCCGCCTTCAATCTAAAAACAACCCCAAAACAAGGGCAATCAAGTTTAAACTGTCTTCAAAGCAAATTCCTCGAATAAAAATATCACAAAGTGACGACACTGATCAAGCTCTGTTTGGATGCTAAATCACTCAAAGGGTCAACGCAACCAATCAACAAAGGAAATTCCTTTGTAAGAGAAAAAAACTAAACAGAAGGGGAAAAAAGATGGAATTAAGTAAATAGATGTCTTCTGCACAAGAAATAAATGCAGAGTCATAGAATCAGCGAGAGACAGCAGGAACTATTTGTTTCAGTAAATGACCAATCAACAGTGAAAAGAGCCAAAAAAAAAAGAAAAAAAGAAAAACCCAGATGAGAAAAGTGGTACCTGATAGGCAGAAGTGGCTACACCAAACACAAAATTACAAGGGAAGTCGGTACGAGAGACCTCCTTTTGGTGCAAATATTCATGTTCCTTCAACAACTTGTCCTTGATCATTGTGCTGTCCTCTTCTTGCACGGTTTCAGTGAGTAAGGGAGTGAATCAGAATAAAAAGTAAAGAAATGGGCACTGCTCCACGGAAAAGGATTGAAGTAGGCTTCTTGGCAAAATATGAATTTTATAGGAGACGATGGAAAATTTCTGGAATGCGCTGGGACAGACTACTTTCTATCCATTCAGTGCTTATCACGGGTCGGAAGTAGTTACTCCCGGCACATAATAAAAATTCTCGAGATGGGATCCCGAATGTGACACATATATTATTATTATTAATCTTTTTTTAATTATTTTGGGCATATCACAATCTGCCACCTCAAAATTTCCGCGTCAAAACATGTGACAGTTGAAATGTCGTTGGTTTCTTTCTTAGGATATTAAGCAAACAGAAAATAAAATGAAAAACTGAATTTTTCATTTTTCAGAGACAGAGTTGGTCTGATATCCCAAATGTTCCACTAAGAGCAGGTAGCATTACATTTTGACAAGTAGCAACAATTATTTAGATGCATGTGCAGACACAGGTCGGCAGTGTCAGTGGTGACCTCCCAACTTTTCATTTATTTTGAAAAAGACCCCCTACTTTTCCTTTTAGTACAATTTAACACCTCTATGATACATCCAATTAATTAAGGAATTGTCAGTTTCTCAAAGTAAAGAAAGATAAATAGTATCTGCTCCATTTAACTGTTTCTAACGTATTGACGACGCGCGTATTTTAGTTTTGACATTTTTTTCCCCAAATTTTGATAATTAACTAATAGTTCTATCATTGGAGCATTACTTGGGAGAGAATTGGCATAAAGATCTTTTTGATCCTTGTGTTATTACCGGTTTATTTTTTTGGCCGTTATGCTATTGGAATTTCTCTTTTACTCACTGTGGTATGCAAAAAGGTTCCAAAATGGTCCCTAAAAGATATATTCCGTCGTATTCTGTTAGTAATTTTCAATGTTGTGAAAACCGGACCGGACAGGCCTGTTCGACCAGTTTTATCGCGAACCGGTTATGGGTCCGGTTGGGTTTGATTAAAATCACCGGTTTGATAAAAAACCGGAGATGACCGGTTCGACCGGTCAAAAACCAGTGAACCGGCGAACCGGTCAAAACCAGTTTTTATAATTTTCTATGTTTGGTTTTTGCTTCGGTTTGGTTCGGTTCGAACCGAACCGAACCGAATCAAAAATAAACATAGACATTTATAAAAACCAAAATCAAACCAATATACATTCGGTTTGAATTGAACCAAACTGAACTAATTTGGTTTGGTTCTGGTTCGGTCCGGTTTCAAACCAAAATTTTCCAAATTTTAAAATTTAAATCAATTATCATTAAAATTTAAAATTGATGAAGTTTTAGGATATTTCATGAAGTTATTTTGAGTATTAAACATTTGAAACTTGTGTTTGATGAATTTATAAGCTTATTTATTTTTTAAATAATATTTTTTCCGAAAAAATAATAATCCGGTATAACCACCGGTAAAACCCCGGTTGAACCGGTTGTACCACGTACCAGTGGCTTCACCGGTTTGATATCCGGTACGGTTATGATAACATTGGTAATTTTATTAGCAAAACATGACAGAGTATGCTTATTAGGAGCCATTTTGGAAATATTTTGCATACCACAAGGGGTAAAAAAGAAATATCAATAGGATAAAGACTAAAAGGGTAAACTGATAATACCACAGGGATCAAAAAAGCATTTAGTCCGGAGAAAATTTTACAATATTTGGTCCTCTTGAAAATTATAGTAACAAAAAGGGTCATTGTGAAATACTATTCATTAAATCTATCCTTTGAACATATTACCACATGTATGTTTTGTGTGAAAAATTGAAGTACAACAACTAAAAGTATGTAATTAAAGTACAAGATTATTTTGACAAAATTAGCCGACTACTAAGGACAAATCTTTTTATTCATATTGTTAATACGAGATCTCATAACCAATTTTTTAACGTATAGCTATTGCAACTGTTAAGGTTTTTTTTTTTTTTTTTTTTTTTTTTTTTTTTTTTTAATAATAAAGAGAAACAACTAAGTGAAAAGGGCAAAAAAAAAAAAAAAAAAAAAAAACACCTGAAGTGTCTACCATCACAAGAAAAATTGATCCCAGACGAACAACCATACACACATGGATGTTAGAAAATTGACATGTGACAAAGTGATTATTTGTTAACTTTAGATTTAATTATATTATGGTTAGTTTACGATTTGAATAACGTCAATTATGTCATCGTATTCTAAGCAAAGAGATCTTTCCAACGATATACAATACGCCTGAAACGGATTAAGGATGAATGAAAAATTGATGCTCTAAGTGAGTTTGAGAGAAAGGATTTTGTAGAGAAAAACTGGACGCACGACGTGAGAGACTCGTATGTCAGACCGAAATACGTCACTACGGGTCGTCCTACTTTTGCTCCGGCCCATTCTATTTTTTTTACAGATTAGAGAATTTATACATTCTCTAACTCATTTTTTTAACAATTTAATTGTTTTTAATTACAATTAAAACTATTATTATTCTCATTTATTTCCTGCATCTCTTTTCCTCCGGCTTTTATATATTCAAATTTTTTAATTCTGTTTTGAGTATTAGAAATCATATTCAAGAACAAAATTCTCTATTTTTTTCAAAATTTAAGGCTGCTTCTAGATTCTTTAGTCTAATGATATTTTTGATACACGGTTGAGTTTAATTCTGTTGCTGTTGTATCATGGAGGAGGAAGTTCAATACGAACCAATCTGTCTTAAAGAGACTGATCCTATTCGGACCTCAACATACCGTTCTTTGTTTTTTTTTTTTTTTTTTTTTTATTCATTATTTTTGTAATTCGAGTTTATTACATTACCAATATAATTCTGTTCCTTTCTCGTTTCTTATATATACACACACAACAATTCCGTCTCAAAAGTTCTTCAATATTCTCAATCAAACCAAAAAACTCATATATTATTCTCAGCCTCAACTTTTTGAATTTCATAAAAAAAAAAAAAACCTACAATCGATCTCCATAACCAATAAAATGTATCCTCTTTTCCAAGCCAAATTCAAACCGTGAAAGAAAACTCTCTTATTTGATTCAATATTTGACCTGTTCCGTGGAATAATCATTCGTAAAAATAGGGAATAACTATTCTTTGTAAAACTAAAAAATAATTATATTAATTTTTATTTTAATCATTATACTTCAATTTCTTCCTTTTTTTTTTTTGGCTTTTACTGGGTTTTATCCCTTTTTTTCTTTATTTTATTATTTTTTTCTCGTTTCCATTGTTCAATTCTTTTTTTTTTTTTCTTGCTTAACCCGTTTTCACCAAGTTTTTTTTCACTTTATGATATATTCCATATATTATTCTAATATTGAACTAAACATTGGAATAGGATAAGAAAAGAAATAATTATTCCATTCTATGAAATAGATACTTTATTTCCACCCTATTCTATTTCATGAACCAAACATGATTAGAGAAAGAATTATGCCACATACCATAAAAATCATAATCTGTACATCCTTTATATTTAGGAGCCAAACTAGCACAAGACACCAAATTTGGGCTGCAGTTCCCAAACTTAACATGCAATAATCAGTAACAGCCACAAGTAAAAATCATTTCAAGGGTTTAAGACCAAGAGACGCACGTATCCTATTTGCTTCTGCAATCTCTGGATCTGGATGATCTGTACCATCATCCTTCTTCTCCTTCTTCTCCTTCTTTTCCTTCTTCTTCTTTGGCTCTTCTGCTCCATCTCCACGCCTTCTAGGACTGCTGCTGTGGCCATGTCTCTTCCGATCCCTACTCCTACTCCGACTCCTTGAATAACTCCTACGTCTTCCACGGTCCCTATCTTTGTCTCGCCTCTCACGTTCCCTACCTTCCCTCTCTCTTTCCCGTTCTCTGTCACGACCATAATCTTTTTCTTCTCTTAAGCGATAGCGATCCCGATCCCTATCTCGGTCCCTGTCCCTGTCCCTATCCCTGTCTCTGTCCCTATCTCTTTCACGTCCCCGTCCCCTGTCATAGTCCCTATCATACTCCCGGTCATAGTCTCTATCATAGTCACGCTCCCTGTGAGAAGACAGAAAACAAGAACATAAGCTCTCTCTTTTGTCTAAATAAAATTTAAATGAAATGTAGTTCTCATCATCTGGAAAAGTGTGGCACATTTCTGTGTGCCGAAGTGCTCCTAAAAAGGGCAATACATATGAAGCCACTAAAAGCTTCAACTACACAGTGGCTAGATAGCCCTTAAACAGACATTAAACTTGAGTACATGCAACTTGCAGCCATGGTGCATCCCGAATCAGGACTGGCTTCCACAAAATAAGCAACGAAGCATGTGATTTTACTAAGTCCGACTGATATATCAGAGAATATGGAATTAACAGCATGAAATAACCAATTCAATACCAAAAAAGAAATCGCCAGAAACCACAGCTATCATAAATGTCTGATCCATCATACTTCTCACTGCACACTGTCAGTACAGAGAAACCTGGCAGGATCGTATGATATCTATATAGGAAGCTGTTTGAACCATCAATGGCTTTAAATGCCACGACTGAAATACGACATTCGATTTACTATTCATATGAATGAATCTTAACAGCTTCCATCACAACACTGTCTCTCACCTTCCTCCCCTTCCCTCCACACATTATCATGATTTTACGCTACACTATGGAGAAAACTAGCAAGTTTTATTCACATCATTGAATTCAAAGTCCTGAGGAACTCATGCATGAAAAGAAGAATTATCCAGAAGAAAGTTTCAGTGAAGTATGCGTAAATGTCCAACCTGTGTCTGTGACTGTCACGTCTTCTGTCCCTATCCCTATCCCTATCCCTTTCTCGAGTGGGGCTTCTTCCATGGTAGTAATCCTGCCAAGATTCCAAAACCACATTAAAGGAAAAGATCAAAACACAATACCATCGGAGAGAACTAAAAAATGGAAGTGTGTCATTAAAATGGAGAAGTACCCTGTCATCAACCCCGTTGTCTAGTTCATCATTTTGCTCATTCTCCTCTTTCTCTTCCTCTTCCTCAAAATCATCTTCCAACACGCTCTTTCTAGGTTCAAGTGTGCCATTTGATTCAAGATTCCATCTGTTAATTAAAGAAAGGTAGACACGAATTTTTTAACAGGTCAAGTACAGTAACAAGCGTAATATCCCCGTGCAAAAAAAAAAAAAAAAAGAGAGAGCGAGAAATGATTCTTGAAACAAATACAATGCTTCTTTCAGTAATCCTCTCTCATTCAGAGAGATAGAGAGTCATTGGAAAAAAAAAGAAGAGAAATGATTCTTGAAACAAACACAATGCTTCTTTAAGTAATCCCCTGTCATTTAGAGAGATAGTGAGTCATGGAGATGTTACCTTTTCTTAAGACGTGGCAGAGCAATATCACAAGAATAATCTCTGGTAAGAAGTTCATCGATGACCTCATCCACATGTGTCAAAGAAAATTCTGAACAGTCAAGAACGAATCATAAGTCAACAAATAGTCAAAACAAGTTATCTCTATATTAAGTACTTTTTCACAGATTGAAACAGTTCCAACAAGAAATGAATATCAATAAAAAGAGTATGGAACTTACTTCCATCATTTAATTTTTGCCTCAATTTGCGATAGTCATTGTACAAGGGCTCAAGGTACCGATATATATCAACATCAGACCCAGTAAGACGTAGATAAAATGCACCTAGTATTCGTACATACCTGAACCAAAATATCAATTCAATTACAAACCAGAACGAAACAGCAGGACATCACTCAAAACTGTTACATAAGAAAAGAAGAGTAACACGAGCAACATAAAAATTTTTAGGATACAACATTGCGGAAAAAGAAAAAAGCGAAGGGTGGAACATTAAAACTACAATACTCCAGGTATTGACCACCACATTCAGCAAACAACAACTTTTTTGCGTGCCAATGGCATAGATGTCACTATTAAAAACAACTAAGATCGTTTGTTATCCAATTAATTTCATACGGCGACAAATAAACTCCTTTATTTATCTCTATGCTAACTTCTGTAACACAAATTTCAAAAGCAAAGAAATCAAGCTACAACAGCCTAGAAGTACCTCTACTCACAAGTCATATATTCTCGAAAGCACCAGGTGGTTGCAAGCAAAAGCTAGAGGAGTGGGTCTTAGGGTAAAAGAAAACAGAGATAGAAATGAAACAATACATACTTGTAATCGTCGTTTTTAATGAACTCGACGACAATGTCCTTCTCCGGCTGGATCTGGAGCATCTTCATGACCAAGCACATGAAAGGAGTGGGTTTGCGATTGCCGCCGAAGGTTCCACCGAAATGGTCGAGCTCCATAGCCTTGTCGACGAGCGTCTCGGCTGTTAGACCAAAACATTGCTCCTTCCAGTAGGTGTGCTGGTAAATCTTAGACCTCACAATCTTCTCGACAAGGTTTTGGGGATTGGTACCCCTTATACTTTTAGCCGCAGGATCAGTGCGGTTAGCCATGTATTGAATGAAAGATTCGAACTTGACAGAAGTTGCAGAGATAACCCAACACTAACCCTAGCTCGAGCAAGGAGCATCAGCCAAGAAGGTACTTTTGAGATTTATGAATAATGAGGCTTCAAAATCGTGTGAGTTCGGCCCATTTAGCTTAACATGGCCCACTTTGATTTTTCTTCCAACTTTAACTTGATTATTTTTATTTTTATTTTCTTTTAACAACACAATATGATCAATTACAGATATTTAAAATCCAATATTTGAAGCTTAAAATTAATATATTAAATTTTCTTTAGTTTTTAGTTTTTTTAATAATACTACTTAAAAGTTAAAAATAACCTAATCTAAGTCAAAATATTTAATTTAGAAGTTAGATTCATCATTATCAATAATTTTTTAAATATATTATATTAATTTTCATGAATTTTATAATTTTCATGCATTCACCTTGTAAAAGAAAATAGACATCACATTTTTTTGGTTCTATGAATTATATATTATGTTTCGTTCATGAAATCGAATAACTATTTCATGTGGAATGTTATTTTAATATTTGGTTCAATATTGAACCATTAAATAGCTATTACATAAAATAGTCATTGCTGAAAGTAAGAGATAATTATTTTTTACAGAATCAAAAAATAGTTATTCTAGACTTTACTACCTATCTTTTTTTTTTATATTAATTTTCATCTTATTAATTTTTCTCCAAGTTCTCCATTTTCCCTTAATGTGTTTTATATTCATTTGTTTTCTTTCGTGTTTTTCCATTATTTCTATTTTCTTTGTTTTTCCCGTTTCTTTTTTTTTTTTTTTGTTATTTTTCTTCGTTCTAATCACTTTTTTCTTCATTTTATCTTTTTTTTTTATTATTATTTTCTTTATTTTCGTTATTTGAATCCTCTTTTTCTTTGTTTAACCCAATTTCACCCAATTTTCTTTCTTTTTAATTTGTTTCAATATGACATATTTTATATATTTTTTTATTATTGAACCAAACATTCGAATAGATAGGAAAATTAAATAGTGATTCCATTACTCATCTATTTCATTCGATCAAACAGCTACTCTATTTCCACATTATTCCATTCCGGGAACCAAACAGGACCTATAAGTTTTCTTATGATTTGGTGAATCATCAATAGGCAAAAAGTTCATATAGCAAGTCTAAAAGAAGAGAAATAGAGTTTCAAGAGATATCAAAATTAAATATTGTTATTCATTCCTTTCAACTCAATCAAGAATAAACTTACAATAAACTACAACATGATTTACCCTAAACAATACGGCTAATATGATCCGTTTGACACGAATATTTTATATAGATCACGGAACACATTGTGACATGATAATCCATCTTGGCACCACTGCACCAAACAACCACCAAGTGAAGAAGAAGAAGAAGAAGAAGAAGAAGAAGAAGAAGAACTAGCAAGTAGGGTAGGGAACACCACATTCACGGCCAAGCTTAATGTTAGTGGACATAAAAAGCTTAATATTAGGGTCTTTTAGCAAGCCACAAAGGCATGGCCGTTGCTCTCTCATCTTTTGGCAGCAAATTCTTGATGCTTCTACTGACATTGTTATTGCTGGTAAGCACATGGCCATTTCTACCGGGGTGCATATCACTCCTTCCGTCTCTTTCACCATTTCCGTCCCCATTATCACCACCACCACCACCACACACGCTATTATCTTCTTCATCATTGTCATTTTCTCCCTCTAACAATTGACTAATTCTGCTGCAAAAACACAGCTGCTACTAACCTGAATATAAACTGCATCTCCACACATGATATGTCGGCCATTAGGATAAATCAAATTCAATTATTCCCACGAAGTAAGCAACCCAATTAAGTAGGCAACAATTTATTAATGAAGTCAAACACATGTGGGTGTGTTGTAGAGTGAAGAATTAGAATTTGAAGGTCAACTTAAATGTCCATTTTCAATAGTTATATTCTACACCCATGTATTCAGCTACACTAATCCACAACACATTCCAGGCTGCTAAGACCATAACGTGGCAAACAACCCAATTCTTTCTTCACATATATAATTATAGGTAAAATGAATTCAAAATGAGAAGGTTACACCTGAAATGGTGGAGAAGTACAGGCGGCTTAATATTCAAATACTTTACAATATTCACATTCCACTACTTCACCAGACAAGTACTGCTGGCGGCCGGATCTCACCCAAACTTCAAGGATGATGATGTAATTGTGGGAGCAGATTAAGGATAGGGATATAACTGAAAAACAACAATACACTAATTCTTTTAATTAATTCAACTTAATCATATATCTTAGCCGCCATCATTCTCACTATATCAGTTTAATTAATATTCAATGTTAGTATCACAAGACAAGGACTAGATAGATGTATACAATGTTGATAAATAGCAGATTACAATGCCTTGTGAGATACCAAGAATAATGGACACAAAGAAAACTCCATCTGCTTACCTTCTTCTTTTCTTCTCAACCTTGTATTTATTTATTTTGTTTGTTTCTGTTGCAGCTGCACAATCAGCATCCAATGGCAGCTGCATTGAGATTGAAAGAAAAGCACTTGTCGACTTCAAACAAAGTCTTGCAGATCCATCTGGCCGCCTTTCTTCATGGGTTGGTAACAATTGCTGTCAATGGGATGGTGTAGCCTGCAGCAAGGCCACAGGTAACGTCATTCGCATTGATCTCAGAAACTCGTTTAACCTCACCTATCCTGAATATATTATGTTTGGGAGTGAGGCAGAGGCCTATGAGCGGTCAAGTTTAAGTGGTCAAATTAGTCCCTCTTTGGTCAACTTGAAACAATTGCAGTACTTGGATTTGAGCATCAACAATTTCTTGGGAATTCCTATTCCTGAATTCATTGGTTCCTTGAAGGAGCTGAAATACCTTAATCTTTCCCACGCTTACTTTTCTGGAATGATTCCTCCCCATCTTGGAAACCTGTCAAACTTGGAGAACCTTGATCTTTTTCCTTATTCATTCACTAATTCTGATCCTAAAAGCCTTTGGGTTTCTGATTTGAATTGGGTAGCTACACTTGAGTCTCTTAGGTATCTAAATCTAGCAAATGTGAACCTTAGCTTAGCTTCAAGCCATTGGTTGCAAGCAATCAATATGCTTCCTTCGCTCTTAGAGTTGCGCTTGACAGGCTGTGATCTTAGTAGCCTCCCCCATTCTCTTCCAAATGTAAATCTCACTAGGCTGCAGGTCCTGAATCTCAATGTAAACAACTTTAACTTCTCACCCTTTCCTTCCTGGCTATTTAATCTTAGTAACCTAGTGGATCTGAACCTTGCAAATTCTGAAATCAAAGACACTATAGATTATGATTCCTGGAGAAACTTTTGTAACTTGCGCATGCTAGACTTATCCTTTAACAAAATTACCGGGGAAATATTAGGCAGCCTGCCTCAATGCAGGAATGTTAGCTTGGAGGTGTTAAGCCTACGATACAATCAATTCAGTGGGAAGATTCCAGAGTCCTTGGGAAACTTTAGGAGGTTAAGAGTCGTGCAACTGTGTGGGAACTCATTTGTAGGTTCAATTCCAATATCTGTAGAGGGGTTGTCAGTTTTGGAGGAATTGGACCTTTCTAACAACAAATTGAGTGGAAATATCCCTGAAAGCATTGGGCAATTCAGTGCTTTAACATATTTAGATCTCTCAATGAACTCCTGGCAGGGTGTTGTTTCTGAAAATCATTTCCTCACACTCAAACATTTGAAATGTCTGTCCTTGTCTTCTGTGAACCAATCATTGGCTTTCAGTGTGAAGCAAGAGTGGGTTCCCCCTTTTAGTCTAGAGGTCATCTTAATCCAAGATTGTCGATTGGGTTCTACATTTCCAGCATGGCTTGAGACTCAAAAGGAATTGGTCAGCGTAGCCCTGAAAGGAGTTTCGATTTCAGGCATAGTCCCAGACTGGTTTTGGAACTTAACTCCAAACATTAGGTGGCTGGAACTTCAAAACAACCAATTAACTGGAATTCTTCCAAAATCTTTGAACTTTTCACCTCAGGCAGTATATGTGGATATAAGTTCTAACTCGTTCATGGGCACAATCCCACTTTGTCTCAATGTTCAAAGTCTTAGTTTAAGTAATAATAAGTTTTCAGAACCAATGCCTCAAACCATTGGCCAAGAAATGCCAATGTTATTTGCATTACAGCTTTCAAGAAACTCACTAACCGGCAATCTTCCTTCTTCCTTGAATAAAATGAAGATTCTGACCACTCTTGATCTCTCCAACAATCAACTTTCTGGGAGTGTATTCAAGGATTGGAAGGGTTTAGACTTATTAAACACGGTAGATCTTTCAAACAACAATCTGTCAGGTGGAATCCCAAATTCCATATGCTCCCTGCCACAGCTGCAAATTCTGAAACTAAACGGGAATAATCTTTCTGGAGACTTGTCTTTCTCCTTGCAAAATTGCACAAGTCTCGTTACACTTGATCTTGGAGGTAACAAGTTCAGTGGGAAAATACCAAACTGGCTTGGGGAGAAACTTGTTTCAATTTCGTTACTAAATCTGCAAGACAATAAGTTCAATGGAACTGTTCCTGAACAGCTTTGTGATCTTCCTGATCTCCACATCCTGAATATTGCACATAATAACTTGTCAGGTTCTATTCCACGGTGTTTGGGCAGTCTGGATGGTATCAACTCCTTCAAACCATACTTTCCAGCGTCATACGCCTCCATTTACTCACAGCAAGGGATATTTATTGTGAAAGGACAACAAATTGAATACACCAAGATACTCTATCTTGTGAACATTATAGACCTTTCAGGAAATAATCTTCAAGGTGAAATACCTGGTGAAATTGCAAATCTGAAGTACCTAGGTGCCCTAAATCTTTCTCAGAATCAACTGACAGGAAATATACCAGAAAGTATTGGAAACTTGAAGCTTTTGGAAAGTCTTGATCTTTCCCGCAACCATATTTCAGGCGTCATCCCTCCAAGCATGACTTCAATGACTTCCTTGAACTACTTGAACTTGTCGTACAACAACTTATCAGGGCTAATACCATCAACGAACCAGTTCCTGACCTTTGTCGATCCATCAATATATGAGGGTAACCCTGGACTTTGCGGGGATCCATTGCCAACCAACTGTTCTGCGCCCAATGAAGGAAAGAAACAACGAAAGGATGATAAAGACGAAAAGGAAGAGGGGAGTGAAATGTTATGGTTCTGGACAGGCATGGCAGTGGGATTTGCAGCGGGGTTTTGGGCTGTTTGTGGAAGTTTGATAGTGAAGGAATCGTGGAGAAATGCTTATTTCAAGTTTGTCGATAGAATGAAAGACAGCGGCTATGTAATGATAGTGGTGAACATGGCTCTTCTTAGAAGGAAGCTGAAATGGAAAAAAAATTATTAATCAGATCAGATGTGACCATGCTTGAAGCAGGTTAAAAACTCATCTTTAGTAATTGCACACTTAATATTACTTACATGTATGTTAACTTTTTTTTAATTTTGTTTTTTTTATGATTACTTGCAGGTTAGCCAATGCAGTTGGTTTTACATTTCGTAGGAGACATGGAAGTGACAAAAACAGATTGATTGTTCTGATGACAAATTTAAAGCAGATTATAGTCCTGATTGTTGCATAAAAGCAAAAAGCACCAGAGCTAGATGGAATTATGTATGCCTTGTAATCTTGTTATCTTATTAATTCACTGTAATTCCCATGAAAAATATGCTACTAATTGGGTTCAACCCTATGTATGAAGGATCCCATAGCTTGTGGAAGTGGAGTAATCTTTTTCTTTTCTTTTTCTTTCACAAGTCCCTTTTTTTTTCTAATGAAATCTTCATGACAATAAAGGAAAAAGTCATAAATTATGAGTTATATATAAAGATTGAAACAAATGAGTCATAAATTACAGTTTAATGGGTATTAGTTCTAGTGCTAACTGAGAAATGGGAATATATCATTGGTGAAAGGCATCGTCGCCTTTGTTAGTGACATCGTTGTCGCACAGTCGAACCGAGATTATCTTAAACCTGTAAAGTCTAAAAAAAATAATAAAAATAAAAAAGTCTCGCGTTTACTTTTGATTTGATTAACTACATAAAATTATGAAATGGAGTGATGAATGCTTTGAATAAATATGACTCTGACTGTGACCAAACATTCTGATTTATTATTTATTTATTTCTTCGAGAAGAGAATGCAGGCAGGCAATTGAAAGAAAGAGATGTAAACTTGTAACTGGAATCCATTGACTTTCTTCTTAGCATAGCTTTGACAGGTGAAATAAAAGAAATAGCTCAGCCATTAACAACTCCAGTCAATTGAAATACTTTAAGAACATCATTGACTGTATGACATAATCGAATTCATTAACAAATATTAAGTAGCTTAGGATAAATAATTTGACTGATTCTTCTGCTGAGATTATAGTCTTGATTCAACCCATCTTTCCAATAAAAACAAATCAAGCCATTACATCACCATATTCACGTCCTTGAAAATTAAAATATATATATATACTTTGGTCCAATCACCTTAAGTCCCACTCCTATCCATTGATTTTGATGTAAGTACTTATATGGAATCAACAATATTCTTAACACTGCGGAATATTCAACGATGTTCACTCTTTTTTTTTTTCCTGAAATGCTGATAGATACCTGAAAAGGGCACTAAGGCCTTAGCTTTAGGCACAAGAGACTGTACTCATCATACCAATGATTCTGTTTTTTTGCTCATGGTTGCAACAGAGATTCATATACTTATGTATTCCAGGATTTAAAGCCAACAGTGTTTTTAGTCTTGATTGAGATCTTTGTGTATTATACCAGCTAACAGATTTGCAGTTTTATTACACATAATCTGATCGTAAAAAGTCATACAACCTAAGCAAATGGAATCTGATCGAGTCAAAACAAAATACAAAAATAGAAAATTAAGCTGTTTCCATCTTTTATTCCTATGTTCTGTCTCTTCCATTGTGTCTCCAGCAGCTGCAATGACTACCCTGCAGTGGTAACCAAAAGAATATATTACGAATAAAATTTGTATAATACTAATTACTTATTTAAATATGTAATTACAAAAGATGAAACTTTTACCTGCTTGAATTATTGTCATATCTGATCTGATCAATAATGTCTTCCCCAGTTGAGCTTTCTTCGAATCCGAGCCACGTTCAACACAGTGATTATATAAGCTCTGTCTTTCATTCTATCCACAAACCTGAAATAAGCAATTCTCCAGGATCTTTTCACTGTCAAACTACCACAAACCATCCAAAATCCGACAGTAAATCCAATTGCCATGCCTGAGAAGAACCATATTGTTTCAGTTCCATCTTCCTCTTCCTGCTCGTCATCCTTGTTCTGTTTGTTTCCTTCGTTTGGCTCGGAACAGTTGGTTTGCAATGGAGGCCCACAAAGTCCAGGATTACCCTCATAAATTGACGGATCAATAAATGTCAGGAATTGGTTGGTTGTTGGAATTTGCCCTGACAAGTTGTTGTGTGACAAGTTCAAGTAGTTCAAGGAAGTCATTGAAGGCATGCTTGGAGGGATGACGCCTGAAATGTGGTTGCAGGAAAGATCAAGACTTTCCAAAAGCTTCAGCTCGCCAATATTCTCTGGTATCTTTCCTGTCAGTTGATTCTGAGAAAGATTCAGAGCACCTAGGTGCTTCAGATTTGCAATTTCTCCTGGTATTTCGCCTTGGAGATTATTCCCCGAAAGGTCAATGATGTTGACAAGATAAAGTATCTTGGTGTATTCAATTTTCTGGCCCTTCACATTTAACAACGTCTGCTCTGAGTAAGGGGGGGCGTATGGCGATGGAGAATATGGTTTCAAAGAATTGATACCATCGAGACTTCCCAAACACGGTGGAATATACCCTGACAGATCATTATGTGCAAGATTCAGGATGTGGAGATCAGGAAGATCACAAAGCTGTTCAGGAATAATTCCACTGAACTTATTGTCTTGCAGATTTAGTATCGAAACCGAAACAAGTCTCTCGCCTAGCCAGTTTGGTATTTTTCCACTGAACTTGTTACCTCCAAGATCAAGTGTAACGAGATGTGTGCAGTTTTGCAAGGAGAAAGACAAATCTCCAGAAAGATTGTTCCCGTTTAGTTTCAGAATTTGCAGTTGCGGCAAGGAGCATATGGAATTTGGGATTCCACCTGACAAATTGTTGTTTGAAAGATCTATTGTGTTTAATAAGTCTAAACCCTTCCAATCCCTGAATACATTCCCAGAAAGTTGATTGTTGGAGAGATCAAGAGTGGTCAGAATCTTCATTTTATTCAAGGAGGAAGGAATATTGCCACTTAGTAAGTTTCCTGAAAGCAGTAATGCATATAACATAGGCATTTCTTGGCCGACGGTTTGAGGAATTGGTTCTGAAAACTTATTATTACTGAAACGAAGACTTTGAACATTGAGACAAAGTGGGATTGTGCCCTTAAAAGAGTTAGAACTTATATCCACAAATACTGCCCCTGGTGTAAAGTTCAATGATTTTGGAAGAGTCCCAGTTAATTGGTTGTTCTGAAGTTCCAACCACCTAGTCTTTGGAACCAAGTTCCAAAACCATCCAGGTACTGTGCCTGCAATAGAAACTCCTTTCAGGGCTATGCTAACCAATTCCTTTTGAGTCTCAAGCCATGCTGGAAATGTAGAACCCAATCGACAATCTTGGATTAAAATGACCTCTAGACTAAAAGGTGGAACCCACTCTTGCTTCACACTGAAAGCCAGTGATTGGTTCACAGAAGACAAGGACAGACATTTCAAATGTTTGAGTGTGAGGAAATGATTTTCAGAAACAACACCCTGCCAAGAGTTCATTGAGAGATCTAAATATGTTAAAGCACTTAGTTGCCCAATGCTTTCAGGGATATTTCCACTCAATTTGTTGTTAGAAAGGTCCAATTCCTCCAAAACTGACAACCCCTCTACAGATTTTGGAATTGAACCTAGGAATGAGTTCCCACACAGTTGCAAGACTCTTAACCTCCTAAAGTTTCCCAAGGACTCTGGAATCTTCCCACTGAATTTACTATATCGCAGGCTTAACACCTCCAAGGTGACGTTGCTGCATTGAGGCAGGCTGCCTAATATATCTCCACTAATTCCGTTGAAGGATAAGTCTAGCACTTGCAAGTTACAAAAGGTCCTCCAGGCTTCAGCAACAATGGTGTCTTTGATTTCAGAATTTGCAAGGTTCAGAACCACAAGGTTTCTGAGTTTAAATAACCAGGAAGGAAATGATGATGAATTGAAGCTGTTGACTTTGAGATCCAGGACCTGAAGTTTAGTGAAATTTACATTTGGAAGAGAATGGGGGAGGCTACGAAGATCGCAACCTGCCAAGCGCAACTCTAGAAGAGAAGGAAGCACATTAACTGCTTGCAACCAATGGCTAGATGCTAAGCTGAGGTTTACATTTGCTAGATTCAGATTCCTAAGAGACTCAAGTTTAGCTACCCAATTCAAATCAGAAACCCAAAGGCTTTTCGGATCAGAATTAGTGAATGAATAAGGAAAAAGATCAAGGCTTTCCAAGTTTGACAGGTTTCCGAGATGAGGAGGAATCATTCCAGAAAAAGAAGCATGAGAAAGGTTAAGATATTTCAACTCCCTCAAAGAACCAATGAATTCAGGAATAGGAATTCCCAAGAAATTATTTTTGCTCAAGTCCAAGTACTGCAAATGTTTCAACTTGAGCAAAGAGGGACTGATTTGACCTCTTAAACTTAACCACTCATAGGCTTCTGCCTCACTCCCAAACATTATATACTCAGGATAGGTAAGCTTAAATGGGTTTCTGAGATCTATGCGAATGACATTACCTGTTGCCTTGTTGCATGCAACGCCATCCCATTGGCAGCAGTTGTCACCAACCCATGAAGAAAGGCGACGAGATGGATCTGCAAGACGTTTTTTGAATTCGACAAGTGCTTTTCTCTCAATCTCAATGCAACTGGAATTGGAAGCTGATTCTCCAGCTGCGTCAGAAACAGAAAAAAGAAAAAATTCATAAAAGATTGATAAGAGGAGGAGAAGAAGAAGATGTGATGAGGCAGTTCTGTTAATGGCCATTCTTGCAAAATTTATGGTATGAAAAGTCATACAAATTCTTCTGGTTTTATAGGGAGGATATATGGGGTAAATATGAGCATCACAATTAATCTACTTTTATCAACAGTTTATCTAGTCCCTCTGGCATATAAACTTAGAATTTACGATTGTAAAGTAGACTTATTCAATGGTAAATCCACCAGCAATTGTGCGTCGTTAATGGGTGTCTCTGTAGTATCAAATTTTCCTAACTTGTGATCGTTAATGTTGAATTTGACATATGAAATCCATACTGAGAATTAACAAATTCTAATATCTACATCAGGTCAATCCACTCAAACAAAGGAGTAGACGAAAGCACAAATTTGAAGAATCAGTCCAAGGAAGAATATCAGTCCATGAAATGGATATAATTCAAGCAAACATATTCTACACAACCGCACTAAAAATTGGAATTCTTCCTTATTATTTGTGCGCATAAAGTCAAATTTTTACGTTTAGAAGAAACAAAAAAGCATTGAATATGGACTAGTTATGCCTGAATACCAAATGGTGCAGACCAAAGGAAATATGAATAGATGGTATTGTCTCTTTTAGTATATATTGAGGTTGCCAGTACTTGCATTTTGCACCTCCACTTTCTCACCCTTTAGTACACACATACCAGAATCACTCAGCGAAGATGAAGATGGTATGGAGTAGCATAGTTGTGTTAATGATGGTGATAATAGCGACGGAAGTGCAAGTGTCACAAGGAGTAATATGCAGCCCTGTGGAATTGGCCATGTGCCTACCAGCAATCGCCATGTCTGAAGGAGTATCAAGCTTATGTTGTCGTAAGATGAGGGAGCAAAGGCCTTGTTATTGTGGGTACTTAAAAGATCCAAATATCAAGCTTTTCTTCGCCTCGAATGTACAACTTGGTCGGCAATGTGGAGTTCCCTTCCCTACTTGCTAATTAACTTATCAATAACACTTCATCAATGTATTAAATATACTTGTATTGGCATACTCCGGATAGACTGTCTCTTCCCTTTTTACAATATCAAATCTGCTTCATATAATAAACAGTTCTGTTATTAAAATGTTTCAATGGAGTTTCTGTTTTTTTGTTGCACTGTCAATATTGGCTGTCTCTATACTGTCATAGTTTCCAAAAATGTTATCTAATGTCCAATTATTCCTTTGACATAACAAAGCTATAATGAGAATTAATAATTCCATATAATTAAGTAAAAGTCTTCCACTCAACCCATGGAAATTGAGGGCATTGTAGAAACATTCAAACCTAGATTACTAGCAGTTGATTCTTATTTCTAAGGTAAATGATTCGGACTCGCATATCCAAATCAATATGATGTATGTTCTTAGCAGATAGCGGAAATGGTTCCACTCAACCCATGGAAATTGAGGGTACTGGAGAAACATTCAAACCTAGATTACTAGTAGTTGATTCTTATCTCTAAGGTAAATGATTCGGACTCGCATATCCAAATCAATATGATGTACGTTCTTAGCAGATAGTGGAAATGGTTCCACTCAACCCATGGAAATTGAGGGTATTGGAGAAACATTCAAACCTAGATTACTAGTAGTTGATTCTTATTTCTAAGGTAAATGATTCGGACTCGCATATCCAAGTCAATATGGTGTATGTTCTTAGCAGATAGTGGAAATGGAAGGAAGAGTGAAACAATGAAATACTTTTCTTCAGAAATTCTGCTGCAAACAAAAATTCTTTTTCCACAAAACCAGATTTCACGTACAAATTCATCAGTTAAATAAAAAAGAAGTGGATTACATGATTAATGAGCCTTAAATATGAGTTGCATGCTTCCTTGATTCTAGTTTGATGCTGCCAATTTTAGCAGACAACTAATTATCTTTTTTCTGTAGTCATATTAGAATGTGAACTTTTAAGCCTGCAAGTTTAAATCATAAATATTCAACCTTGTAAACATGTGAAAAAATCCAACGCCTTTATTATACTTCATTTTACAAAATTGTTTGCTAGAATACTACAAAAACACTTATTTAGCAGAATTTCGTTACGTGTACAAAGAGTCCCTACCAAAAGAAACAACATACAGAAAAGCCTCAAAAGCATTACAACTAGAATGAGACAACCCATTTTTATACACATATATATATATATATACTTCTTGTCCTCCATCCTTAGCCCATTTTGTTCTCATGCTAACGCGTTGTATTTACAGCACCATTTCTGCAGCAACAACAAGAAAAAGGAAAGGAAAGGAAAGGGTTAATATGCAAAGTTACAAACTATGGAAAAAATATAAAGAAAGAACCAAAATTTAATTGTTACTACCTCTCTCTGGTCTCAACCCAGTTGGAGTTGCTGATGATCTTACCCCTTGCTTGACAAAGAAGCCCTTATCATTTTGTAAGAACAGAGAAAACTGAATCTTTCATGGTATCCACAAAATTGAAATAAGCATGCCTCCAAGCCTTCTTCACCATCAAAGTTCCAACAACAACCCAAAAACCCACCATGAATCCTGGAGCCATGCCTGAGTAGAACCATTTCATATCAATCCAATCACTATCATCATCATCCTCCATGCCCATGTCGTGATCCTGACTGCCATCATTTGGAGTGGAGCAGCTATTTGGCAACGGGAAACCACAAAGTCCAGGGTTACCCTCATAAATCGACGGATTGATAAACGTTTGAAACTGGTTAGTTGATGGAATAGGCCCCGAAAGGTCATTGTTTGATAAGTTTAAGTAGCTCAAGGCAGTCATAGATGGCATGCTCTGGGGAATGGAGCCTGAAAGTTCATTGCTTGACAGGTCAAGAGACTCTAAAAGTTTTAGATTTCCAATACTTCCTGGTATTTTTCCACTTAATCGGTTCTTTGATAAATTGAGAATTCCCAAGTATGACAATTTTGTAACGTCGTCAGGTATCTGTCCTTGCAGATCATTTCCTGATAGATCGAGGACATTCACAACAGTAAGTATCTTGGTATATTCTATTTCTCTTCCCTTCACATTCAACTGTACTTGCTCCGTGTAAACAACTCGATTCGTCACTGGATTATAAAGCTTGAAATATGTCAAACTACTCAGATTGCCTAAACATGGCGGGATTGATCCTGACAAGCTATTATGTGCAAGGTCCACAATATGGAGATCGGGAAGACGACAAAGACTTTCAGGGATGCTTCCAGTGAGCTTATTGTCTCGAAGAACCAGTATTTCTGCTGAAAATAGCCTTTCACCAATCCAGCTTGGAATGTCACCAGTGAATTGATTGTGTCCAAGATCGATTGATGCAACATATGTGCAGTTATCCAAGGACTGAGACAATTGTCCTGAAAGGACGTTGTTGGATAACTTCAAGACCTGGAGCTGAGGCAATGAACATAGTGAGCTTGGAATACCACCAGACAGACTGTTTTGGGAGAAATCTATAGTGTTAAGGTCTTGCAAACCTTCCCAGTTGCTAGGAATTTGCCCGGTCAAGTGATTGTTTGAGAGATCGAGAGTGTATAGTTTCTTCATTTCAAAGAAGGAAGGCGGAATTTCACCAGTAAATGAGTTACTAGAAAGTTCCAAGACTGAATTATTAGGCATCTTTTGGCCAATGTTTGAAGGTATAGGCCCTGAGAAGTTGTTGTTACTTAAAGAAAAAGATTCAACATTTAAACAAACAGGGAAAAAGCCCTCTAGCATATTGGAACTTAGATCAAATCTCTGTGCCCCAGGTTTAAAGATCAGCAATTCTGGAATTGTTCCATGTAATTGGTTGTTTTGAAGTTCCAACCACCTAAACTGTGGAGTCAAATTCCATAGCCAGCTAGGAATGGAGTCTGCAATCCCATCCCCGATTAAGGTAAGCTTAGTTAAATCCTTCTGAGTTTCAAGCCATGGAGGAAATTTAGGACCTAATTGACAATCACGGATCAGAAGGACTTGTAAGCTAAAAGGGGGAACCCAATCCTGTCTCACATCAAATTTCAAGGAGATGTTTGTACAAGATAAGGAAAAAACTCTTAAGTTCTTGAGCTTAAGGAAATGGTTTTCTGAAAAGTTACCCGCCCAAGAATTCCCGAAGAGATCCAAGTAAGTTAAAGCCTCAAGTTGCCCAATGCTTTCAGGAATAGTTCCACTCAGCTTATTGGCAGAAAGGTCCAAATCCTGCAACAGAGACAAGCTCCCAATGGAAGTGGGAATTGGACCTGTTAATGAATTCCCAAAAAGTCGAAGGGATTTCAAGCTCCATAATTCACCTAATGACTCAGGAATCTCACCACTCAGTTGGTTATATGCCAAGTGCAAAACCTCCATGCTAAAGTTACTGCATTCAGAGAAACTATCTAGGAAGTGAACTATATCACCACTAAATGCATTGTAAGTCAAGTCTAAAGCTATCAGATTACAGAGATTTCTCCAAGGATAACTGGATATGACACCCTGGAGTTCAGAGTTCATAAGGTTAAGCTCCACAAGAGTTGTAACATTAAACAACCACTGAGGCAATGAGGAATTGATATAGTTGTTAAAAAGATGCAAGACTCGCAACGAACCGAAATTGACAGATGGAATGGATTGAGGGATGGTGAGAAGATCACAGTGTGGCAAACGCAATTCGACAAGAGAAGGAAGTTCATTCAAAGCCTGCACCCATGTAGTTGATATCAAGCTAAGGTTGACATTTCCCAGGTTGAGATACTTGAGAGAAGACAATTCAGACAGCCACTTTGCATCAGAAACCCAAAGCTTTTCAGGGTAGATTTTTGTGTAGGTGAATGGAAAAAGATCAAGAAATTCCAAATTCGACAAGTTTCCAAGATTTGGAGGAATAATTCCAGCAAAAGAAGCGTGAGAAAGGTTAAGGTATTTCAACTCCTTCAAGGAACCAATGAATTCAGGAATTTGAACTCCTTGGAAGTTGTTTACACTCAAATCCAAATACTGCAACTGATCCAATTGAAGCAAAGAAGGATCAATCACACCACTCAAACAGGAATGATTATAAACTTCAATCTCAGTTTGGGACATAACATACTCAGGATAGCTAAGGTTGTAAGGATTTCTGAGATCAAGCTTGATTACTTTACCTGTTTGTGAATCACAGCCAACACCTTTCCATTGACAGCAGTCATCACCAATCCAAGAAGAAAGACGGCCCGATGGATCTTCAAGACTTTGTCTGAATTGCAGAAGAGCTTCCTTCTCAATCTCAGCACAAACAGCAGCAGCTTCAGTGGAAACAAGTAAATCAAATAGATTGAAAGAGACTAGGTGAAGGAGAAGAATATGTAAAGGGGTGACGGCCATAGTTTGGAATACCTGCCCTTTGAAATGGTCTGCAGATTCATATATAAAGAATATTGTGCTGTTTACAGGCGCAAAAAACATGCTTATTAGTCAATTGATAAAGACATCACTGCAATTGACCATAAGCACCACCACAGATTGTATTCCAAATTTGGAATCTTAGGATATTATTTCTTGATTTTTTTTTTTTTTATACAATACATGTAATAATGGTAATGGCTACTATTCCTCAAGGTCAATGGCTGTAGCAACAAGAAATTTATGAGTTCATAGGTGGGAAGTCAATAGCAAAAAGATGAGCCATAAATGAGTATTAGCATAATATTGAATGCAAAAAGCCAAAAAGACAAGAGAGAATGTATTAATGGGCAAAGAAGTCAAAAGTGGAGAGGTGAGTTGATTGAGGCATTCAGAAATTAATATTGTATTCGTCAATGGCGTCGCCGCCTTTGTCAGTGCCATCACTGTCCCACTCTTGCCCTGCCTCTTTTTATAACTCAGATATATAAAATATTTGACCCCAGAATCTCTTAATTAAACCTGTACGACATGCTAATTGTATTATAAAATTAAAATAATAATAAAAGTCATCTTTACTTATGATTATTAAGTAATCAGCTAGTCAAAAATTAAAATTTAATTAACCAGAAATACCAAGTACAGGAGTAAGTGATGCAATTTTCCATAAATTATTGCAAACTTGTAAGTTGAGGCAATTACAGTAAACAAATAATTATGACCAAATGGAAATGATGAATTCATTGAATAATCATTACTGTGACCAAGGAGGCTTCAACTTCAACATTTTGATTAAAAACTAGAAACAAATATCATCTGCATTTAATTTATTTTCTAGATGGCTCAAAATTTTGACGGAAAAAGACTTGTGAGAATCAATGGTGAGTTAATGCTATACTTCAATTATTCATCACCCTGCATCAACATGACAACAACATTTCTTAATTTCTACTGCAGCTTGCTAAATCACAACAAACAGTGTGAAATTCAAGAATCCGTTTGTAACTCTAAATGACATTTTTGTATAACTTCTATACATATTTATACAAAGACAAATTATGTTTCAAGTACAACATATAGATCAAAACTAGAGTCAAATATCATCTGCATTTTTTTTTTTTTTTTGACTGAAAAATCATCTGTATTTATTTCTAGATGGCTTATTCTTTCTCAACCAAAAAGTTGATGGAAAATGACTAATGAGAATGAATCATGAATGGGGTGTCAATAGTCCAATTTAATTATTGATCACTGTGAATCCATTTGCATCAACCATTTTGCTGTGTCACCCACATCACAGTAGCATTTCTTAATTTCTGGATTTGCTATACAGGAACAGGACTTTGATGCACAAAATACCTATCAATATTGCATTATTGGATTATCACTTATCCGACTATCAATATTATAGCCGCCCCACCATGAAAATTGTTGATCTCTATCATCCTTTTAGCAAAAATGAATAAATAAATCTCCAATACTGCTACTCATTTGTATCTATCCATAACTCTCTATATGAGAATTTTGTATCACATATACATAGTATAAACACCAAAGGCAGAACTTGTCGGACAACCATACAGCAACTAGGTTTGCTGTAAAACTACATAAATATATGTATGATTAAATCAAACTACCATGACTTACACCTATTAGAAATATTGGATACCTCAGATTAGGCAATCACGAATCTACCCATTTCACACGAATTACTGCCTAACGCTGTTCTGATAAAATAATATCTGGTATCTACTTTAAATGCCTAGTTTGACATCGGTACAAGTGCGGGAGAGTGGAGAGGAGCAGAAAAAGCAAGACAGGAGATGAATCAGGTAATTGCACAATTCAGAGCATGCAACTGGTAGAGGAAATCATGTCACCAAAAAAAAAAAAAAGAGATGCAAAAGATGGAAGGAAAAGAAGTGTTTCACCAGCTCTTACAAAATTTGAAAAGATTGAAACTAGTATCTACAACATTTTAGAACTAAACTAAGTTAATGGCATGCCCATTGTTGGAAACTGCAAAAAGTGCCATGTTTTAAGACCTGGAAAATGGAAACCAAAGATGCCATCAAATCGCATCAAATTTCCTAAGTAATGAATTCTAAATGATTTAATCCGTAACATTGATCTTATGGCTCATAAGTTGCCGAGGAATAACTAACCTCAATGAGCCCAACTAATCCTCCCAAACAGCACACAAAACCTAAAAGTCCAGATGTAACATAAAATTTACTAAATTCGGTGACTTTAGCAAAGACATTTTGCACTATAGATATTACTGAAACATAATCAGTATTCAACCATATCATCAAAAGGACAGAACAGGTGACAAGTCTCAGCAACGACTTCACAGCATGAATGGAAAAATCCATAAAATAACTTCAACACATACCTGCGATCATTTTCGGTGAAATCTTCCATATGTGCTCTAATCTGAGAGCCAAATACAGTTGAAGAGAAACAAGAAAACATTACAATAGAACAACTCACAACTGAAGAGGGGAGATGGATCAACATACTCATCACAGATTTATGCCTGAATTAAGATTGAATATATTGCATTATTAAAATTTCGCTGGTGAATGCACAGCCAGTATTCCTACGACCCTATTTTTAGCATACAAACATCCATATAAGACAAGAGAGTCACGCTTGCCTTTTTGCAAGCAAAAAAGCCAAATACATAAAACAAAGATATCATTGCAACCAATTTCGAACTTCTTTATGATTTGATATGCGCTCAAAATGCTAGAATGCATGCCAAACAACAACTGGCAGAGCTTTGCTCATTATGCTATGAAGAAAAAAGAATATAAAAGCAGAATAACAGTATTTGGCACCCTCAAACTTCAGGCTTCAATGCCTTTCTCTAGCCCCTCCTCCTCCAGCTCCTTCACAGCTCTTATAAGGCCTTTTGTGATCCCACTAAGATGCAAACCATCCTCCTTCATTTTCTCCAATAGCTTCTCTGCTTTTTCCCAATCTAGGCCCTTTAAGCATAGAGATTGGATCAACTTGTTGTACTCATCCACATTAGGTCGAACGCCAAAATTCTTCATCTCTTCTAACAAATCCAATGCTTTGTCGAACTGTTCCAGTTTGCAATACCCCCGAATAAGAGTATGGTATGTCGCAGGAGCCAGTTTAGAATGCATCTTTTTGGCTTCTGATAATATTTTGCATGCCTCCTCCATCTGACCACCGCTTACGTAACCACTCATTATGACGGTGTATGCGTAAAGATCTGGTTTCAGTCCCCTGCTTTGCATTAATTTTTTCATCTCTAGGGCCTTTCTCATATCTCCACACTTCGAATAGCCATTAATAATGGAATTGAAAACATCATTTCCAGGAGGTGGACCCTCATCAATCATCTTAGAAAGTAACATTTTTGCTGTATCTAAATCTTTCATCCTACACAAACCACGAACAACAGATGAAAAGGAATTGATAGCATACTTTCGTTTTTCTGCTGGAAAAGCATCCAACATGTCTACAGCTAATTTGACTGTTTCATCCTTCTGAGAAAGTGAACTAATCAAAAAATTGACTGCAGACTGAGGAGGGCACTTGTTCTTCTCTTTTGCCAACAGATACACCATATGCGCATCATTTGCCTTGTCCCCTTTAGAAAGGGAGCAGATAATTTTACCAATTTTCTCACATTCTGGTAAGGCTTCTGCATCGAGCATCTTCAAACAAACTGATGAGGCCAAGTCAAATATTGATCGCCTACAAAGTGCTTCAATTGTATAACAGTACGTATCTGAATCTGGGACACACCCAAATTCCCCAAACTTGTCGAAAACTTCCTTTGCTGCCTTCCCTTTACCCAACTTCGAGAATGTAGCTATCAACTGATTAAGAATGTCCAAATTCAGGACAGCATTGTCCTTCTGAGCAATCTCGTTAACTAAATCCCACAGTGCATATGCATTTTTCTTTTTAAGTTCGCTACATATAGCTCTAACAAGTGCATCAACTAAATGGGTGGTCACACTAATATCTGGCTTCTCAATGGCCCACTTGAAAAACCTAATCAAATTTTCACCTAAAATTAGAGGGGTTTCCAGCACTTTCAGCACTAATTCCTCGTGTAAATCCAAATTCATGCTATCAAGGCTAGACTCTAACGACCCATCAGTTCTGCTCTGCAACAAAGACAAAAGATCCTCTAACTTCTCCGTATCTATCTCATAAACTTTTTCCTCCTCTTTTTCTTCTTCAGGTATCTGGTGATCACCTTCCCCAGCAAAATCAGATGAGAGCCTTTCTGACATGTCAATATCCTCTCTCTGAGTAACAAAAGTTTCCGTCTTGTCATCACCATATTCACTAAAAGACTGTGAAAATTGCTCCGATAGACCATCGAAATCTCCTTCGGAATCCAAATTCCATAATTGCAAACCACTGTTATCACTTGAAACAGTTGAGGAATCGTTTGCAGGGGCAAATTGGTGAGACTGAGCATCATTCTCACCATTTGGAACAGAATCTAGTGAGCTATGCTCTGCTTCACCTTCATTAGGGTTCACAGAAAAGTTTGAGAGAAATCTAAGGTTTTGATGCGGAAGCAGGGATTCAGAGGAAACCAATTTGGTGAAACGAGATCGAAATGAAGAGTGAAATACGGTGTGAGAAGTTGGTACCTCGTAAAAGTTTCTGATCGAACCCAAGTTCTTGGCTACATGTGTAGATTTGGCAGCTATGGATCTCCACATCTCTCTTTTGTATGTGAGTGTACGCTTTGCTCAGCTCTGTAAACTGTGAATGGCGGAAGTTCCCAACTCCAAAACCCTAACACTCACACACAGGGTTTTGTTTTTGACAGCAATATTGAAACGACGCAACTAATTGTCGTTTGACCTTTTTATTTTCAATCTCCCGTGAATTAATCCAAATCTCGATTTAAACCGACAAATTTTATAGTGAACCGGGTCCATATGAACCGTTACACTGAAAAACTAACACGTAAGTAATATTACCATTTGAAAAATAAAAAACTCTTATATATCAATTTTTCATTGAAAAGATCCACGTAGACCGGATCCATTGTATAATTTCTCATTTAAACAATTATGTGACACTAAACCTCAAAAATATCTATAAATAACAATGTTATTTTGATAATTTTTAATTTTTTTTGTTTTTATGTAGTCTATTTGTTCTTAATGAATATAATTTTAAAAAAATAAGATCTCATTTTCCATGTTTCAAACATCTAGTACATAAAATAAAAAATAATTATTGTAATAAGATTATATTGGGAATTATTATTATACATATAATCTTATTACAATAATTATCATTGTGATAATGAAAATAACATTTTATGGATATCAGGGTTTTATTTTCATCATTTACTTTGTTTTTCTAAATAAGTCCTATTAACGCAATCTATATACTCCCTCTGTTTTTAAATATTAGTCACTTTAAGATTTTTACTTTGGTTTTTTTATATGTCATTTTAGATTACCAATGCATTTTTTGCAATATTTTCTCATATTTACCCTCATTAAAAGCATGAGAGAAGTTCAATACTTAATGCAGATAAGTCTTAATAATTAAGGAGGAAGAGAATTTTAACATAAAAAGTAGAGCTTTAGTACAAAATTATTAAGGGTAGATTAGTCATTTTAATAACACAATTAATAATTTATTGATTTTGATGAATAACTTTAAGTGACTAATATTTGAAAACGGAGGGAGTACTACAAATATATTAACAACTTATCAAAATTGATCCATTACAAATGTATTTTTATAAAAAAAATAAAAAAAAAATTACATTTTTAATTACTTGCACATATAATTGGAATTTTTTCAAATTATATTGAAATAAATTTATGTTTCTAAGTATTTTTCGTAAGTAACCTAATAATCATAGTATTGATTTTCTTACTGGACTCACAATGAGAAATTTTATAGTGGACCGGATCCATGTGGATCTTTCCACTGAAAAACTAACACGTAAGTAATATGAGCATTGGAAAAATAAAAAAATATTTATGTGTCAATTTTTTATTGGAAATATCCATATGGACCGAGTCCGTTGTTTAATTTCTCGCTCACAAATTTACACCATTAAATAGACTCATTGTAGAAGAAGAGTATGGTTTTATTATATCAATTTATTTTCGTATAAATATTTATTTTATCTTTTATCTTGTTTATTATTTAAAGAAGTAGCCGTTGGGCCATCGCTGGCATGGGTGCCTTTTAGTCCTTTCATTTCAACGGTTACCACACTAAGTCAATATGACCGTTACCCTCTCAAAAATCGCTTTCTTATACCTTCAAACTCCTCCCTTCTTCTCCACTGAACAAAGCCACCAAATCTCTCCATTTCAACTTCATTTTGCGAATTCAAAGAACACCCATTTCTTCCAAAACACCAGTTTGAAATCAATCTATCATTCGCCAAAATGGGTGGCATCACACTCGGCAATCCACAATCAGTTTCTCAATCTCATCAACGCACCCACAGGTTCTTCCTCTTCTGCAACTATATCCTACTCGGTGCAGCCTCCAGCTGCATTTTCTTGACCCTTTCGCTTCGCCTGTTTCCTTCAGTATGCGGATTCTTCCTCATTCTTCTCCACATCTTGACCATTGCCGGGGCTGTCTCGGGCTGTGCTGCTGCCTCTTCTGGGACCAATACATGGTATGCTGCACACATGGTGGCCACTGTTCTCACAGCAATATTTCAGGGGTCTGTATCCGTATTGATCTTCACAAGAACAGGGGATTTCTTGGGGCAGTTGAAATCTTATGTTAGGGAAGAGGATGGAGCAGTGATTTTGAAGCTTGCCGGTGGTTTGTGTGTGTTGATTTTCTGCTTGGAATGGGTTGTGCTGACTCTTGCATTTTTCTTGAAGTACTATGCTTATGTTGATGGTGAAGTCAATGGAGGACTTCCTGTTGCAAGGAGGAGTGCTAAAGTTCAGCAAGAGGAGGACTTGAAGGACTGGCCATGGCCTTTCCAAGTTTAAGTTTTGGCTCAATTCCTGCCCACTATTCTTTATTGGTTAAATATATTGAATTTGTTTTCAATTCAATTCTTTTGGGTTCTATTTGGGTTTTTGTAATATGAATGGAATTTGCATGAGCATTTACTAGGTTGTGCAAGCTACTATAATATGATATTGAATAGTTAAACAAGTTTTTCTCTTGACCCCCTGCAATCTGCAATTTGGTGAAATTAAGGGCACATATATAAAGTTTCAGTCTCTCAAGAGTATACATAAAACTCTTATCAAATTATAGCAAATATAAACTACTACCATTATAACGCTTATTGAGTAATAAAAGCAACGGTACACTTGAAAATAAACAAACTTTCTTCCTGGAAATAAAGAGGGCAGAGAGAGACGCACACGAAACACTACTTTAACTTTAGATCTAGTATTTTCCTTTGAGACGCACATCTTTCTTTCCTCTGAGATTTTAGCACGCAAGAGACCGTGTATCTACAACACCTCTGCCACACCTCTGCCATTTCATCATCATGTGCCACCAAAATTAACATAAGAAATAACTAGTTCAGTGTATTTTGACTATGAGCACGGGATGGTGTTGTTGGCAGAACTTGATGCAAGAAGCTTAAAGCTTCAGTTCTCTACCAAAAATCCAGCTGAATGGCGCAGTGGATGATTCCTTGACTCTTGCTTGAGCTCTCTCCTCCAACCTTCTAATTCTTGCAGGCAATCCACACACATAATCCTGAGCTCTACGTCCTTCGCTGGAAAGGCCTGTTAGATTCTCCACCTTCCATCTTCCCACAAGAAATTCTAGGATATCAGCATAGTCCTTAGCAGTATAGACTCCAATCCGCTGGGCAACAGACGAATAATTTTCAAACAGGTTATCATCCTCCCCATCATACATCAAGTGTGCTGGCATAGAGATTTTTTTCCTCATCATATCAGCTAAACCCAAGACGGTGCCATCTGGGTCAATCTCAAATAGCTTCTCCACAATCTTAGTGTAGGCAGTTTCATGGCGTTTCTCATCTGCAGCAATGATGCCACATATCTGTGCCAGTTTCATGTCCCCATGCTCCTTGGCTAGCCTGGCTGTGTTTCCATGGGAAATGAATGTTGCCCTCTCTTGGAACGAAGTGTAGATGAAACCAAGGTATGGGTTGTTTTCTGTTTTAGGATCCTAAAGGAACACGGACATGCATAAGAGAAAATCAAAATCAACCAAGGTCTGGAAAGAGTATATAAGCAAAGTATATAAGCATGGCAGGAGATTAAAATCAACCCTTCTCATATCAACAGCATAGAACACTATAAACTACAAGAAGGATCATGTACCAACAGGTCCACATAGTGCACACCCTTAGAGAACAGATGACTGTAAGAGATTAGAAAAAAAAAAAAAAAACATGCAAGACTCACCAAAATCACACTGTTTTCATACCAGTAATTAAGTATACATGCTGGAGAAGTATTCCATTTGCGGTTTCAAAGTACGAAAATAATGAAAATGAGAAGGCAACAAGACAACAGGCTGAAAAGAGAAAATCCACACAAGCAAACTGACAATCTTTAAGAAAAGGCAGGACAAATAATTGATTTCATGAATACTAGACTGCAAGGTTATAAGTTCCACAAAAGAATGACCTCAAGTCACTAAACCTTTGTTAGGTTTCCTTACATGAAAATGGCTTTAGAGGAAGATATAAACAGAGTTTATCACAAGTAAGATAGACTTATGTGTCACAAGGGATCTTACCATTCCTGACCCAATCAGATATTGAATTGTCTTCTCAATTTGCCTCATGTCTACTCTTCCAGAAAGGTAGAGATATTTGTTGAGAAGATCACCGTGCCTATTCTCTTCAGCAGTCCATGCCCTTGTCCAGACTGCCCAAGAAGTAAGACTTGCACCTGTCTCATCTCGAACTCCATCCAGGGTATTAAGCATAGTCTGGTAGGTTGGAAGTGCTTCTTCAGTGATCATATCACCAACCAGCACCACAAAATAGTCATCAGGGAGTTCTTTTGCTCTCTGTCTCAACTCCTTCACTTGGTCATGAAATCCTTCAGATTCAGGTTCAGGAAGAAAATCTTGTGGCTGCCAACATTTCTCAACAGGTTTTAGGTGAACCAAGATGTTATCCTCAGCCCAACCCTCCAAAGACTTAAAAATTTCCAACTTTTGTGGCGGCATGGAATGAGTAACTTGAACATGCACCTCTCTTGGAGGGAAATGAGGCTTCTTCGGATTCTCAACTTCTCTGTGGCCAATGAAAGAATGAAGTTACACACAACAACCATTAGCAAATCAAAATTCGTGGCATATAGCATGCTCCACACTTAATTATGTTTTGCACATCTCTGTGGAGATCATTCAAACCATATGTAACATTCGTGTTTTATTTTGCAACGAGATTGTGGAAATGGGAAGAAAAGATGCCAGTATCAAATTCTGAATTCATAAGGTATGCAATATAAAGTGCATAAAAAAATCAGCGAAAGCAACATATATGAGGTTAACTACCAGCCACCAAACCCTATTCTAAAAAGTTTGCCACCTAAAAATGTCTCTCTATAAGGACTCAAGATAAAAATATTATGATGTTACATGTTAATAATTCTCATTCAAGAATCCATGACTTTTTGTGGTTTTATTGGGGTACTAACGGTTAATTTTGTAGAGATATGCTTCGATTCTGGGAAGATGTTAATCTTCATAAAAAAATATCCTACTTCTAATACTGACCAATATCCCAAAAAATATTCCATTGCCATCTTGTATTTTAATTCTTGAGTTATTATTTGCATTCAAAACCCAATATTAGGATTGCTTGAGGTTTGCTTCAAGTTCAGATGATCTCAGCTATGATATTTGCAGCCTGCTGTAATTATTTTGAAGCCAAAAAAATTTATTTCTGTTTTAAAAATCCATTAAAATATGAAACGAAGAGATGCTGAGACACAGAGAAGTACAGAATTTTATTGGTGAGATAGTCAGGTGTAAGCATTAGCATATAGAAGGAACCAAAACCAAACTCAACCACCTATGAAAGTATAGAGAGACAAATAAGTCAACTATCAAGCAACCAAATTCAACAACAAAGTCATATCCAAAGAGAGAATTTATGAGAGCTATATTCCATTCAAGAAATATGGTTATAAGGGAAAAAAAATTCCATTAAGCTTAGCATCTTCATAAACAGAAGCCTTTTTCCATATATGCTAAAAAACAGTGAAGGGTTATGACGGGATATTTCAGAAAAAAAGAAAGAGGATACCTGAAAAAAAAAAAAGCAACAGGTGATGAAAGCAACCTAAATAGTTTAAGCTCCAAAAGAAATTATTTGCGGCTAAAGAATTAAAGCATCGAGCTTTATCAAAATAAAGGAGCAAACAAATCAAGCTGGCTTAATGATTTGAATAAAGATACTTTAAGACATCAAGTACTGTATTAATATCCATCACAGAAAATGAAATTAAAACATGAAAAACTTGGAGGGGGAAGCATTTAATTATCATTTATATTTCATATATATTCTTAATGATGAGAATGACCTGTTTCTTAATAAAATAAATTAGTTGGGATTATGATTTGGGCCGTTGTCGTTGTTTTCCTAATTATTAATGTACAATCCAAAATACAGAACACAATTACCAGATCAAAATATTAAATTAATGAAGTAAGCAACATTTCTCACCAAAGAACACAAATCAAACCAGTCAACCAACAAGAAACAAGTTCCAAAGAAACAAGTTAACACGGGATCAGACCTAACTCTCAACAAATGATAACATAAAATAAAATACGCACGCATAGAATCAAAACCATACTGACAAAGTGAGAGGCCCACATGCAACTTTCAGAGAAAATATAATATAAGAGGCAATTCAATATTTAATTCAGACGAAATAAAATCTCACATGCAATTCACGGAGCAAAGAAGAACCCATGTAATTTAATCCATAGTATAGAAAATGAAAATTATCACAAATTACAGAAAATTTCAATAAAAAAAGGAACAAGTGTCAATATGAAGCAAGATATTGAGCAGAATCCAAAACAAATAAATAACCTCTTGCAATTTAAAACTCCCTTATTAAGCTACCAACCATTGCATGTAATAAAATCAGTTTAGATCACAACCACCATAAGCAAGCAACAATAAACAAACAGCATGCTTACATTCAAGAACTGGATTATGTAATATTCAGCTAGTATTACAAGCCAAATTTTGATGTAATCATAGAACGAACATAATGAATTAAGTAAAATATTGGAAGGAATTTGGAAGTATAATTTTCAATCAGACATGGATATAAGAAATTAATCCTGGCAACTGAGATCATTAAAGAAAACACATACTGAGAAATGAAGGAATCCACCGACTTGAGATAAATCCAAAACACAATTAAAGAAGGACACGAAAGAAAAAAACTATCTTGAACGATTTCACACAAAAGGACAAGAGAAAAAGAGTCAGCAGAAACGTGTACCGGGGAAAAAGCAAATTAATGAAATCACATTTACATGAACTGAAAATAGATTTCAACCCAATATGAAGCTCATTTAATATGAAAAAACAGTAAGAGGCGGCGTAATTACAATCGATCAAAGGTCGATCCTTGATCAATTGAAACATGAATGTCCAACAAAAATCAAAGAAATAACTAATCTCTCCAACATCAGTATGAACAGCACAAGATCATTTGCTAGCACGCACACACAACAAAAACAGCAACAACAACAAAATAAACGAAGGGAGAAGACAAATTAAAAAGGGCATCAATTGTTAACATAATGCAGTGAGGGAAAGTGAAAGTCACCTGGTGGAAGCCGAGCCTACAGCAGCTGAAATGAAGACTCTATTGGGAGATCTGCGAAAGCGAGATTGAGAAGGAAGCTGATGAGTTAATGAAGGGAAGGTAATTTGATTGAGTTTAAGAGCCATTGTTGAGGGTGTTTCCCACAAAAAGAGGCTCACTAGATTTTAGCAGCAAAGGTTTAAGCTTTGTTTAGAGATTTTCAGAGGAATCGGCAAGGCAAAGCGAGGGAGGAAATCAAATAAATAAATAAATAAATAAACCAAAAGACGCAGAAAGCACCAAATGGAGAGAGAAGGTGCACAAGGTTGCCAGCAATGGTGGTGCGAGGAAGACACGGAACGAACACCCCCTGCCCTCCTTCTTAAGAACTCCTCCTACTCAAAGCCCCCTTGTTTTTCCATTTTATTACACTTTCACCATTACTTTCTTTTTTTTCCTTTTTCTGTGAAGGTACTATTATTTTATGCTACAATTTTATCTCAAAAAAATTATTTATGGTAACTTTTAGTAAACAAATTGTCAAAGTTTACTTATTTATAGGCCGGAAAATCGAATTGAACCAAGCAAAAAAAAGGAACCGAACTGAACCAAAATTAGTGTGGTTTGGTTTGGTTTTGGTTTTTAAAAATGTGATAGTTTGGTTTTTGGTTTGGTTTCGGTTTTAAAAAAAAAGAACAAAAACCGAACCGAACCGAACTAATTATAAATATTTAAAAATTATTTATATATATGTATAAAATAAATTTTATTTGATATAATATATATTTATATTATTATAAAATTTATATTTATGAGATTTTAACAATATATATGTAATATACATCATTTTTTACAATAATTTATATATAATTAATAATAATTTAGTGATAATAATAATGATAATTTATTTAAATTTTAAAATTTTGAAATTTTGGTTTGAAACCAAACCAAACCAGAATTGAACTGAAACCGTTCGGTTTGGTTTAACCCAAACCGCATGTATATTGATTTGGTTTTAGTTTTTATAATTTTTAATGTTTGGTTTTTGGTTCGATTCGATTTTTGAACTAAACCGCATTTTGTTCACCCCTACTTATTTTTATTGGGAATAATTAAGATATTTCTCACAAAAAGCATAATTTAGATTGTTTTTGTTAAGCATTTTGGTTATGATTTTTAACCAACTGTTTGTGTAACATTGAAACATTATTTGGTCAAGAAATGTTACTTTTTATGAAAAGCACTTTTACATGGTAATATGTTGACCAAATTGCTCCTAATATAAACAAATAAGGTTTAACAATTTATTTGTAGAAATCTATAAAAAAAATATTTTGAATTGTAACAATTTATTTATATAACTACAAGAGTTATCAAAATATAAATATAACAATTTATTTATATTTTCGAATATTCTTAATTTTTAAAAATTATCTAATCATTTTTAGTAGCATTTATGTTATATTTTTATTTTTATAATTATTATGTATTAATTTAAAATATATCTATATTAATCTTTTTACGTCTTAACTCGTTATGGAATTTTGGAATATTGACTATGAATCATGTAACAACAGCTGAAATAAATAGGCTCTTAGTGTACTTTTTGATTGGATTATAATTTTCGATATACCACCAAGATATTATTTATTTTACTATTCCTATAATTCATAAAACTAGTACATATTGTTTTTAAAATTTAAACTTTTAACCTTTTGTAAAAGTATCAATTAATATTATGATGGGGATATAACCAAAATGTGAAATTCTAACTTCTAGCTAGATGATTGAAAAGATAATCAAGAATTGGAAATCATAAGGTTTTCTAGCTCCACAATAAATAGCTTCATTATCTTAGTAATGACCATGATTTTCAGATCCGGATTGGTCATCGAACCCGTGAATGGATGGATTTATGAATTTTGGATTAAACCGGAATAAACTGGAATCGAACCAGATTTAAAAAATGTATGAAAATAATAATACATTTATGTTATTTAAATTTATAACATTTTAAATTTTTAAATTTTTTATTATAATTTTTTAAACTTAAGGATTTTAAACACAATATAGTAATTAAAAAAACTTAATGTATTAATATAATTTTTATAATTATAATTAAATGTCAATTTAATTTTAAATAATTTAAAAATTAAAATTTTATTTTATTTTAATTAGAAAATCTAAAAGTAATAACCTAAATTATTAATTAAAATTATTTTCTTTTAAAAAAAAGCCTGGTCGAACCAAAAAAAGGTTTCAATTCACAGTTTTCTGGTTTGACCCGTCATTGAGCGATATTTTATTAGGGTGTAAAATGGCTAAAAATCAACCGAACCGACTTCCGGTTTCGACCGAACCTAATCCAATCCGGTTTTCAATAACTATGGTAATGACCACTCAAAATTTCTAAGAGGTGGTGATTGTCAGATCAAAGAAAATATACAATAAGTTTATATTTTCTCTAAGAGAATGAAACTAAAATAAATTAAAATATTAAGCTAGGCAAACATAATTATAGAATTTTATAATTAATTGCATTTTGCAAAGTTTTGAAATTTATTTTTATTGTGTTGGTTGGAGTGGTTGTTGCCACTTGAATTTCTAGTTGTTGCTTCATACTTGACTTGAGGTGTCCTGCAAAAGACAAGGGAGTGAAGGTTGGGTAACCAGTGTTCACACTCCAGGGATCAAGTTAGTTATGAGTTTTAGAATAATTATCACATAAGGTTTTGGGTTTTAATATTACCTTTTACAGAGTATACCCTGGACTGTGGCTGTGGTTATGGTTGGATGATTGTCACTATAACACGTGTAGGGCAACGGCGTGAGCATCCTTTACGGTTTTGTCAGTCATAGTTACAAGTTATAATGCTGAAACGATTAACCAGGTAATTAGTATCATCCAACCTTACGCGTGTACAAGTGATGAACACAAATCGATATAGACTTTCACAAGGCGTGATTTGATTAAAAATGATCTTGTTTATCCATTTTTAAAGCGAGATGGCATTGCTACTTGGTTTGTTTGGCTTGGTGCACGAATGACGTGGTGTATTAGACTATTCTATAGTTTCTCGTTATTCAACAACCATTTATCCATTTTTTACCATGACTTATACCCACGTTCGCCATGCTTCCACAACCAAGATTCACTATCTCAACTACTCATTTGACTTTGATTTTAGCTCATAAAACTCATATTATCTACTTCATCTCAAGTTCACACTGCCAAAGCATAAACAACAACGAAAAGAAAAAAATATATACACAAAAGATCCTTCGAATTACAATCCTCTCTCATCCAATCCTTCTCTTCCTCATCGTTGCTGCTCGTATTCTACTCGACGTTGTCGTTTAGACGAAGAGATGAAATCTCGGTTATAATTTGATTTTAACTTATTAAATTTGAAATAGTACTGAATTGGGTTTATAAATTGATATATAAATTCTTGAATTGGGTTTATGAATTTTGGTTTCTCGATTAATGAGTGAAGCAAATTAATTACACTCTTTATTTCTATTTTCATGGTAATATTTGACTTTTCAAATTATGTGGAAATCACTTACCCACGTGCAAATGACATAGCTTCAGTTGTTAGGACATATAGCAACGATTGTATTACACTCTTCCTATTGAGTTTGATAAATTCGGATGATTGTATTACACTCTCCCTATTGAGTTTGATAAATTCGGATTAAAGGGGTTATGTAGGTTGGTTTTGTCAATTTTATGAGACTAAATGGATATTTCCAAAATTGAGAATAACAGAAGGTGTTTTAGACTAAATTGAGGATCATAAAACATATTAGATCATTATTAAAAGAGAATCAATATATACCAAATATGAAATTAGTTAAAACTGTGCCATTAGAAATCAACTTTAAGTTTTGTGCTCCAGTTTTATACTTTTAAAAAAAATTCCATCATTTAGAGGCTTTAAATTAGGCACGATTTAAATCATCGTGATGTTAATCGGATCGGATTCGACCGGAACTAGAGATCATTCCGATCGGTTTTTATTTTAGTAAAAAATCGGTTAATGTTCGCTCGAACCGATCGATTGAACCGACAAACCGTCAATCAGACTTTTTTTTAATATTTTATTTAATAATTTAGGTTATTATTTTTAGGCTTTTTAATTAAAATAAAATATAATTTTAATTTTTAAATTATTTTAAATTAAATTAACATTTAATTCTAACTATAAACTATATTAAATATATTGAGCTTTTTTAATTACTATATTGTATTTAAAATCCTTAAATTTAAAGAATTATAATAAAAATATTTAAATTTTCATATATTATAAATATAAATGACATAAATATAATATTTTTTTAATACATTTCTTAAATTCGGTTCGGTTGTAATTTATTCCTGTTTAATCCAAAATCCATGAATCCATCCTTTTATCGATTCGGGTTTGAAAACCATAATTTAAATATAACAAATATTATATGCTACAAAAAAAAAAAGCCTTTATTTTGCATGATAAATTGTAGAGAAAATTAGGACGAAATGTAAAATAAATGAAAACCAAAGGGTAAAAAGTGAAATAAAAAAAAGGAAAAAGGGGCGAAAGGAAGAATCAATATTGTTTTTAACGTCATTAAAAAGGGCGACAGAGGTGGGGCCCATTAGAAGGGAAATATGCCAGATCGATACCTTTATTTATACCCCCTGCCGCTTTTGACACTTCACCTCTTGTTTGTTTTCTTCCCTCTCCCTTCTTTGCTTTCTCCAAATTTTATTTGTTTCCAAATCTAAATTCTTTCCGAAGAGATTCGGTGTACACCAAGAGTACACTACTTTTAACCTATCAGACATATCATGTTAGCGTAAATGTTGATGTGTCGTTTTTTTATTGGTTGAGATTAGTGTACTCCCAGTTTATATTATAATTTTTTAATTCTCATATATTTTAATACATTATCAAAGTTTAACTCTTGACTTTTTTTTTCAGAAATTTTAACGTAGGAATTAATTTAATAATAGGAGAAAACTCTAGATGTTCCTGAAGTATAATACTTCTTAAAAATATGTTAACAAAAATAATTGTTATTTGGACTTTTATAAAAAAAAAAAATATAAATTTCTTTTTATAACTAAAGTAGTACATACTTCAAGAGGGAAAATTATACAATGGACCCGGTCTATGTGGACCTTTCTAAAGAAAAACTGACACATAAGTTTTTCTCATTTTCCCAATGCTCGTGTTGCTTATTTATCAGTTTTTTATTGGAACGGTCCACTATAAAATTTCTCCTTCAAGAGTTAACCACTTAATAGAATGATGAATTTTTAATAATGTTTAATGAAATTTTATTTTGTTTGAGAAAATTTAACATTTTAAAATATGAATTTTTATCTAGAAGAACATAGATATCACTAATTGAGAAAATCAAAATATAAATGGTGGAAAAGAGTTTTAATTAAAATAATTATGCAATCAAACTTGGTGTGAGAAAACAAGAGTGTCCAAAAGAGAGGATACAAAAAAAAAAAAAAAAAAAAAAAAAAAAAAAAAAAACCTACCAAAAATAAGTGAGTGAATGTAACTAGTGAGAAATTCTACTATGGACCGAGTCCATTATGGTCCATACTATTGAATATTTGGTACGTCATCATAATTACTGACGTATCATATAGCCAGCTGTGTAGACCATATATACTTTGCCTATATTAGAAGTTTTCAGCATAAACAATTGGGAATATTGCTTATGTAAAAGTTTTAGTTTAGTAATTAATAAAATAATTTAGTACAATTTGGTCCTCCATTATTCAACAAAACCAGGGCCCACACACACAGTATTATATATTTTTATCCTAAGAACAAGAAGCTAATACTTATTTATAATTTTATTGATATGAAAGAAACAACAAACTATTAATTATAGCAATTGGAAACTTTTTTTTAAAAGCAGTTGTTAGATTCAGATATTGTGTAACAAAGAAAATAATTGTCTAAAAAGTTGTCTCTCATTCTTTCACTGCTCGACGAGAAATTTTATAGTGAACCGGGTCTATGTGGACCATAGTTGTGAAAACCGGACCGGATTCAACTAGAACTGGAGGTCAGACTGATCGGTTTCTATCCGGTTTTCACTTTGGTCAATAACCGGTCAAACTTCGATCAGACCGGCTGGTCGAACCGGAAAACCGTGAACCGGACCGGTTTTTCCGTTCGACTAGACTTTTTTTTTCAATTATTTGAATATAAAATTTAAGTTATTATTTTGAGGTGTTTTTAATTAAAATAAAATATAGTTTGTATTTTTAAATTATTTTGAATTAAATTGACATTTTATTGTAACTAAAAAAATTAAATTTCATAAATTGAGTTTTTTTAATTACTATATTGTGTTTGAAATGTTTAAACTTAAAGAATTATAATAAAAATATTCAAATTTTTATAAAATATAAATATAAAAATAAAAATATTTTAATATTTTTATTAAATCCGGTTCGATTCTGGTTTAATCCAAAATCCATGAATCCATCCCTTCACCGGTTCGATAACCGGTCCGGGTCTGAAAACCATGATGTTGACCGTTCCACTGAAAAACTGACACGTAAGCAATATGACCATTTTGAAAATAAAAAACGCTTATATGTGAATTTTTCATTGGGAAGGTCCACATGAACCGAATCCATTGTATAATTTCCCATATAAGTAAAGGCTGATAACAGGGGGAAAAGTTGTTACAATTCTAAGCCATTGTATTTGTATTGTATGTAATACTAACTTATTTATATGTAATAGACTTTAATTTAGAGAAAAACTGCTTAAAAGAGTGTTTGAACTGTAATTTTAAACCAATTAATTTGATTAACAATAATAATAATGTATGAATTCTGCATAAAGAAGTGTTGCCATGTAGTGATTTATATAAATTTGTATGCGTAATCAAATAATTAAATTGCATGTTTTGGTTCAATGCCGGCATGGTGGATAGCAGTAGAGGCGTCCGACTTTGCAGCATTCGGGCGGGGTCTGGTGTAGAACTACAATACAACAGTGAGGGTGTAGGGTTAAAGAAGGGGTGGATTAACGTGGTACATTTGGTTTTCGAGAAATCAAAGTTGTTTGCAGCCATTGATGGCAAAGTAAAGCTTGTGAGATTGTTACAAAACATTTACTAGTTATGGGAGGTGGATGCCGCCTTTGTTCGGTCTGAAATTATATTTCAATTCTCCTGCGGACGGGTGGGTTTCGATTCTATTTTAAGGGGACTCCTAAGGCATGTTTATTGCTTCCTTGTATCTCATCTTATCTCATGTTGTTGGATCAATCCGTCTATAACAGAAACAATGTCTAGTAAAGAAGCGTTGAGTTTGATTAAGGAGCAAGATATGGAAGTAGTCGTTTTAGCCCTCAAGAATTAGGATTTGGAAGATTTCTTATGCTTGAGCTTAATTTTGGAATAATGTAAAGCCATTTCATGCTCTCTACCGTTCAACTTTAAAGCAAAGCGCAAACTAAGCAACAAATGATCTAGCTCGTTTATATTTATTTTTTGTTTTTCCGATTGTAACGCCAATGTTTCTTCTACTATTGCCAATAGTTTAGCAAATGATTTGTAGCAATAACATATAATCAATCTTTCATTCAAACAACTATTATGGTGCATATGTATCAAGGTTTAATCATGTCTAAGGGTCAGTTTGGGGCAGCTTTTAGCAGCTCCGAAAGCAGCTTTCAGCTAAAATATGAGGAACTTTATTTTGGCTGAAAGCTGCTTTTGGAGCTGCAGAAAGCCGCCTCAAATGCACAATTGGTAAAAGTCAGATTGTATTCAGGACAGCACTGGAAAAACACTTAAAACTATTTTTAAAGAAAGCAATAAAATCTAGTTTTCCCTTACAGTACTTTCGCTAACAGCAATCCCAAACTGGCCCTAAAAATAAGAACTTCTATCATTGTTCAAGACCAGAATATTCTGAGACTATTTGATGAATATTGTCACTGGGAATTTCGGAATACTAATTTTAAATATAAACAATAATATAATTTTATTTTTTAATCTAGTTTATATTCTTAAAAGAAAGAAAGATCAACAGAAAGTTGAATCTAAATAACAGAAAAAAAGATGTTACATTATGAACGAAAAAGAAATTAAGTTAAATTACTAAAATGATGAAGTATGATTGAAAGCAGTACCATAATTAAAACTTTATTAATTAACTTAATTACTAGCCCTGTACTTGATCAAATTGTGACTTTCAGCCATTAAAACATTAAAGAAAAATCTAGCTTTCTGAATTGTAGTAGCGTAGCTTTTAATGTTGAAACCAATGAATCACTCCATTCATCCGATTTTTAATATACGAGATTTTAGAAAATTTTAATTTAGTCTTTTTTTTTTTTTTTTTATATATATGTTGTTTTAGATTACCAAGAAAAATAGAATTTTAAGAGAGATTGTTAAAAGTAATGTAGTTATTTAATGATAGATTGTCTGAAATCCTTCTAAAGATCCGAGTTCGGGTTGCTCTTCAGGCCGGATCTAGTATTGTTCCTGCAAGACAGAAAAGTTAAGACACCGGTAACCTCTGGAGTAAACTCCGATGCCTAAGTCAGTGTGGTTTGTTCCTAGCTGTGAGTATTTTTGCTTGAATAGAATGAATTTTATTTACCTCTGATGACCATCCTTTTATAGGGCAAGTGACAGAGTTGGATAAGGTTTAGGAGAACACCAAAACCCTACTTATAGTCAAGACTTTCCTTCTAGACTCCACGTGGAATATAGACTCCTTTTTCTGGCAGAACTCATCAAGTAGACTTATAGTGGGCACCATCATCTACCTTTTAGAATCTTTTCCCAGACGGAGAGAATGTATCCCGGATCTACTACGCAAGCCTTCATGTCCATCTAAAGAACCGGATGAGGGATCCGAATTTATAGGCCCGGGTAAGGGACCCGATCTCTTGATGACCGGATGTCATCATTTAATAAACTAATTAATATTTCATTAGTTTTGATAAACAATTCGATACAACATAAAAAAAAAAATAGAGGAAATAAGCATCATCAATTATGCATCCAAAATCCGTACGTAGCACATGTAAAATATGATTTGTATATATTACATTATTGTTATTAAAATGATTATTTGTAAGTAAAATTAATTTTGCTTATCAATTTCAACTTTGTAGAAATAATAAGAAAAAGTGACATGACACATTCAAATAAATATCCTGAAATCATCTTTATATAATACGACCGTACAACTAATATACAGATTTCGTAAATAATGTAAATAAACGGACTTACAGTTATATGTTACAGAAGTTTGTCTATGAAATAGATCTGATCAACACAAGAAACCGGATTGTTCTGGTTGCCTTTTCTACGTATGTACAAATACACAGAGTACAGGCTTTTCCGTAAATTCTCCCGACTATTGAAAGAAGTATTCTTTCGTTTCATGTTTTCTCTCTGGAGCGGTTTTCTTTTCTAACGCGTAAATGAATAAGAGAAACAACTTCTCTATTTATAGAGGAAATACCCAACTTCCATCTATTTATAGGGTTAATCCAAATTGCACATATGGTCCCTATAATTTATCATAAATTACAATTTAGTCCATGTCATTCCAAAATGTCATGGACGGACCTAAAACCAACATATCCTATGCGTCCAAAAAAAAAAAAAAAGTCACAGAAAATATCTTAAGTCATTTGCTACTGGTTATATACTTAATTATGATCATTACACATTTGATTCACCCATTAATGATGGATTATTCTTGAAATAATAATTAATATTAAGAAAAGTTGGTCAAATTAAATTGCACAAAATTAAAATTTGAGGATTCCGAATTTGATAAAAATACAAAAATCTAAAAATATCATGTTTTAAAGATGGTTTGTACGTATGTTTGGTTTTGAGAAGGAATTAGCATACACGCAATTCTTCTTCTTCTATTAATTTCATAATCACTTTACTAATTTAATTTAAAACGTAATTATCGTGTATAATAGCACATTTGATAATGAATTAATAACTTCATATTATTAACCAGAAAACTCTTAAAAAGAATAATTTCCAACAAAAGGTCTAAATTAATTAATCAAAGGAATCTCCCTTTTTTTAATAGGGGTGGGTGTTCATGATATTATCAACCACCATTTCCATTAAAATTGTTTAATGTGTTTTTAATAGCAAAAATTTCTATGTTTCTTAATCTAAGTCTGTGCTCTAGGGGTGAGCATGGACCGGTTCGGTTCAAAAACCGAACCGAAAAAACCGATCCAAAAAACACTGTATTTTATAAACCAATCCGATCCAAACTAAATTTTGGTTCGGTTCGGTTCGGTTTGGACTAGCTCGAACCAAAAACATCAACTTTTTTTTTTAAAAAAAAATCAAAATAAAAATTTTATATAAGTAGTTTGTTTAAAAAAAAAAAAAAAAGAAATACAAAAAAATTAACTTAAAAAAATAGTAATACTAAATAATACTATTACATCACAAAAAAATATTAAAATTATCTTCCTCTTTTTTTTTTCAACTCTCAAGTTTTAACAACTATAAATTAGCATAAAAAAATCACAATATAAAACTATAAAAGAATATAATGTCTAAAATTCTCTACAATTAGTATATATTAATTTTATAATTAATTTTAATATTTAACCAATTATTCGGTTTTTCGGTTTTGAACCGAACCAAACCGAAATCCAAACTTCTTCATAACTTAAAATCAAACCAAACTAAACTATGAAATGGATCGGTTCGGTTCGGTTTGGATTTTCGGTTTTTGGACATTTGTTTGGTTTTGTTCACCCCTACTGTGCTCCTAATTAATTAATTAGGTCGAGCTTAGGTAGAGAGGCTCCGAAGTACGAAAATTTCTGCTACTCCCGGCCCATTCAGTGCTTGCCACATCAGTATATGTATTGACGTTGCATCCTGTAATTGGTCGGGAGTAGTATCACCTCCCGACGCAGAGTACAAATTCTCCTAAACTACATGTAAAAGCCAGTTGTGGAAGGTAATTATGTCCCGGTGTAGCCAACAATTATGTGGAATCTGAAAACTGGCAAGCAGAAAGACTATCTTAGCCGAACCAATTGATTGCAAACATAGGATGACTTGGTTAAGTCAAGTCGACTAATAAATGGGTCTTGAATTTTTTTTAACTAATTTGTTCAAATTGGAGATATGCAATAATTTTGGTAGGTCTCAACTCGGTATATCATTATTTTTATTATTATTTTATTGAAATTTGAGAAAATTAAACAAAAATAAATAAATAAATAACATATGGTTTCATTCTTTTACAAATAAGTCTTTCTAATTTATTTTATTGTAAATCAAGAATTATGGTTTTGAACCGTTAAAAAATAAAAAATAAAAAATCGTCTCGACCATGAATTTGATGACATGGCAATTTGTCCATAATATTATTTCTTATTATTTTATTAAAAAAAATTTCTTCTTTCTCTAGTTTCCATTTTTTTTCCCATAATTTCTGTCAAATTTTGATAGAACAACCTACCATAGTTGATTTCTCTTGGTTTTAGGGATAAATTCGCCTGTAATTCTTAGTCTTAAAATAACAACAAATTCAAATTATTAAATAGAAGCTTAAACCTAAATTATAAACCCTAGTTCATAAATTTATAACACAATTAATTTCTCAATTTATAACACAGTCAAACTCTAAATCATCAATAAGCCAATTTATTTAAAAAAAAAAAAAAAATCCCACAACAATTTGTTATTAATAACACAATCAAACTTTAATTTATCAATTTTTAACCTAATCAATTTATAACAATCAAATACTAATCTATCAATTTATTAATTTATAACAAAAGCGATTTATAACACAATGAAATAATACCAACAATATTATTCAATTCAATTAAGAAATTAGAGCGAGAAAACTAACTTAATCCCAAAATTAAATCCCAAGCGGCGGAAAAATAGGGGTATTTCTCCCTATTTATATAAATATATTGTTGTATTCAGACGACAACATGATCGAAATACAAAAAATATTGGACACTAAAACAAATAATGATATAAATTCTTAAGCAAATAGGGCATTTTCCCCGGTCCTAAACCATAGTTACTCTAGATGTATAGCTCAGGGTCCCAATTGGGCTCTAAGCATAAGAGAATGGCCGCCCACGGAAAACATAGCCCAGCAAGCCTAGAAGATAAAGCCCATATGGTAAACACTATTCTTTTCATCTTCAAAAGAATCATTGAAATTTAACTCAATTTAAAAAAAAAAAAAAAAAAGTTACAATTAAATATCGAAAAGTTTATTTTAGGATATATCAAACCCCGAATAACAAACATATTAATATTAAGGATATGTTTTTTGAAATCTATTAATCTAAGAGTTATAGCTCAGTTGGCAACCCATGCTGACTATGTAGGAGGAGAGTTAGATTCGAATTCCACTAAATACATTCCCAATGAGGGGTGAAGAGCCTTAATTGTAATTAAACTACGAATAAGATTATTTCAATAAAGTCACCGGTATATATATATATATATATATATATATATATATATATATATATAATTTAAAAAAAAAAAAAGTAAGCTCCTAAAGAAAAAGGAAAAAAAAAAAGGGCCAATAATCCAGTATGGAGTTGTTCTCCTCCGCTATAATAGTAATAGTGTTAACAATGATAGTATTAATAATGGAATTGATTTATATTATCAAATAATTATAATATTCTGACACTGCTAAAAATAATTATTAATTATCCCAAAAAAAAAAAAAAAAAATTCCCCTAAGTTTGGTATAAAAGATTAGGATAGGGATGGGGATAAAAGTTAAAAGTGGGATAGGGATAATATAAGATATGTTTGGTATGTTGGATAGGGATATGGATAAATCAATATAATTGACGATATTACCCCTAAGTTTATTAATTGAGCAGAGAATGATGATAGAAGGAGAAGGAGAAGGAGAAATGGGTCAAAATGTGAAAAATTTTTATCCCACAAGCTTATACATGGGGGGGAAGGATAAGGTTTTGGGGATAAGAGAGGGATAAAGGAACTTATCCTTATCCCAAGTATGGGCTACCAAACGGTGGATAGAGCTACCAAACGGTGGATAGAGGTAGGATAGGGATAAGAAAACCCTATCCCACCTCCTTATCCACCATAACAAACCCCCTCTAACGGTAAATGATTTGTGTAAAAAGTGGGGAAAAAAAAAATACAATACAACAATATAATACAATAAAAATAAAAGGTATCGTTATGTAATTGCATAGGAATAGTGTACTCCCAGCATATACTGTAATTTCTTTTATTTACTATTCAATACACATATAAATATACCGGAAATGGAGAGAAACGAAGAAGACTACATATGTATAACTATATATATTTATATAATACAGCAGATGTATTCTCTTCTAGAATCTCTGCTTATTTAATTAAATATATTTACAAGTGAAGTGATGCATACAACTAAGCAATGTTGTAAAACCAGTAAAAATAATAACATCGTAAATAATACTTTCTCCGTTTTTTATTATATGATGTTTTAGATTTTTTACTTTATTTTTTTTATTTGACACTTTACATTATCAATGCATTTTTTATTATATTTTCTCACATTTGTTCTTATTTAAAGTATGAGAGAGGTTCATTATTTAATGCAAAAAGTAATACATTAAGCTTTACTAATTAAAAAGAAAAAGAATTTTTGCATGGAAAATAGAGTTTTATGATAGAAGTAGTCATTTTAATAGGGTAAACTAGTCATTTTAATAACTTAATTAATACTTTATTGGTATTAGTGAACAACCTTAAACATCATATAACAAAAAACGGAAAGAGTATTAATTTCATATAAATATATAAGTATGAGGTATTGCTTTGACTAATTTTTCCTAATTATGTTGTTTTCAATTCTTGAACATCCCTTAAATTTTGCTTATTAACGAACCAAACCTGTCTATACGAGAAGAAATTATATAATGGACCCGGTCTACATAGACCTTCCCAATAAAAAAATTGACATATGAGTGTTTTTTATTTTTCCAATGCCCATGTTGCTTACGTGTCAGTTTTTCAGTAGAATAATCCACATAGATCCGGTCCACTATAAAATTTCTCCTATACGAGATACGATACACCAAAATTAATTAAAATCAATATATATATATATATATATATATATATCCACGTGTACAAGCAAAACAAGTTGACATTTAATTTATTATAATTAAGATTAAATTCATCAATGTAATGAAATTTGCAATATCGATTACCGCTTTAAATTTAAAATTTATTATGTGACATTGATTTATTGATTTGATGTGCATATGAAGTGATGTATCAAAATGAAAAAAAATAAGAATAGATTCAATGATAATATAATATCACTAAGAATGTAATTATGCCTACCAAGACTTGCTTAATCCAAATGTTTACACACACACACACATATATATATATATATGTATATCCTCTCTACGGATTGAATTGAAGCTTTACACAATGATAATTTTTAAAGAAAATTATACAATAAGCCTGGTCTATGTGGACATTTCCAATGAAAAATTAACACATAAGCGTTTTTTATTTTCAAAATAGTCATATTGTTTACATGTTAGTTTTTCAGTGGGACGGTTCATATGTACCCGATCTAATATAAAATTTCTTTAATTTGAGCAAACAAGGAAAATGTAATTAAGTGGTATTAGTTTAATTCAGAGATTGAACAAATGTGGAAAGTCAACATAACATAACATTGAATTAATTAAATTCTTTTGGCCATACTATCAAAGTTACTTGAATAATATACATACAAATAATTATGTAAAGTACTTTTATTGAATGAATCCCACATGAAATTATTCCAATTATTCAAAGCCTAACTAGTGCCTAGAAACGACTATCTTACTCTGACCAATTACTGGTCTATAACCGATTTAGCTTGATATTTGGTCTGGAATCTAGACGGACATTCAGAGGAATTAAAAGAATTCACGGATAAAACCCGTACATAGTGTATTCGTACATTCGTAGGAAAGACAACCAGCACGATCCGGTTTCCCATGTTCATCAGAATCATCTCGTAAACAAGTTTTCCGCTACATATAAACCATAAATCCGTTTATTAATATTGTTTACGTGATCTGTACGGTCGATTTATACTCAAAATATGATCTCAATTTTAATCAACAGCATTAAACAAAATATATACAACAAATAAACTTACACAGAGAGAGATAACAATCAGTTTTATATGATTAAAAAACTATATATAAAGAAAAAAAAAAAAAAACATTATACAGATATTATAGTGATTAAAGTGCATGGGATGAGAGAGTTGATTAAACCATAACTTGTCTGCCGAAAATCCAACTGAAAGGAGCAAAATGAGTAGACTTAGCTGATTTCTTAGCCATGTCTTGAGCTCTCTCCTCCAATTTCATAAACCTTGGAGCCAATCCACATACGTAATCCTGAGCCCTTCTTCCCTCCCCTGAAAGTCCTGTTAATTTCTCTACTTTCCATCTATCCACCAGAAATTGTACAATCTCAGCATAATCTTTGGCTGTGTAGACTCCAATCCGCTGGGCAACGGCAGAGAAATGGTGGAAAAGGTTGTCGTCTTGGCCGTCGTAGATGAGTTTTGCTGGCATTTGGACCCTCTTCTTCATCATGTCAGCAAAAGCTAACACAGTTGTGTCGGGGTCAATTTGGAATAGCTTCTCAACAATCTTAACGTAAGCAGTTTCATGGCGTTTTTCATCAGCAGCAATGGTACCACATATTTGAGCTAGTTTAATGTCACCTTGCTCTTTAGCCAGCCTCGCTGTGTTTCCATGGCTTATGAAGGTTGCTCTCTCTTGGAACGATGTGTATACGAATCCTAGATAAGGATTGTTTTCCCATTTGAAATCCTACATTAAATTAAATTAAATTAACTTAATTAGAGAATTAATTAATTAATTAATACCCAAATCAAAACAAATCAGTAGAAAAAAGTACCATTCCTGTGCCAATGAGATATTGAATGGTCTTCTCAATCTGGAACATGTCAACTCTTCCAGAGAGATAAAGATACTTATTAAGAAGGTCACCATGTCTGTTTTCTTCAGCAGTCCAAGCCCTTGTCCAAATTGCCCATGGTGATTTTGAACAACATGTTTCATCTCTTGTTCCATCCAATGTATTCAGTATTGACATGTACGTTGGTACTGCTTCTTCTGTTATCATATCTCCTACTAACACCACAAAATATTCATCCGACAATTCCCTTGATCTCTCCCTTAATTCCCCTACCTGTTCATAAAATCCTTCTGAATTTGGATCCGGTAGAAACTCCTGCGGCTGCCATGATTTCTCCACTGCTTTCAGATGTACCAGTACATTCTTCTCTGCCCATCCTTCTAATGACTTGAATATCTCTTTCTTTTCTGCTTCCATTGAATGTGTCACTTGGTTATCTACTTGTTTGGCTGGCCGGAACGGTTTCTTCACCTCCTTCATCCTGTTCATATTCATCATATATATTCAATCAAGTACCTACTCAGTCTGATTATTATTTACTGATACTGAACCTAAAGAAAAATATTCTAACCTTGTAGCAGTGGGAGTAGTTGGGGCCATGTTGTAGATTCTGGGAAGACGAGGATTAAGGGTGACAAGAGGAAGAGCATTAATTAGATTCATTATTAAAGAGTTATTTGATTGAAATTAATCAGACAAGTGCAAGGAGGAAGAGGAGGAGGAGGAGGAGGGAACGTCTTGTATTTAAACAATTTTCCTTTTCAAATTGGTTTCCATTTTCATCCTGGAGGAGGAGGAGGAGGGAACGTCTTGTATTTAAACAATTTTCCTTTTCAAATTGGTTTCCATTTTCATCCTTAATTACAAACTCACCATCTCATCTTTTTTTTTTTTTTTTATTGCAAAAATGAATTTATTGAAAAATAAGAGGAGCCAAACATCCCAACTATGTTAGCATCCTTGGCTTAACCTCTCAGATCGGAATACAAATCAGAGACAATAGAAGAGGGGTGGGGGGGACTATGGGGCAAACAACCGAATTAGACTCAACCAGACATAGTTTTGCTAGACCATGAGCAACCTTATTAGCTGACCTACGAATAGCCCTAAAGGATACAGAAACAAAGGAACTAGCAATAGATACACAATCCTCTAAAATGAGCCCCAATGAAGCATTATTCACGAAATCCCATTGAGAAAGAGCCGAGATAACCACTGAAGCATCACCCTCAACTACTAACTGAGGTGGAGATAGCTCTTTTAACCAACTCAGAGCTTCGCGACAAGAGATAGCCTCCGCAACCGAGGGATCAACAAACCCGGAGAAGTGGGCATATCTACAAGCGATGAATTGGCCCTCCGCATCACGAATAAGACACCCCAACCCAATCTTACCATGCTCAATATCAACCGCAGCATCGAAATTACATTTCCAGCCGGTTGCAGGGGGGATCCAAACTTCAATGCCCGCCCCCGCCGAAGACTGAACCGACCTTTCCCTTGCTGCCCGCCATTCCTGCACTAGCTGGCGACCTGCAGAGAAAATAGAGAGGGGCTGCATAGACTTATGCTGCCAAACGAACTGGTTCCGAGTAAACCAAATTGACCAAAGAGCACCAGCAACCATACCCACAGAACCCATATCTTGGCTATTAACCACCTGCTGCCACCAATCAAGCATATTACCCCCTTCATGCGGCAAATCAACAAGGGAAAATCGAGTCCAAACCTCCTTGGAAACCAGGCAATCAACAAAACAGTGGTAAACGGTTTCCTCATTTGAACCACAACGAGGATAAGCACGGGGTATCGAAATCCCTCTATTCACCAGGGCTGAAGCAGTGGGAATGAAACCCATGAGAAGCCGCCACAAAAAATTTCAAACTTTGAACGGAACTTGCAAATGCCATAAGAAGGACCAATTAAATCGACGAATTTCATCAGAGGAAGGCTGAAAGTTTTGAACACGAGCATAATAAGCTGACCTGACCGAGTAAATCCCTCTTTTATCAAAACTCCAAATCAACCTATCTTCCACATCCCGATTAGACAGAGGAATTGATAAAATTCTTCTACAATCCTCTTCTGAAAATAAATCTGTAATAACCTCCTCGTCCCACCTACGATACTCGTCAACTGAAAACAATCTAGCCACAATGGAATCGGACAAATCAGGAGCAGGACTACCCTACGCTCGTAAACCTGAACAGGAATCTAGCCACCTATCCTGCCAAATACGAGTTCTCAACTCGTTGCCAATCCGCCACCTTGAACCATTACGAAGAAGCTCTTGAACCGACAGGAGACTAGTCCAAATGAAACTTGGCTTAGATCCCTTCTTGGCATTTAGAAAATCACGATCGTGAAAATACCTTGCCTTATAAACACGAGCCACAAAGGAGTCATGATTATTCATGAGGTTTCCGGCTTGTTTCCCAAGCATCACCTTATTAAAATCATGAAAACGTCTGAAATTAAGACCCCCCAAATCCTTTCGAGTAGTCAAAGAATCCCATGCTCTCCATTTAACACCTCGTCCCCACCAATACGCATTTAACATGCGCTCCATTTTATGACAAATGCCTTTGGGGATAAGAAAGACATTCATAATATAATAGGGAAGTGCATGTCCCACCGACTTGATAACCACCTCCTTTCCGGCTTGAGAGAGATTCCGACACTGCCACCCTTGGATTTTCCGACCTAGTTTGCCAATAAGAAACCAAAAAATTGAGGAACGGTTGCGACCCATAATAGTTAGCAAACCCAAATATTTATCAGGCTTATCAATTCTATCAACACCCAAGGCACGACAAACATGTAAATTGGTTTCACGGGAGACATTTGGGCTGAACGCAAGCGAGGATTTAGAAAAATTGACCCGCTGACCTGAAGCTTTCTCATATTTCTGAAGCAGAGCATTGACTAATTGGCACTCGATACTATTAGCCTTAAAAAAGAAATAACTGCTGCAAATAGTAAATGAGAAATCTGAGGAGCTCTTCTGCTAACCTGACAACCATGTATCAGACCCCTCCCTTCCGTATTCACAAACAAACTCGATAAACCTTCAGCACATAGAATAAACAAGTAGGGAGATAGCGGGTCTCCCTGCCGTAATCCCCGCTCTGGCTTAAACAAATCAAAATGACCCCTTGGGTGCATTATCTGGTACTGGACAGTAGTCACACAATGCATGACTAAGCGGATGAACTGAAGTGGAAATCTCATTTTAATCAATAATTGTTCAAGATACAACCATTCCATCCTATCATAGGCTTTAGACATATCAACCTTCAAAGCTGCCCACCCATCTTTACCACTTTTCTTATGGTGCATAAAATGACCCACTTGAAAGGCTATCATAATATTATCAATTATTGACCTCTGTGGAATAAAAGCGCTTTGCATTTTCGAAATACAAGAGTGAAGCACAGATTTGAGCCGATTCGCAATAGTTTTAGTGATAATTTTGAACAGAACATTGCACAAAGCTATAGGGCACAAATCAGACAAAGAATCCGGAACTCTCTTTTTAGGAATCAAAATAATATTAGTAACATTCAGAATTTCAGGAATCTCACCTGAGTTAAGGCAATGCACACAATAATCCATCACATCCAAACCCAATAAAGGCCAAAAGTGTTGGTAAAAACCTGGATTCAGCCCATCCGGCCCCGGAGCTTTATCCGGATGCATAGAAAACGCTGTAACCAATGGAGCAACTTTCAGTAATAACGCACAATGGTCAGACCCAGAGCTATGAATGTTCAACACCGATGCGTTTGGAAATAATTGATGCAAACTATTAGAGCCAAAGCCTCTATCCAATTTTTCCTCTAAGAGAAGTGAGTGAGTGCGACGAGTCCAAGTGAAAGGGTACCCATCCATGTGAATTTCTGTAAGATTACAATCCGAGATAGTATCAGTAAACCCCTGCAAAAGAGTATTCGGATGTGGATGGCCGCCCCTCTTCTCATACCCAAAAAGCATATCGTTAAAATCACCCATAATACACCACGAAAGCTGCGAATATACGGTATAGGTCTCTCATGCATTGCCAAGAGAGCCGGCGTCTCCCGCGTTCCGGAAAGCCATAGAACCCCGTAAAACGCCATTTACCAACCTTATCGTGCATGATAACATCAATAAAGTTGGGGCCAAACTTGAGACAAGAAACTGAATTATTATTCTTCCAAAAGAGAGCAAGACCCCCTCCCCCATTAACACCATCAACGTCAACGTTGAAAGCTCCTGCAAAAGAGAGCTTCTTACGAACACCCTGAATTTTCTCCCTACTAATCATGGTTTCCATCAAGAAAATCACCTCAGGCTTATATTTCCTCTCCAATTCCTGGAGCTCACGAACTCTATCGAGGTTGCCCAAGCCTCGGCAGTTCCAACTGAGGCAAATCATTGCTGCCGGCGGGCCTCTTCATCCAGGCTGGCCAATATATCAGAAGAGAAGTTCGAAACAGACAAATCCATTACAGAAGTACCTGCCTCAAGGGGGTTAACTGTTACTACCTGACGCTTCCTTTTTGGAATTTCAACAATATTTTGAACAGACTCCATCTCCATGGATTGAGCAACTGATTCCTGCACCTGCAGTAACCTCATGAAACTACCACCTGCACCTGTTAAATTATTCGAGCCTGAACCCTCAAAAGTGGGCTCCGATAGCAACCAGGGTGAAGAAGCCGGTTCCAACCGTTTAGGGACAACTCTCAGAAAGGGGCCAAAATAGTTTTTCATGATTCGGATTCTGAAGAGCACGAAAAGGGGGACATTCCATCTCATTATGCCCTAATGTACCACATAAATAACAAAACAACGATAACTTCTCATACTTAAATAAAATTAACCCAAAACCATGCGTTTGCTGATTTCCCCATCCGCATCCTTCTTTTCAAAGGTAGTCTGACATCGATAACCACTCTTACTCTTAGGTAACCACGAAAAGGCATAGAATAGTCCTGCGGATCAACTTGCACCAAAGTACCCAAGAAAGCCGCAGTTGCCCTTGCTACCCTTCCAGTACGAAAACCCATGGGCAAATCATGGAGTTGAATCCAAAATTCAGCAAAGTTCAATTCCGCAGAATGTAACTCATCCATTGAAGAAACCCGACGATAAACCAAAAGTCTATTGTCAAAACTCCAAGGGCTACCTCTAAGAACTGGGTTTAGATCATGTCCATGGTTAAATTGAAAGAGGAAGCGATTATTCCCGAGTTCCATAATTGCCATGTCGGTTTCCAGAGTCTTGATAAGGTGGCCTTCATGGCTTGAATATTAATCTCCTTGTTCGTTATAAACCGCCCCACCAGACTCCACCTAAGGTCAAAAACCTGCTGCTCGACATCCTCAGGTAGAATAACAGGATCACCTTCTTCCTCCGAAAGTCTCAGGCGCTCATAAGCGGAGGAGATTTCTGCCGCCGATGGATTCATACTAGGAACCAAGGTCTGCTGAAGAGAGAATAAAGGGATGGGAACAAACCCTAACTGATAGGCTTCAACAAGAACCACAACCGCCGGAAAAACAACACAGCAGGACACGCAATCACCAGAATCAGGTATCCAGCGTACCACTCCCAAGAAATCGGAAGTTAAGAAATTAAAGAGGGAAGGAATAAACCTTAACACAAGAAAAGATAATGAAAACCCCCTGACAGACGTAGGGAAGGACACGTTTTAACTAATCAAGTTTAGTACTAATCTTATCAGTAAAATAGAAATTAGTTTTCAATAGAGTTATTAGTTAACTCACCATCTCATCTTAATTAAGTATATACAGTCCGTATGTTACTTTCTAACTTCGTATGCTTTCTTTAAGTCAATGGCGGGGTCTTAATTCATCTCATAATGCTACTTTCCCAACTAACTTGAGTTTTGGAGTCATAAATTTACACGATTTATCAATCAAGGTGTATTTCCAACTACGTAGAAAAATTTGCATCGCACCATTTATGCGCAGGGCGGCCCAATAGATTAATGTTAAAATTAGGAAACTTAATTAAGTCGTAATCTAAAAATTAAGAAATAATAGATAAACAAAATGAATGAGCCGCAAAACAGGATTCTGTTATATTGATGCTTGCGTGAAAGAAAATCACTAATAAGCAAGATCACGCAGTTAAACTTATTATCTATTCTACACTCTTTGAGAGTTTTTTGTACTTTCTTTCATTTTCTTAATCCGATAAGAGTTGCATTGTCCATTCATCAGTGTATCAAAAACTTCATTCAATTCAAAATCATGACTAGAAAACATATCAAAGATGAAAATGTTAATTGTTGATTATTTAACATCATGACAAAGCAAAACCTAAACAAGAGTCTAATTTGGTAGGTATAAAAACCAGTTTTGGGTGAGATGTTTGATGGAGTTATGTCTCATTTCCAAAGAGGTCAGGTTTAATGGCTGCTACATTTCATTCCATTCCATTCATTGCTCTATAACAAAATACAAACAACATCTAGCTCGCGTGATGGATATTTTACATTAGCAAAATGGCAAGCTACCTGAAAGATTAAGAAACAATATGGATGTCTACCTACAAATTTGGGTAATGTTAAGAGTGGTGCTTCTCAGCCACAGCTCCATGCGAAGAATGTGTCTTATTTGAATCAATACTTTTAGCAGACGGAGGCAAACATCTCTTCGAGAAAAATGTCGAAATACTTTGCATCCTTGCTCCACCTTTCACTGATTCATCACAAAACAAGACTGCTTCAGTATTCAAGAAACTGGTGTATTACTATTACATGGGTTACAGATATTAACCCAACTAAGTACCTGGCGACATTGGCATGCCAACTTCATCCAGAATTTCTTTCTTGACCTGCATTATACGAACAACCCTTAAGAAATTCCACTCATCCATCCGTAAATCTAATAATTGTTGCTGCATATACATGTGCATGTTAGGTTTAATTCGTAACGCGACAAGTCAATACTGCCTTCAAGCATCAGAAAAAACAATCTCAAAGTCTAAAAAAGAGATGAGCAGCTGAAGGTAAAATAAATGCCAAAATAACCACATTGTTTCTCTGTATATATATATATATATATATATATATATGAAAGTAAGAATCGTCTAATGGACCCAACAAATCTTCATTAACTTAATTTTTCAGCCCCTATATTGAACAGTAAGAACACCCAAGTCAAACACACTCAAAGATAGATGAAACTACTGCAAATCAAACATTCTTTTTTTTTTATCAAGCATCACAAAGTCATTACTTAGCTTGAGCATGTTGTAAAGGAATAAAACAAATAAAAACCCTGTGAGTTGAGGGGGATCATCATTCTGACTGGGAGAATGACATCTGGAAACAGAAAACTAACCTGCCAATGGTTGTCTACAAAACTTGATATCTCGCGAACTCTACTTCTTAATTGGGTCTTTGACACAGTAGGAAATTTCTGTTGCAAGGATTCAACCACTTTATTGATACTCTGGGAGCAAGATTGGATAGTAGAAACCTGTCATCAAGATTGTAGTCAGTAGTAAAACATGGGATGCAATCATAATAAAAATTAAGGGGCATAAGAAAGCATTTCTTCAAAATCTATCATTTCATTCAGAAGACAAGCACTTTTATAAAATTTCATGCAGTTGACAGCTCAGAATATGCTAAGCAACTTACAATTACAGGCATATCCAATTCTTGTATAGATGTCACAGATGATGTTTGTGAACTGTTGACCATGCCACTTGAAAAGCAAGCATCTTGATCTTCAGCTTGTATATCGATAGTTGATATTTCTAGACATGGCACACCAGGAAAAGTACGGATAGAAAGAGCTTCCAAACATGTCTTTTCCAATTTAGAAGTACCTGTTAGATCTTCTGCCTCCAACAAGGGGCATTTCTCATGCATTAAGTTTGATATAATTAGAGGCTGATTTTTCCGAAGGGCACTTTCTGTTAAACTGTTCAGAAACTTCTGCTGTTGAAGCAATTTACAAAATTCCTCACTCTCCAAGTCCCTATTGCAACTAGGTGAACCTTTAGCTTCTTCTTCTGAGCGATCAATTTCCATTCTGTCAACTTGAACTCCCTGAATGCAAGGCAAGAAAGAACAGATTTAAATGTCTAAACTAATAGATAACTGTACACAGTCACTTACCTAGATTTGAAAAATTATACTTTTCTAAAACCTACTGTCAAGTGATGCGAAGCAGAAGTAAAAACCAACAATAAAACTGCACAAAGAGAATCAAAATCTAACAACAAAGCAAGCACGTCTATCTGCGTCAAACACAAGTATTTATTACAGATGCATGCAAAATATGCCAAATAAAATGTCCTAATCCAGATATGACACAAGAAAAATAAAGACAATACAGAGTTCTAGATGTAGACATACTTGCATGAAAACATCAAAAATCAAATGAAATTCAATATGGGCTTACCTCATTTTCTGATAGATACCCATCAGGCACAAAAAATCCATCTTCACTTTCATCCTCATCTTTTGAACATCCTTCCTCTAAACCTTGTTCTTCATCATCCTTATCACAATCTGAGAGGCTTTCGCCAGGATCCTCCTGTACAGTAAGTGGTTAGCCATGCCATTTAGGATTTGTTTCTCTTATTCTTAATTTTTATTTAAACAGTTTCAAGAACACACCTCTTCCCATTCTTCATCACTATCAACATCATAATCCAAGTCTGGTTCCTTCCTTAAAGGGTGGCGTGGTCCAATAACATGACTGATAATATTCACCCACCAATTCATAAATCAGCTCCATAACCAATACACATCAATGATAACAAATCAATTGTTGACGAGCACAGTGTCAATAAAAGTATTTGGTGCACTTGTCACAAAGGCAAATCATCCACAACAATTATATGTTCAAACATGCAAGGACAAGTTCTCATAAGATCAACTAAAAGTATAACTGTTTAGCTGCAGTTCCAAAAGAAAAAGAAAAGGAAAAAAAAACTCTGAAATCAAAGAGCACAGGACTATGAACTTTAAGCATGTTTGATCAGGCTCTTTGAAGAATGATACATACTATTCAACTCAGAATACATAGACGCTGTGTCTGTGTGCATGAACAAATTTGCCAACGAATAAAAGGAAATGTGACTTGACTAGCCAAAAAAAAAAAAATTGAAAAACGGGATCCTGATTTAGTAGTTGAACAAGAAATCTATTATTTTCTAGCATAAGAATTTTAAGCTACAGTTTGCAAAATTGTACGTACATGCAAACAAAAAGAGATCTCTAGGAATTGAAGTTCACCTTTGCTTAGGCCAAATACCATAAAATGCAGGTCTGTGACTCTTATCGAACTGGAGCAACTGCTTCCTCCTTTTGCACTTTTTAGCATCAGAGCTCTCTGAATTAGCTACACATGATCTATCGCAGGAAGATTGCTCTCCCCAACCTCTTACGAACTTCTCTACATTCAACTCATCACCATGAGCAGCTTCCCTATTGGCAGATAGCTTGAGTTCCTTGAATAATTCAGCCTTAGGTTTATGACGAATACTCCAATGCTGTTTTCTATTTGAACGGAGAGTACGACCTAAATGATTCCATGAAGATAAGTGTAACCTGCAAAGCACATTAGCCTTACTCATCATAAGACATTGGATGCCCAGCAAAGTTAAGAGAAAAAGGGGGGAAAAGTGATGTTAGGACCCTAAGGAGTAAGGAACCTACTTGCGAATATCATCAATGCTCATATCTTCATTTGACGAAAGAGTGCAGTCCATTGCTATAGTAACTGCCTCAGGCAACTCATGAGCTGGATTGCTCAATGGCATAGATGGGCTTGCTTTGGTTGAAGTCTCATCAGTTTGGCATGGTGAAGTGGATTTGCTTCGTTTAAGAAAGCGTTCCATGATCGAGGCCTGCTTCTTTATTGCAATTTGCTTTTTCAATTCAGCTTCCTCCTTCTCTCGACGACGATGTTCTTTCTCAACTTCCTCTTGCTGCTTTCTTAGTTGCCTTCTCATTTCAGCCTCTTCTTTTTCACGACGCTTCTCATCTTTTTCTGCCTCCTCCTGCAATCGCTTTTGCTCTTTCTCCTAAACAAATAGACCAATATAATTACTTTGTGAGAGACTAGTTGTCACATAAATACAGGGAAACATCCAAATGCTTGCTCCTGTCTCTGACACTGTGTATCTATACATCTATCCAATTTAACACAATCATATTAATAATTTCAAATCCAATTTGTATCCCACGAGCAAAAATAAAGACTACATCCCTGCATTGATTTTCTTTAATTTTTCTGACATTCCAGACAATTATTAAGAAAACAAAATAGAATATTCTTGTTGTTGCAGACACAATTGATGGAAACATTATCAACAGTGAGATGCACATACTGTTTGCTTCTTTTCTTTCTGATGTTCAAGGTCCATCATCTTTTTCTCCTTCTCGACTTGTCGTTTATTCTTCTCCAACTGCTTGATGATCAACTTCTGTTCTCGTTTTGCTTCTTTATCAGCCCTGTATTAATAACAACTAGTTTAATATTAAAAAAATCAATTCAAGAAAATATCAGAACAGAACCAAGCTATATACGTACATCCCAGCACCATTTTTCTGCTTCATGATATCCACTAATGAACGAATTTCTGCCTCGCCTAGCGCTTTACAAAGCTTGTCTGATGCTTTCATCAGATCAACTTCGTAATTCTGATCACTCTCCGGCATTTGTAATGCAGTTATCGCCTCTGAAATATGCCAGACACCAAAAAACACTTGAAACCCAATTTCTAAGTATAGACAGTAACTTACTAGTTACTGTACAATCATCAGTTATATCGACAACAGCTACCATAGAGCAATTAATCAAATTCATTCTTATAGCTGTAAGAAAACATTTAACAACATCATGCAATGAAAATTGAACCATGTAATGAGGCTACTTTCTACAGCAATATGCTACAGCTTTTCTAAGGAAAAAAAGGAAAACTCTGCGCAGATGTCTTGTCAAAGCGAATGCTGATATTTACAAGGATTAAAAAGGCAAACAAGAAGATTAGACTAAAGAAAAGCTGATCCTGAAATTTGCAGACAAAATAGTCCAACTGACTCTATACATGGTCTACTACTGTTAGACATATGGCATCACTTTGCTTTTTCAGAGAGGGGCAGTTATGAAAAGATTACACCAATATTGAAAAACATAGTTTTATACATCCTATTCAAACTAAAACACCACACTACTTTGGGCTCTTCATTCTTGTACACATAAAATTCATTGAAATGCATCCCTTCATCAATAAAAGAAAACATTTATGCAGAGACAAAACTTGCCCCTGTCTAACTTTATTATTCTCTGCTCACATAAGAAGAGAAATGGAAAAGGAGGAATCTCATGTATACAAGAGACTGGTGTATAAGCTGACAGAAAAATGAAGAAGTAATAACTTTCCGCGACACATTTGCTTACCAGAAACAGCACTAACTCTCTCGTGAATCTTCTTCCGACATGTACGCCGAATTTTAAGTGCATCACGCAAACATTTTGGCATCAACTTTAGATCTCTCGTCTACAATAATTGCAAAAAAACTTAGATTACTAGTTACCAAGTTTTATACAAGACAATCAAATATGACCATAAGAAACATTGATTACACTAAGTGCACATAACAAGAATGTCCTCCATATAGGAAATCAACACCAGAATTAATGCAAAAAGACAGGAATTATTAACAATAGACACTTGAATTAACTCTACCATTTACATCCAAAAGGCTATTCGCACCCAACAGTAGATAAAGCCATTCATAACCACACAAGTAATTGTCGAAATAGTAAAAACATGAAAACAATCATTCAATGCCAAGGAATGCATTCCTTAAATGCAAGAAATCCATACAAATAAAATAAAATGCCACTAAAAGCTTAGTATACAAAAAGCGAATCATACTAAGAACAGCGCACACCTAATACTGACATTAAATGACAATAATAACAGGCAGAATCCCTAGATGGCAATAAACCCATTACTCAAATAAAAGAATTCCCATCAAAACACCTACGGAAAGCCAATAAAATAAATGCAGAGATCAAGAACTGAACAAAAAATCCATTACCTCCCAACACCAAAGACAAGCCTGAGTCTCATCCTCCAAAACATCAGCATGCACATTGGGCACCCCGTACAACACTCTTTGTCCCACAAACAACACTGCAGCCTTCACCATGGCCAAGGTAACAATTTCATTTTCCTTTGCTTTCTCCTCCTGCAACTTCAAATGTATCTCCGCCACTAATTTAGAGAGCGCCAAGTGGCTCTCCTCCAGCAACAATCCCACCTTTCCATTTAGGGTATTACACTGATTCCCACCTAAATCCGACCCAAAACCGAACCCCAGTTTCTGATCTATAAGTTCTCTGTAAAACCCAAAAAGCCCCTCTAGTTCTTTCTTCAGAGCTTCAATCTGGGTTGCCTTCTGTTCATTTGTCAAGTTTTGGAGCACCACAGATGATACTGAAGACTTTCGCTTTCGCTTTAGGGTTTTCTTCGGCTGAGATTGGGTGTTCTTTCCAGAATCAGAATCGACATCGACTACCTCCATCGGCGTGTCTACCATTTGCTTCCTCTCCAAAAAATCTCAAAACCCTAATCGAAAAAGCGGACAAGGAGAAAGCAAAAGAACTCCAACCCAAGAAGAAAAAAAAAAAAAAATCAAAAAAGGAAGCACTAACTAGTGAGAAAATGGGAAATTGAAGCAACAGAACTCATTTGAGGATTTCTGCCTGGAAAGTTCAAGTAATTCCCGATATTTTCGTTAATTTGGGGGGAAACAGATGACAGAAAAATAAATAAATAATATAAAGAAAAAGTTTTTTGTAGAATTTATATTTAATATTAAAATAAAATTACGTGTTCTTCATAGATTTTCCCGCCAAATGGATGAATTGGGGAATTTGGCTCCAAAGGCAAAACCATTTTGCGCCTTTTCTTGTCATTGGCGCCTTTTACTTTTATGTTTCTACCGGAACTCTTTATGGGCCTTTCTGTTTGGGCCCATCAAAATCCCAGAATGTTCCTTTATCATTATTATTTTACAAATTTTTTTGTTAGGGGTCGAAGCAAATAGGCAGCCAAACTGAACCTGAACCGGCCGAACTGGATCGGATCGGATCGAGTCAAAATCGGTCAAATTCTGAAGTGGATTGGAGCGAAATCAGACCTGTGGTTCAGAAGAAAAGAAGATTAAGGGTCAGGGTCGATCAATTCCTAAACCTTTGAACTGGCGGTTCAGCCGTTAGGTTCAACAAATAGTTTTTATATATTACGTAAATTATTAATTGTAAAATAAAAAATGTATGTTGTTTTTCATATTTGATAAATTATAATATTTTGTTACGTATATTAATAATTTATCGAGAAATGTCTACATCGAAACCACACGTAAATTGAATTCTAAATGTTTATTCAAAAGGGTTGAACCTGAACCGGACTGAACCTAAACCTGGTCAAACCCTCATCAAATCCTGAACCTGAACTGATCGGTCCGAACCGACGATCCATCCCTTTTGAAGGTTAAGGTTCAGGTTCAATGATTTCTTGAACCTGAACCGACAATTCATGAACCTTGGCCACCTATATTAGATTATTTTAGTGTTTCAGTTACATTTAAAAAAATCAATAATATAGATTACAAGCAATTTTTTTTTTTTTTTACTAAAATAGCAAATATAAAAATTAATTAACTATCAATGTAATTTTTAATGGTTAGATTAAAAATTCCGATAATTAGTTCACTTTTATTGCATTTCATCCATCATTTAATTAATAAAATTATATAATAATATAATTTCGTTAATTATATTACCTTTCATGTTCTTGCATTAATAAAATAAAAAGATTATATGATAACTAATTAAAGAATACATGTATAAATTAATGTATAATGTAAAATTAGTTAATGATACAAGGGCAAACTGAAAAAATTTAACCTTTTATTGATTAACAAAATTATTTATGGGTAGAATGAATAAGTATTGTGTTTTACAAAATTCAAGGGATTAATATGCATAAATTCATGAACCTACAAATTATTTACCCTAAACATGGTTTTCAGATCCGGACCGGTCATCGAACCGGTAAAGGAATGGATTCATGGATTTTGGATTAAACCGGAATAAACCGGAATCGAACCGGATTTAATAAATATATTAAAATATTAATATATTTTTATTTTTATATTTATAATTTATAAAAATTTGAATATTTTTATTATAATTTTTTAAGTTTAAACATTTCAAACACAATATAGTAATTACAAAAACTCAATTTATGAAATATAATTTTTTTAGTTACAATAAAATGTCAATTTAATTTAAAATAATTTAAAAATACAAACTATATTTTATTTTAATTAAAAACACCTCAAAATAATAACTTAAATTTTATATTCAAATAAATTTTTTTTTTAAAAAAAAGTCTGGTCGAACTGGAAAACCGGTCCGGTTCACGGTTTTTTGGTTCGACCGGTTGGTCCGACCGAAGTTTGGCCGGTTGTTGACCAAAGTGAAACCAGGTGAAAACCGACCGGTCTGACCTCCGGTTCCGGTCGAACCCGGTCCGATCAGCCGGTCCGGTTTTCACAACTATGACCCTAAAACAAATGTCTCGTCTTCTCTCGATTCATCTATTCTTCTCTCTTACAACTACGGTGGTAACTGCTTTTTTTTTTTTTTTTTTTTTTGGTTTCATCCTCTAACAAATCAAAGATTGTGCTTTTTTTTTTTTATCAAACAGAGGACTTGTGGCTTTAAAAGTTGGTAAAAAAAAATGATAAGTGGCATTAAATCATAACATATAAAAGAATATTTTTATCCATTTTGAACTGAAAATTTTCAAGTTTGTTAATAAAAAAGAACAGACCTTTGCGATAAATTTTGAAATTTTTTGAGAAGTGCAAATATTTTTTAATTAAATAGTGACCATAAATTTAAAAAAATCACAAAAACATAAAAATATTGATGCAAAATTCTTAAATAATATAAATAAACTATTGGAATGCTTAAAGAATAAAAATAACATATGTGACCATAAATTTAAAAAAAATCACAAAAAAAAAAATCTTGATTTGTCGGAAGATAAAACTACATGAGTGATTTTTGAAATTTTTCCTTTTTTTTTTTTTTCCTCTTTTCCTACTCATTCTCTTTTGTTTCATATTTTGTCGTTTGTGATGGTTGATTGTTGTTCAATGTCTTGCAATTTGTTTCAAGTATATATTCTCAATACTCCCCTTTGTTTCTTCCACTGTATTTGTGTCCTGTCGCACTTTATCCTTGAAATGAGTGATTAGTTGCAGGTGTTGATCCACTGCATGCAGAAACAAAGTTTAAACAATCATCCATGTGTTTTAGCTTCGAAGTATTTGAATGAAAAAACGAAACACATTTTTACGATGCTATTTAAATTACGAGTTTCTCATCTTTTTCAATTTCAACATAACCTAAACATATGAGTTGCATCTAAATCGGGCCAATTGTGCAGAAGTGTAACAGGTCAAAGGTGAAAGTAGGTCAGAAGTCAAAATGAAAATCGGTGTATAGGACAGAGACCAAAAAAGAGTGTTTATGCCTATATCTACTTCAAGTTGATTCACGAGTATGTTTTCTTTGATTCAAAGGTGGAAGCTTGCAAATGGTCAATAAAATATGTAATTAACTACTAATATGTTGTTATAAGTACCTTGAGAAATTTTATTATACTTCTGGAGTATATACTCCATAACTGTTGAAACACAATTTAATTAACAAATACTTAATTATAACTATGGAAGCACTACGTATTGTAAAATTTGTTAAATTCCTATATGGTGTATAATGAAGAAACAAAAATGGGTACATAAATCCTCAACGCATAAGAAAGTTTTACAGTATTTTAGGAGTTTATACTTTCCTAGTTATAAAATGGAATTTGTATTCTTTTGATTATATTCTATAAACGCATTCAGCAACCCTTATTGCTAATAAATTTTCAAGGAGTAACATACTCCATGAGCATTCTAAAATTTTCCCAAATAAGTAACAAGAAAACAACATAAAAAATGGAACAAATGTTTATTAAATTGAATAACAGATTACATGAAAGAAAAAGCAACATTGGTTAAACCTTAACTGAGAACAAATGAACAACATGGATATGTTGAGGCCCGAAACTCAATCTCCTTAAGCCATAATTTTTCTGGCAGAATAATAATTTCCCAGGATACAACAATATCAGAATCAAACTCAACCATGTTCAGATAGAATTACTATAACCTAATCTATCAGCCTATAAATTTTGAAATAAGAGAAGAAAAGTTTCTGTAAATTTTCTTTGCTATCAAAAGGAACAAAGGAAGAACTGTTGAGACAAAAGAATAAGAGAGATTAATTCTCTATATTAATATTTTGTTGAGAATTTAAAAGGACCTTACATATTTTAGATGAAAAACTAATTTGGCTGGAATAAAAGTAGTCAGGCCCTTAGTGATTAAGTCATAATTTTTCCGGCAGAACAATAATTTCACAGGATATAACAATGTCAGAATCAAACTCAACCATAACCTAATCTATCAGCCTATAAATTTTGTAATAAGAGAAGAAAAGTTTCTGTAAATTTTCTTAGTTATCAAAAGGAATAAAGGAAGAACTGTTGAAACACAGGAATGAGATTAATTCTCCTTATAAATTTTTTGTTGAGAATTTAAAAAGACTTGATATTTTAGATGAAAAACTAATTGGGCTTGAATAAAAGTAGTTAGGCCCGCAGTGATTATGCCATAATTTTCCCGGCAGAACAATAATTTCCTTATAAACCACATGTCTTTACTAAAAACAAGGGATGTGAGATTTGAGAATTTCATTCTATTTTCCTATGTGAAATCTTTCTTTTCAAGCTCACTTTGGGCATTCATTTTTCACTCATCATTTATCCGTTCTAGGAGTATTATATATCGTTGGAAAGATCATATTGCCTAGAATACGATAATGTAATCAATGTTATTCAAACCACAATCTATCAATGGAATAATCAAGTCTAAAGTTGACAAATAATTACTTTGTATAAACCAATTTTTTCCGAGAGAACAAATATGGCACAAATCAGTTAGAAAGTTAAATGGGATTTGTCACTTACTATGTTTAGAATTAAACTAAAACTAGCAATTACAAGATCAGTTCACAAATTTGACTCTCATAACTAGTAAGATGTAATAAACCTTAATTATTACTAAACATAGAATAAAATTGCATTTTACCATAAAATGAAGAGGAAACCATAGGTTAAAAAGAAAAATCATATCATTTGTATTTTAGGTGGGATTGAATTCTGACCACTCTTCACAAAGAAAAAAATATTCTTATTTTATTTACAAAAAGGCAAAGTATATGTTCCGAGCCATTCAAAATTGATTGGCTAGTCATCTTATTGAATGAAAAAAAGAAAACGTGAAATATATTCCATTTCCACTCTGCATATATCTCAATAGCCATAGGCTACACCACTTTATTTTGGGCAAAAATATGATTATTATTAATTTTTTTAAAAAAAAAAATTCCCTGTAACCGGATAGGTTGGAATAATAAATTTAAATTAAATTTTTAATTAAATAATTCTTAATATTTTTTTTGACTGATTTTTATGAATTAAGTGAAAATTATTTCAATAATTAAATTAAACATAATAGTTGTTTGAGCAGAAAAGTTTATTTCCACCTTGTTAAATTCGATTTATTAAAATATCAGAAATTGTTTAACATAACAGTGGAATGTCAAAAAGTAATACTAAGGGCCAGTTTGAGATTGCTGCTGTTAGTGAAAGTGCCGTCAGGGAAAGTTATGTTTCATTGCTTTCTTTATAGTTTTAAGCGTTTTTTCGGTATTTTCCTGAATACAATCTGATTTTTACCAATTGTGCATTTGAGACTGCTTTCCGCAGCCCCGAAAAGCAGCTTTCAGCCAAAGTAACGTTTCTCATGTTTTGGCTGAAAGTTGCTTTCGCAGTCCCAAACTAGCCCTAGCACTGAAAGAAATGTTGAATTTGACATATAATAAAATCTTAACAAAATTTATTAACATGTAATAAATTTTGTAATTTAGTAATTTAATGGTAAGAACAAAGTGTTAAAGCCCTATCTGGCTGCCGACCGACCGATCCTCTCCATCCCCAGCTACCCCCTGCTCCAACAAAACTAACTTCTTTCTTATTTATTATTTTTTTACTGACAGAATTCGTTGCTGTTGTTGCCGAGCTGTCATCCTTGGCATTGCAGTGCACCATAATGGCACAAGTGCTACAGAACCGCATATGAAATTGATGCTGTGTTTGCTTAACATAAAGAATGCTTTCTCTGTCAAGACTTGAAGCATATGTGACCAAATTGAATTAGGTGAGGGTGTTTCTCAATTAATAAAAACTAATTATAGAGTTTGGGATTATGAATGCACACTCAACCCGTAAAAATAAAAGAAATAAAAAGGATAATTACAAGGAAAATAAGGGAGAAGAAAAGAAAGCAAAGTAGTGTACTTACTGGTAGGGATATCAAATCTTTCTAAATAAAAAATACGTTTTCTAAATAAGGACAAAGGAATTGAATCCCTTTTCAAAGAAGAATATTTATCCTTATGGAATCTTGGTCCACTGTAACTTCATATATCAAAGTTCTTATTCGACAATCAGACTCAACTGCCAAAGATGACTCTTTCATGCCATATCATTTGTTTGTCCTAAGCCAATCAATAAATTCCATTCCACATCATATATATGTCTTATAAAAGAATTAATTGGTTATACAGTGTCTTTGTTAACTTTATTGATTAAAGTGGTACACAAGTGACATGTTCCAAAACTTATCCAGTATAGAGTGACGTAATGAGGAATCAAAATCAAATTAAACTATATAGTTGGAGGGGTTTGCAGAAGATTGTGTGTGTGTGTGTGTGTGTGTGTGCAGTGCATTCACTTCAGTAGCAATAACAATGCTCAAGACTAGTGGTTGCGAGCTCAAACATCCTTTCTCTACTTGTCAGTTTTTCTTTAATTAGTTATGAGGCTGACAGTTAATTCAGTTTGAGCTCACAACTATTAGTTATGAGTTTATCTGTTATCATATGCTAAATTCATTTGCTCCTCTCTGTGTTTTCATTTATCTGGAGATCAGTTTAATTTGTTTTCCATTTCTGCTAGCTATTTACTTCCATTTTCTGTCAACAGATCGAGTTTGTGTCACAAAAATTAAGGTATTTAGATTGATTTTAATTTTTTAATAAGAATAGGAATTGAATACTTCATTTATAAGTGAATCTTACTCGGAAAATCATTACTTTCAAGCTTATATAACCAATACTTGTTTACTTATTTGCTTACGCTAAGAGTTTTGCAGCTTGTGCTATAGGAAAATACATATGAGTAAGTGTGAGTTGTGAATGTAATCGGGTCGCATGGGATTTGAGACTTGGAGAGGATGAGATTTGCTTAACGTTATCCGAACTTGTAGATTACTATTGTTATGTGTTCCGCCTCACATGTGAATGTAGGTAAAATATGTTGAAACACCTAAATATTTTGTCATCGTATTGTATCTCTAATTTCCTGTTTTCACTTTATTATGTGCTTAAATATTACCAATGAATGGGGTTTTTGATGCAAAGTTGGTAGCGGATGAGTTCCTGAACCGAGAATCAAGAAAAAAAAGGGATCGCAGGCCAAAAGAGGAAACAAGTAATTTTAATTTCTCTAAATCTTCAATCGGGCGTAACTTTTCGCATACTAGTCCGATTGAAGATTTAGAGAAATTAAAATTACTTATTTCCTCTTTTGGGCCTGCGATCCCTTTTTTTTCTTGATACTCGGTCCAAGAACTCATCCGCTGCCAGCTTTGCATCAAAAACTCCAAGGGATGTTACAGGTTTAATGTAATAGATCTTGTTTGAGCAAAAAAAAAAGTTGTTTAGGCTTTCATCCGATAGTTTTAAGTTTTTGGGTATTTTTGTTTTTATTTTTTTTTGTTCTTTTTTTTTTTTTTCCTTGTTAGGGTTGGATATCCTTGTTACGGTTAGACTATAGCCTATATAAGGCTTTCATTTTCCTATTGTAAGCCAGCTTTTTGAATTACTCAATAATACAGAAGACTTTCATCTTGAATTTTCATAATTTTTGGTTTTTAGGGATTAATCGTTGATTGATTCCGTTTTTCACGCGAATTTGCTGCGTCAGTTTTTCAATATTCGAGCCCTCAATCTCCTCCTTGGATTAAAAAAACTCTCACTTTACACACGCTTCCAAACAATACCAGTAGACCGAGGAATGATAGGGCTTCCATATGATATGACCTCCCTCTATGTGAGAAAATGAAAAAAAATAAAAAATAAAAAATGAATTAACAAGAAATATTTAAATTAAAAAAAAAAAGATATAAAAATATGCTTGATAATTACGTAAGAAACATTATGGGCCTTGAGAGTATTGGGCCTAACTATATAAGTGAGCAAATATGTGTAGCCACCACTTGTATACCACTTTTTTTGTTTCATTTATTTCCAATATGAGATATCCAATACTTACTCTTAAGTACAATTGAACCTAGTTAGCAGTTTTTACTTGTCAAACATCATCTCCTTTGAGTGCAAGGTCATCAATGAGTCTAATATTCTCTACTAGCCCAAACTTCATCAAGTCTTTTAAATGCAAGTTCAGGATCTTTCAGCTTTACTACCATCAAAAGACTTCGTGGGCTTTGATAGTTGGACATAACTGTATAAGTTACCACATATATATGTGGGGTTGACCATTTAACACAAAACCATTTAACTTATGTTAAGGCTAAATCTGCACCACTTATATTCCATTCTACAGTCTCATTTATTTCTAATGTGAGATTTCTAATAACCTTTATGGTTAGCAAACACGGAAAACATTAAAAAATATAGCACTACACATTTTTCAAAAGTATCTCTTACATTATCGAAACGAGAAATTTTATTATAGACTGGATCTAGGATCTGTACAAATGAAAAATCTACACATAGACACTTTTTATGTTTCCATTATACTTCTTAACTTCTCAACACTTATTTTATAGAATTGTTGATTTTTAATTTGAAAGGTTTATATAAACCGAGTCCGTAATTGAAATGAAAAGAGAACAATGAAAACTTCACATGATACGAAATCTTTCTATATTAAAGATAAATAAATAAATAAAAAGCTTTACAGTTTCTATATAAAGATATGAAGGAATAGTTATCCTTACGGAATCTCGGTCCACCTCCACAGGATTTTTTTTTTCTTTTTGGAAAGATTCCGTATTTACTTGCTGCAATTTATCTTATTATAATCTTAGTCTTGAAAGGATTTTATCAAATTAAAAGCACTAAGCAACAAGTAGAGCAATTTGGTCAACACATGTGTACTTAAATTCATATGTAACAAAATCAATTAGTTTGTGTTGAGTTTTACTTATATGATACTTTTTAGTTTTATTTACTTATAATGTGAGACTATTATTTATTCTCTAACAATGAGCAATCTCAAAGGTCGAAGATGGAGAGAGAGTGACTGAGCTAGATACTTAACGATATTTCTACTTCATGAAGACACAATTCTATGACAGCGAGGTTTAACCAATTAGATTTGGGCCCGAATTAAGCAGCAAATATCTAAATGACCTTGGACTAAGCTATTATGCTTGGTATCATATATACAACGTGTTGGTTCAAGGACTAATCAAGTGAAAGCAAGTGGATCTCTGATGACCCGTCTCGTGGAATGTCGTCATGGTGAAAAATTTGAGCAAGGAGTAACGCTAAACAATGACAATAAGCGTCAAAAAGAACGTAATACCACATGGAAAATTAAGAGCAAGTGGCTAGACTGTATTAGTAATGAGTATTTAGAATGCATGTAGATACTTTTTAACATTGTATGTGATACTTAAGAGCTGAGACTTAGACGAAAACGGATAAAATTTGAGCAAATTACATTAAAACTCAAAATTTCAATATTATTTATAATTGAGTGAAATAGGATATTCAGCTTCCTGGTAATATATGCATCTCTATCTCTAAAGACCCCTGTACTTAGACCAAATTCCTAGCGCACCCCCAAACTTACCAATTGTCCATGTAGCCCTCTAAATGATCAAATAACTTCTTAAACTTGTTTAAAATGACATTAATAGTCACCCCATGCCATAATCCTGAGTTGAACATAATCAAGTGTTGTAGCACCTTATATTTTCAAGATATTATTCACAAATTTTGTACTATAACTACAATGTATTACAAAATTTTCCTATTATTATATTGTCATTTCATATATTGCAACCTATCAAATGTGTCATTTTTCTTCGCATTAATTTGGACTTTTATTAGACAGTCACACTTAAGCTCCTAATCTAAAAGTTATTCTAGAGAATTCACTATTATATTTGGTTTAAACTTGATAATATTTCATTATCAAGCTTCCTATGTATTCGAATAAATAATATTGGGAATCAAAACCATGTAGTTCCTAAATTTTATTAAAATTACAAAACTTTTTTATGAATACCTATAAGACTTGCTTACTCTCATTCAATATTCACATCTTATGTAACTATAAGCATATGTACAATGACCATATATAGAATGCTCATGCGAATGAGGGTTCATTTTCAATTTGTTGTGACTCAACTAGTGAACCAATGTGTAACATACTATTTTGCTGGCCATCTCTATGAACATGTACAGGCCCTTCAGTCCATATAATTTTGTAATTCATTAACCATGTAGGTTCATATGAATCTGTAATTCTATAATTTATTGATCATATAGGTCAATATGATTTTGTAATCCTGTACTTTTGTACTTCATATAATTAGCCATGTTATTCTGTAATTTAAGTAGCTGGTCATTAGAGTCATAAGCTGTTATAATTCTTGTAGTTTCATAGTGTCTAACTAGCTATAATCACAACATCCCTTTTAATCTCTTACTTGTAATTCTTTTATTTATACGGTTACTACTCATGAATAATAGTATTCAGTTATATTGTTACTGTTCACGTGTACGAGACTATTCAGTTTCTAATAAGACTTTATTCTCTACTCATATTTGTGGTACTAATACCTTATAATAATATTCATTTATACGTATCATACTTTACAGTTGTAAGACTACTATTCATTTATACTAATAATATCGTGTATGTCACTATTCACGTATACGGTGTTATTCGTTAGAAATAGAAATTCATCAAAAACATCCTAAATTCATTCAATTCCGTTTCTATCTAGTTTGTATACATATACCCTTTAATTAATTTATCTATGTATATAATCAAGTTAATCAATATATATAATTAATTTATCTATAAATATTCAAATTCATATAAACTTTCACTAAGATAATACAATTAGCCACGATTCCATCTAAGATAAACCCCAGAAACATCAAAATTGAGTACATATTCTCAACGACAAGATTGATGGCAATATACAACATCAATATCACAAATCAACTTTCTTTACTAAAATTAGTAAACAACACATGTCAAATATATTCTTTATTTTTTTTTTCCACTAGAGTTTTTCCCAACTCTTTCTGAATCATTTTTGGTATTGATTCAAAACGTATAGTCCAAATTTTTTCAACGTTTTTATTTGAGGAAATTGTTTCTTTTTAACTTTAATTTATGTATAATTATTGTACATTTCATTTTTATTTTAATTATTTATTTGAAAAGAATATCTTACATGTTTAAAGGATAAAACTTACGGACTATATTAATTTTATATATTAGTCCCTGTAATACTAGTTAGTATATATGTTTTTAGAACTAATTATATGGTCCGTAAATTTTGTGTTATTAGTGGAATTACAATATTCGGGTTTATGTTTTTACTCCATGGTGCTGTTCATTTTTCGAACTTTTTTATTTCATTTTATTTTGTGTTGCCTCTTGATCGTTCATGAATCATGATCAATCGAGTTGATTAATTAAAATTTTTCTTCTTGCTACACAAACATTGGAAAAAAAACAAATATTGGAATTGTGTTTGCTAATTCATAAAAAATCAAAGACTATGATTAAGTAATTGTATTGATTGGTGAAAAGATGCACTTGAGGGGCTGTAGCTGAAGCTGGATTGAAAACTTGGAAAATGCGGGTTGGGCCTGGACAAAAGGATTTTTGGAGCCCAGCCCATGAGAATGGGCTACGAGTTGTAAGGAGGCCCTAATTCTTAAGGGTACCACTCCATCCTTATTCATGATTGAGCATTAGCTACCCTGTTTCTCGTATTTGGTACATAGCTTCATGAGCGGCACGGGGAAAATTTGGTTCTACCGGAGATTTCCCCCGGTAGAGATGAGTAATCCCCGTTCAATTTCCCTAAGGGGTGTGGATAGAGAAAAAAATTTCCCCATAAACTGGGATGGGGACCTCTCTTCCCCTGTTCAGTGGGGAAGTTCCACGGATTTTTTGAATTAAAAAAATATATTATATTTAATTATAAAATCAAAACATTTTGAATTAGTAATCGAATATTATGTTTAGTGCTATAAACTTTGTTCTATTCTCGCTCACATTTTGTTACTACGTGTATTTTATGAATGATATTGATTGCGAAGGAAAAGCTTAGTTAACTCAATTAACTCAATCAATGCTAATAAGGTCATATCATAGTTGTGAAAACCGGACTGGACCAGCCGGTCGGACCGGGTTCGACCGGAACCGGAGGTCAGACTGGTCGGTTTCTATCCAGTTTTCATTTTGGTCAACAACCGGTCAACTTCCAATCGGACCGGACGATCGAACCGAAAAACCATGAACCGGACCGGTTTTCGGTTCGACCAGACTGTTTTTTTTAAATTATTTAAATATAAAATTTAAGTTATTATTTTGAGGTATTTTTAATTAAAATAAAATATAGTTTGTATTTTTAAATTATTTTAAATTAAATTAACATTTGATTGTAACTATAAAAACTATACTTCATAAATTGAGTTTTTTTAATTAGTATATTGTGTTTGAAATGCTTAAACTTAAATAATTATAAATATTTTAATATTTTAATATATTTATTAAATATGGTTCGATTCCGGTTTATTCCGGTTTAATCCAAAATCCATGAATTCATCCCTTCATCGGTTCGATGACCGGTCCGGGTCTGAAAACCACGGGTCATATACAATAGGCATTAAGTAAATCATAACTCAATCCCGTAAAAGAAACTATATTCCAATTGCATGAGTAGAAAATACAATATAAAGACTACTAAGATCCACCGTGAACCAAATGATTAAGACGGTTGAACTATGATGATTCCTATGAGTTGTAACTCAATTGACAATAGAGGTTGAGTTTATAGGTTGAGACTTTCGATATCTACTAAACACTTCTATAGGGACAAGTGATGAGATTTGGCTATACTGATTCCTATACATGATTATCTCAATTGATCATCCCTATTAAGCACTTTAAGTCGACAAATGTGGTATATGATTAAATGGTTCCAAATTTACCAATCGAATCAGTCCCTCTACAGTCTTTAACATTGTTCAAAAGTAAAAATTATCATAAAGCTTAATCCATATTTAGCCTTATGGGCTAGACGTTTACACCCGCATTACACGAGAATTAAAATATTTTTATATACGTTTTAATAGTATCACTCTTATATATCTTTGAGAGTGTTATAACTTTTAGGCCGTTACGTACGACTTACGTGTGATTGAGTTGACGTGGAGAAGTAACTCTCCGTTTGTTATTAATCATTTTTTTATTCAAAATTGTTATTGTTTGTAATATTTGTGACTAAATATTAGCCTTGTATCTTATCTTTAATGTTGATTTTGTAAGGTCATCCGCAACAAAATCATTTTTTTCTCACTTATTATGAGACTTTTTCCCAATCTTTTAAGTTGAGATTACATTATAAAAAAAAATGCATTAAAAAGGGATCTATTCAAGAAGATTTTAAACATATAACATTATAAGAGATGATACAAACCCATACACATATCTTCCACATTAGAAGTTCTAATAGAAAATGACATAATAATAAACAGAGGGAGGTCATAGTATGACAAATGCAAAATATCGGGATATATAAATTATATAGGTAAAACATAAGGAAATAGTGATGTATTTGTCCAAACTCGAGGGAGGTTACAATTATTTACTTCAACTGTCAAAGGGAAAATTAATTGAGTAAAATTCTTCTACCCCGAGAGCTATTTTCCTTTTGACAGTTGAAGTAAAGAGCAGCGACGGGAGAACCAAGATTGTAAAACTCAGCAAAATCTCTGGTATTAAAATGCTGACGCCAACCAGGTGCATCTACTGTTTGCCTCCCTTTTTGTTGGAACAATATGAACACATATCTGTGAATCCCCGTTGCTGGTCTTGGGCTCTCATAGCTCAGTATCTCTTGCCCGTAGCTTGGCCCTGTTGTTGCTGGAATATCAGTCACCAACCTATACATACAAAATTCTACTCATTCAGTTGTTCATCACATATATATTATTATTATTCTGTACCAAAATATTATACTGATAGTGATTCTTGTAATGAATTCTACGTCGGAAATAAATGAGATCAAGGAGTAGTATATAAGCGGTATATATTGAACCTTAACACAAACTAATTGGTTTTGTGTTACATGGGTTCAACCCTATTTATATACTCAATCATCCAGTTAAACCCAGCACTCTCGATGTCATGGAATCTCTTCAATTTTCCCTTTTGGGCTTGTGGGCATGGTGATGAGACAGAGTTTAAAATTCCTTTTCTGGAATAAATTCAAAAAATAAATTATTAATTTATTCTCCACCAAACATGAAACCTTTATCTTCGAAACGTATGCTCTCCGTTGATTCACATAGCATATTAAATTCAATCAAGAGATTATCCAAGTAATAAATTAATGATTTGAAGTTTTGTGCAATCAATTAAGAACACAATGCACACATACAAATTTCAGGCAACATGCATGCATGCATGATTTTGTAAATTAAAATTCAGAATAATGAATGACACTGACACATTTTTTTTATATATATATATAATGAAAATATTTGGTATTGGAAAAGAGTAGTGTATTAATTATCAAGAAAATCAGGAAATTAATCATAATTCGACCAAATCTATAGGTGGTTCAAAAACGTACACTGTTTTCCAGAACTTTTAAAATATCTTAATATATTTTTAAACTTTGGAAAAGTGATCCAGTTTGCCAAATTATTGTTATGTATCACTCAATTATTAGTTGTCTCATATTTGACTTTTCAAAGCAAATTCTTACTTTTATAGGATTTAGAAAATAAATTAGACCAATTTTAAGAAATTCAGGAGAACATTAAAATATTTTTCAAAAATTTGAAAAGATATTAAAATATTTTTAAAGTTAAAAGAGAAATCAAAATATTTTTAAAATTTAAGAACAGAGCAGAGCAGGTGTTTTTGACGAAGTCTAGAGATATGTATCCATTCAATCTTATGATTATAGAGACAGACAGAACAAACCAATGCAGATATTCTCGGAGACTAGGATCACTTGGGTTTGGTGCATCTGGGTCCACCATCACCTGCAAATAAGACAATCATTCATTGTCAGTATATTTCCAAATTACCAAAAAAAAAAAAAAAAAGCAAAAATATTCATTATTTTAAGTTTTTTCAAGTCCAATAATTAATGTGTTGTTACTTGTAATACACGTGCTTTATATTAATTAAAAAATGAATTTCGTGACACATCAAGACTTTACTGACAAGACGATTGAAATATCATTAAATCAATATGCTATATTAAAAAGTCAATATAATTATATCGATAAAAATAAATAATTAAAGTTGCAACATTGTAAGAGTCAACACAATATCATCAAAGTCAACATTAGTAAATAATAACACCGTCAGTTGAATTATTTTCAACGTAGCTGTGAATGCATAATTTCTTTGTAATAAAAACTATTACATTCTATATGTAAGCATGCGAAAGAATATCTGTTTTCAACATCTTTCGTAATATAAAAGAGTTCTGTTGTGACATCTGAATGGTGTGGTTTGGTTTGGTCTGGGAAAATAATAGAATATCAGTATACGAAGAGTAGTTAACAATGAAATTAACAAATGGAAAGAAGAGGAAGGGGATACCAAAGTATAAAAAGTACGTAAATCGGAACCGCCGATATCAACTCTAGGAAGGCTGAGAACTTGGGAAGGTTTGAGCTCACAGCCATTAGTAATGGTTTTATTAGTGTAAGAAATATGGAGAGGAATAGAAGGTTGAAAAGGGTCTAAAACATCTCCAATAACTCTGCCTAATGCTAATGCATCTCCACTCGTTCCAGTTCTAACTCTGCCTCCTGCCATTGCTTCCTTCTACCTCTATTTGCTCTCTATTGCTCTTTATATACTGTTGTGTGGTATCCAACTTTTCTCAATTTTTTTTTTTAAAGAAATTAAAAAAAAAAAAAAAAAAAAAAAAAAAGAAAAAAGAAGAAGATTCTGGCTTTTGGTTTGAGATATATATATGCCATTTTTGTTCAAGAATTTTGTGAGGCTGTGAATCTACAATTCACACACTAAGATAATTAATGCGCTAATCACGTTCTCTAATCTTTTCCTCTTTCATCACTTTTATGTCCCCTTTTTCTTTTTTATTCCTATTTTGACTTCATTTTTATTTACCTCCATTATAAAATATACAAATTTATTCATAAGTTTAACTAAATAAAAAAATATGAAAATTGTCATTTTCAACTTCAATTAATTGATAATAATAAATTTAATAAGAAGATCTAAAAACCAAAAGATTTTGGTCATGTAATTAAAGAGGTTAGTAGAGAAGACTAAATTCGTTGATGAGCTTAGGCCTTAAAGGAGATATCTCTAGAAATTTTTGACAACTGATAACTAGTCCAATGATCAGTTGTACTTGAGGGAGAGTACAAGAGATTCCATATTAAATATAAATGATTATGAAAAAGTAGCATATAAGGGCAATAGATCGGGGCTTAATATAAACCAATTAATTTTGTTTTACATGAGCTTAATTCTACTTATATACTCGATTATTCATGCAATTGAGCTCAAAACTCTCAAGGCCAATGAAATTAGGGGTGAGCAAAACCAAACCGCAACCCAAAAACCGAATCGAGTAGAACAAACCAAACCGAACCAAAGTTAGTTTGGTTTGGTTTTAGTTTTTAAAAATATGCTATTTTAGTTTTCGGTTTGGTTTTGGTTTTTGATGAAAAACTGAACAAAAATCGAATCGAACCGAACTAATTATAAATATTTAAAATTTTTTTATATATATGTATAAAATACATTTTATTTTATATAATATATATTTATATTATTATATAATTTATATTTATAAGACTTTAATAATATATTTGTAATATAGGCATTTTTTTACAAATAATTAATAATAATTTAATGATAATAATAATGGTAATTTATTTAAATTTTAAAATTTAGAAATTTTGGTACAAAACCTAACTGAACCGAACTGATTCGGTTTGGTTCAACCCAAACCGAATATATATTAGTTTGATTTTGGTTTTGATTTTTATAATTTTAACTATTTAGTTTTTGGTTCGGTTTTCAACCGAACCGCATTTTGTTCACCCCTAAATGAAATCTCTTCACTTATGAGAGTGGGCTGAGTAGCACAGAAAGTGACTCTTGTGACGTCTCTTTTCAAGCAATATGTAAATTTTTACTTAATTTCCTTATGATCGTGAGGTTTTGCTTGACATGAGATGAATTAGACAACCCCTAACAAATTAAGAAGCCATATATTCAAGCAATTGTTATCGGAGAATAAATAATTGTTCCACGTTAGAAATAAATGAGTTAAAGAGTGGTGTAAATTAAACCTTAATATAAGTCTATTAGTTATATTACATGAGTCCAACTGCACACATGTATTCAATTATACAATCAAATCCAGTATTCTCAAAATCCACTAAATTTCTTTATTGACATTTCTCCTAATCAAAAGTTGAGAGTTCAAATAAATAAAAGTTTTATAAATTGGTAAGGTTTTATAATTAGTGAGAAATTTTAGAATAGACATGAACACCTTCGAGCCATCGTAGCACTTAATATCTTGCTTAATAAAATAATGTAATGATTTTTTTTTTTTAAAATTTTTATTTATCATAGTTAAAATTTTAAATGTAATCTTTACGTTTACATGCCCTAAAATTCTAACATGATGAAGTAAAGAATTTGAATTAGAAAAAGAAGTGATAGTAATGTTTCAAGTATACAGAGGTAGACATGGAATAGAATGATGGAAAATTAAGGGTTGGATACGTATGTAAATTTGGGGGGCAAAATGTGAATAAATGATCTTTTCCCATATGTTTTGTGATGGATTTTGTGAACACACCCACTCCTCTAAACTCCATTAGCCCACCATTCTTGTCCTTCAACGTCTAGCATCAAAAAATTTGTCTCATTTCATGGCCTTTGTATTCTCAGTGGACGACACCTATTCGACACTACATTTAATCATTTTCACTTCAACATCTTGCAACTTCAACCTTCTTCCACAGCCTCTTTCATTGTGTTTGCACCATATATATGTCATATAACCATTTAACCCAAAAGTTTAAACCGATAGACAAGACTCAATCATAGTTTTTATTGTTATCTTTGACACTCTTCTGCATGAGAATGCCCCTTGGGCTTGAAGCATGTACAACACAGGCCCACCTTGTCATGTATTGAATTTTTAATCAATAAATGGAGCTGTCAGGATTCGATCCGTTGACCTTTAGGTCTAAGTGGCTCTGATACCATGCTATGGAACCAATTGACCTAAAAGTTTAAACTGATAAGTAAAACCTAATATATATATAAAATAAGATGAATAATAATAAAAGCTATTTTTGAACTTTACTTATCACCCTAAATTTTTGAATTATATCATTTCATAATATGGTATTAGAGTTTTTTAGATCTTAAATCCTAGCAATCTTATATTGTTGGAAATATCAAAACATGCAATATAGAATGAGCATGTATGTTGTACAAACTTCAAACTCACATGATATTCACGTGAAAGAGGTGTACGAGAAATAATAATAAAAGCTATTCTTGGACTCGCTTAATACCTATCTAAATTGAATTTTGTTAAGTAAAACGATTCTATATTTTCATGATAAACAAAATATACAAATTCGAGTTTTTTTTTAGAGTAAATATTTAACTCTAGTAATAAAAAAGGTCCATCAAAGTACCTTTTCGTTCAGAATTGGAGTGTTTTATATTATAATAAACAATTCTTATTTCTTCACATTTGTGTGATGTTAATGTCTGCTTGAAATCTACATCTTATTGGTTATTCTTTAGTTGTATCTGATTCCTTATTGAAATGGATATATACTTTTATGGTTTTTATATTAAATAAAAACCGAGACATGATTTGAAGAATCTTCGGCAACTTGAATTGAGCATGCTTACGTAACTGTGATTGAACTCGTATAATACAAAACTATTTGTTTTATATTAAATCTCAATCCACTCCATTTATATGTCACTTTTTATTTCCGTTTGTTTCTAAGTGAAGTAAAGTATGTGCTCAATTGTTTTGTAGCCCAATATATATGCTCACGCTTAGAGGACCAACACTTTCAAGACCCACAAATTCTTTTGATGGTATTAAAGTAGAAGACGGCCCAACGGCCGAAAGATCCTGAACTCGTACTTAAAAATCTAGAATTTGGGCTAGTAGAGAAAAGTATACTATTCGATGATCTTAAGTATCAAATAATACAAACCGGGAAATGTTTGACAAGTGACAACTCATCCACACCTTGAGGGAGAGTGTTGGAGAATCATTCCGCATTGAAAATAAATAAAGAGATTGACCACAACACAAACCAAATAGTTGTATTATATGTATACATCTATCGTGTGTTTATTTATGTAGTCAGATCTAATACTCTTATAGCTTATAAAGTATCTTCAAATTAGCTTTAGATGGTGACAGTAGATCTCCACTTATACTATTTAATAAGTTAAAAAAAAAAAGGGAAAGTATACAAAAAAAAAACCTGTGATTTGCTGGTTTTACGAATACAGGTCTGTGTTTTGAAGTTGACAAAGAGAGGTATGAGATTTTTTTTATTAACAAAAGAGACATCGTGGCTAATAAACAAATGCCTACATCCAATACAAGCTTTAAAAAAGTCCAATCATTTGGTTTTTTAGCTGAAATTTTATACGTTGGTTAATATCAATATAATGAACATTGATAATGAAGTTGAAATTTTCGACGAGCTCAATTGTTATTTTTTAGTTAAACAATAGAAAAAATGAAAAAATATAAAAATAGATAAATACGTAAAAAAATTCAAATCGTGATGTATAATTTTTAAATACTATGTGTAAACTATTCAAATGCTTAGTGATAAAAAAACATTGAGTTTAACACAAGGATATGATTAACAGTGTGAACATATGTACTTTTAACCCGATCCCCATGCAAATTTCAACGATTTCGTTTGTTTATCCTCTGAATATTTTACTCATGTTGTTTATGAAATCCCTCTCAAAATTTAAATATTGTCTGGTCATAACTTTTTTTTTTTGTGATTTATCAATTTTTTGTATTATTTTATTAGAAAAATACATGCACTCCTTGAAAATTATAAAGCTTTATTACTAAGATCAATTGTATTTTTATCAGCCAACACTAAAATTTCAAACCAAAATCCAAAGAATAAGATAGTTTTTCGAGGGTGTGCTGGATGAAAATCTTTATTTCTCAAACGTTGTAACCATATAATTGAGTTTGTCAACTTTTAAAATATAGACATGCATTCGCAAATGCGACAAATCACTTGTTTTGTTTTCTTGTTTTTTTTGTTTTTTTTTTGTTTTTTGTTTTTTTGTTTTTTTTGTTTTTTTACTTTTCTCTTAAAAAAAAAAAAAAAAAAAAAAAAAAGTTACACTTGCCTGTGTCAAATTTGATAGCAACTTTCGTATCGTATCTATTATGTATGTTTTAATAAACACCTTAATTGTGAGAAAAATATTTGTATGTAATCGTTTTAAATTAATGAAGCTTATAAAGTAATGAAATTATTTAGAATTTATTGTTTTTATAATTTAAATTGAAAGAGGAATTAATTTATATGTAGTAATGAATTATAGATTATTGGGTTAATATACGTAATGAAGATTTTTTTTTTTTTTTTTTTTTTTTTTTTTTTTTTAAATATGCAACTAGCTATAAGAAATAATGGTAAAATAGAGTTAGGAAAATTCAAAAAAGTTAGAAGACCGAAAGGTAAGTACCAAAAATGTACCACTTTAGTTATATTCGAGATGAGATGCATTCATTGATTTTTTCTTAAAATGGACCACTATTCTATTCATCTTAAAGATTCACTTGCACATACATTTTATTCTTGTTTTATTCTCTCTTTTATTGATAGAAAATTTATTCTCTCTTTTAAAAAAAAAAAAAAAAAAAAAACAAAATAATTAATAAAGTCATGAAACCAATTGACCTAAAAGAGTTTAAACTGATAGATAAGGTTCATTAATAGCTTTTATTATTATATCTGACACTCCCCCGTATGCAAATGCCTCATGGGTTTGAAGCGTATACAACACAGACCCATCCTATCATGTGTTGAATTTTAATCAACAAATAGAGCTGTCAGGATTCGAACCATCGACCTCTAGATCTAAACGGCTCTGATACCATGTCATGGAACCAATTGACCTAAAAGTTTAACCTGATAGGTAAGGTCCAATAATAGCTTTTATTATTATGTCTGAAAAATATTTCCCAAAGAGTTTTACAAAGATAATTTAAAAAACTTTTAAACCACACCAATTGAATTACATTCTTTAATTACCCACTATTTAGATCATGGCTTAAAAACTACTTTTCTAGTTTCTAATCTATGTACTAAATATCTTTTTGCCCCCTCACCTTTCATATTTGCCTTTTACCCCTCACATGTGCCAAAAAAGGTCAATCTCATCCCAATTACAAAATAATTGAATTTATTTTGGCAATTTTAAAGGTATTAAATATACATTTTTCATCTTATAAAGATGATAATCAACTAGTCACGACTTTGTTTTAAATTATCAAAATAAATTCAATTGCACATGCTTTTTATTCTTGTTTTATTCTCTCTTTTATTGATAGAAAATTTATTCTCTTTTTTTTTCTTTTTTTTTTTTTATAACTAAACAAAATAATTAATATTGTCATGGAATCAATTGACCTAAAAGGTCAAACTGATAGGTAAGTTTCATTAATAACTTTTATTATTATCTCTGACATTCTTCCGAACGTAAATACCTATTGGGGTTGAAACGTATACAACACAGGCCCATCTTGTCATGTGTTGAATTTTAATCAACAAATAGAGCTGTCAGGATTCGGACCATCGATCTCTAGGTCTACAAGGTTCTGATACCATGTCATGGAACCAATTGACCTAAAAGCTTAAACTGATAGATAAGGCCCAATAATAACTTTTATTATTATCTCTTACAAATATTTCCCAAAGAGTTTTACAAAGATAATTTAAAAAACTTTTAAACCACACCAATTGAATTACATTCTTTAATTACCCACTGATTTAAATCATGGCTTAAAAACTACTTTTCTAGTTTCTAATCTATGTACTAAATATCTTTTTGCCCCCTCACCTTTCATATTTGCCTTTTACCCCTCACATGTGCAAAAGAAAGTCAATCTCATCCCAATTACAAAATAATTGAATTTATTTTGGCAATTTTAAAGGTATCAAATATACATTTTTCGTCTTATAAAGATGATAATCAACTAGTCATGACTTTGTTTTAAATTATCAAAATAAATTCAATTTTTTTTTTATTGGGGTGAGATTAACTTTCTTTTGCGTAGATCATTTCAAAGTTCAAAACGCAAAGATGTATTTGATGGATATTAAATACTTTTTATTTAACTATACGTAATAGAAAACTTCAATTTCCAAAACTGTTCATTTATATATGTAACTAAATGTCCTATGTCACTCCTATCTACAAAATATATTTTTGTTGTATTACCTTTGGGTCTTTGACTAGTTTTCTATTATCAAACTAAACTTTTTAATTACGCTTTGATGAAATTTAGTATTTTGATTATTACAAAACAAAGTTCAAAAAATGAACCGTAAAAATTAATGGTATAAATTGATAGGTCATATTAAGTTGGGGTTGCCATGAATGTGGTGTGTTTCGATTGTCAATCCGTTACATGGAGTGGAATTTAACCAAAGTTGAAGTTATGGGGTTTTATTTGAGCCTGGGGAAGGGCTCTTATCACTGAACAACAATTGAGTGACTTCAGGAGTTTTGGGGAGATTCTTTAGTTATATATTGGTGAGAACGAACCTACAGATACTAGTGGGAGAAATCTCATACATACTGGTCATCCTAGATTTTATCAATCTCCAATGGATAATATTGGAGATCTACAACCACGAGAACTCCACTTTTCGAATAACATCAAACAATTTATGAGATCTGAAAAACTCCTCCAAATATTTTATAAAGATGATAGATCTGGATATCTAAAGTGTAAAAATTTCAAAGAATCTTTAATTAAGAATATTAGACTACCAACCTATTGAAAAGAAATTATTTGATCTATATTATGCCAAAGTAGATCCATAACCGATCGAGGAAACTGATTTCAAAATGAAAACTAGAAAAGAAATGTCGAATGTAAATTATATCACGCAAAATAAAAGCAAAAACAAATGGACAGTGGAAAAACAAATAGAGGGATGGAAGGAGGAGGATATTCCTAAACAAAATCTTTTTGAGAGAATTTTGGCAGAGTGGGCGGCTGGATTTTAGAGGCGTAAATTAGAGGATAATTAAAGAATATGATTTACACTTAGTATGACTGTATAAAACATTAACTTTTTGATTTATGAGATGCTATTAGAGTCTTTTTTTTTTTTTTGAAATAAATACTACTTCATTAACTCAAATCATTCTGTAATACAGAAAGGATAAAGAGAGGTGGTTCACCAAACCACTCCCCAACTGTCGCTGAATAAGCCGCCTGAGCCAATCTATGGGCGACTTGATTCGCAGACCTACGAATAAATTGAAAAGATACCCCTCCTATTATTCTAGCCAAATCTATACAATCATCAAGAATAAAACCCAAAGAAGTATTTATTTGGCTATTAGAGTCTTTTAATTATTTTTGGTATAGAATATTTTTCCAATTTAGATATTTGGTGTAATTTAGACATATGAGTATAATGTTATATAAATTATAAATTTCTTTTTTTTTTTTCCAATTCAATACTCTTTATGTTTTTTATTATATGATGTTTTAGGTTTTTCATTTTGTTCTTTTCTATTTGACGCTTTACATTACCAATGTATTTTTTATCATATTTTCTCATATATGTCCTTATTTAAAATATGAGAGATGTTCATTATTTAATGCAAAAAGTACTACATTAAGCTTTGATAATTAAGAAGAAAGAGAATTTTTGTATGAAAAATAGAGTTTTAAGAGAGTAAACTAGTCATTTTAATAACATAATTAATATTTTATTGGTCTTAATAAACAACTTTAAACATTATATAATTAAAAAGGAAGGAGTATAATTTACACATAGAAGTAGAACGATATCTAAATTAGATCGAGTGAACTGATACGGAACAAAACGACGATTGGTTGGAAGAGCCTTTATGCCTAATAAAAACAAGAAAACAAAGAAACTAAAGAGATGCTTGGAGTTTGAAGCATAAAATGAGAATTATGTGATTGGTGGGTTTGGAGGGGAGGGGACCTTTCCAAAAGCATATCTTAAAAATCAATTCACTACGTGGGGTAAAGTTTGCTTTTCATTATTGCCACGTCGACAAACTTTGTGGTCCCCGTTATCAGTGGAAATATTCAAAGATGATAATAGGCCAAATACATATGCGGCCCCTTCAACTTTAATTTTTAAGCCGCTTGACTCCTTCAACTATTTTAGCGACTTATCTAACCTCTCATCTAAAAGCCAAATACTTATGTGGCCCCTTCAACTTTATTTTTGAGCCGCTTGGCCCCCTCAACTATTTTAGCGACCTATCTAACCCCTGATCTATTTTAAAGTGGTATTTTTAGATACTTAAATGCTGATGTATCGTATGACCTGGAGGTAAGAGAAATCTCAGCGCGTTTGTGATGAAGTTTACAATTTTACAAAGATAATATTTTGTAAACATTATATAAAAAAATTATCTGTATTTTTTTCTCCCTCTCTTCTCACTTTAGTTAAACTCTCTTCGTTCTTTTTTGTTTTCTCTTCTGTAATCATATTTCTTCCTCCTCTTGAGTTTTATTATTTACTGGGAAATCTTCACTTTATAATAGTTTGTAATATTAATTAAATAGAAGATAGTTTCCAGCGTGTGTCCTACATGTCTTTAGTGTCAGACGCGTGTAATATATGGTACTCTGTTGTGTCTGGTTATGTTCACTCAAAGGTTTAAAAATACCACTTTAAAATAGATGAGGGGTTAAATAGGTTGCTAAAATAGTTGAGGGAGCCAAACGGTTCAAAAATAAAAATTAAAGGGGCTACGTATGTATTTGATCTTTAGATGGGGGATTAGATAGATCGCTAAAATAGTTGAGGGGGCCAAGCGGTTCAAAAATTAAAGTTGAAGGGGCCGCGTATGTATTTGGCTATGATAATATGATATTTAAAAATATAAAAAAATAGCCAGACATTAGTAAATAGTCTGATAATTTCAGGAGAAGCTCCAAAATGCACATCCTAAGGATCAGTTTGGAATTGCTGTTAGTAAAAATATTTTTTTTCATAGCTAGATTTTACTGCTTTCTTTAAAAGTAGTTTTAAATAGTTTTCTAGTATTTTCCTAAATACAATCTGACTTTTAGTTGAAAGCTGCTTTTGGAACTGCAGAAAACAGCCCGAAACGTTGCCTAAATAAATAATTAAAACAAACAAATTTTGTTTATCTTTTTGTTTTTTTTATTTTAAAATATAATTCAATACTTAAAAGGAAAAATTTTTCTAATTTCTATGCTAATCATGAATGGCGATCTAAATAAAAATTTTGACATAACTTAACGTTTTCTTGTTTAGGTTGATTTAATTTATTTCAAAGTTTAGAAATACATAACAAGTATAAATTGTTTGCGTAATATATCACGTGACTCCAATTTAAGATGTATTTTATATATATATATATATAATTCCAATTTTTTTTTAACGGTGTAGTATTTTGTTAAAAAAAACTCGAATTTTGAACTTTTCATTAAGAGAGAGATATATTTACCATCAGAAGATAGCTAATTAATGTAAATTAATAATTGAATTATTAAATAAAATCAATCTTAAATTTTAATTATTTCATTAAATGTTATTTTGATGTGAATAATTAAATCACACCAAAAAAGGATCCATCTATGTAAACATGAATCCCAATAAATTTCAATGAGAAGAAGATAGTTACTTTTTTTTTATATATAAATTACAGGTTTTCACATTGGGATAATCCTGTTTGGAGCTTAGTCACAGTAAAGTTTTGTCACTGTCTCTGCACACTCATACTGAAGAAGATTGTTACCTACCAAAATGAGAGGTTGATGGAATCTACTATGCCCTCCAATGAAATTTAAATTTCTATTCACAAAAGGATTCTTTCACTAAAAGAAAAAAAAAAAGTTTACAAAACTTTATAAGAAATGGCACTAGCTAAATGACTAAATTTTAATTGATTTATGAAGAATATTTATGGGATATATTTATATTATTAACTACTCCGACATAACTAAATAGGTATAACTCAGTTGATACATCTTAAATTTAGGAGGAAGGAGGTGGGTGGGTTTAGTACGCAAACTCTTCAAAAATTCTATATAAATATTAGTTTAAAAAAGGATTTACCTCAATGAAGTTGAATAGAAAGCAATAGAGGAATGATGGAGAAAGAGTATCATATGTTATATCTTCTTCTATAGATGTTGGAATTCAATGGTCAAAAAAGCACATAAAATTGCAAATGAAGCACAAAAAGATGAGGTAGACATGAAATGATATGAAATGTAGCCCATATTTCCTCATCTTAGATTCCCCACTATCAATTTACATTGATTTAGGAACAAGACATAGCATGCTTTGTACATTGTGTTTTTCTTCATGTTTATAAATATTCAATCCTATTCCATCAACATATATATATTTATGCTTGTAATGAGACTAAAAAAATGTTACAATTTTGAAAATATCATAAACGTATTTAACAAAAACATGAAGTTGATAATAGGCAAAATTTTATGAATACATATCCTAATACATATTTCACCATATATTGAAATTACATTAGTAAATAGATTTAGCAGAATTATAACTCTAAAAATTTTCATCTATGAGACTCTCACTACATGATATAGAAGATTTGGTATCAAAATAGTTTGCAGCGATAAATAATAAAACCATGGTTTTCAGACCCGGACCGGTCATCGAACCGGTGAAGGGATGGATTCATGGATTTTGGATTAAACAGGAATCGAACCGGATTTAATAAATATATTAAAATATTAAAATATTTTTATTTTTATATTTATAATTTATGAAAATTTGAATATTTTTATTATAATTCTTTAAGTTTAAGCATTTCAAACACAATATAGTAATTAAAAAAACTCAATTTATGAAATATAGTTTTTATAGTTACAATTAAATGTCAATTTAATTTAAAATAATTTAAAAATACAAACTATATTTTATTTTAATTAAAAACACCTCAAAATAATAAATTAAATTTTATATTCAAATAATTTTTTTTTTAAAAAAAAGTCTGGTCGAACCGGAAAACCGGTCTGGTTCATGGTTTTTGGTTCGACCGGCTGGTCCGACCTAAAGTTGACCGGTTGTTGACCAAAGTGAAAACCGGATAGAAACCGACCGGTCTGACCTCCGGTTCCGATCGAATCTGGTCCGACCGGCCGGTCCGGTTTGCACAACTATGATTAAAACTATTATCATAGTTTTAGACAACAACAAATTACGGAAAAAAAAAATGCTACACTTTATTGTTATAAAATTGTGGCCGTATGCATTTAGCTGCAAAATTTGATATTTCTGCCATTATATATATATATATATATATATATATAACCTTTTTGACAGTAAATTTTTACCGTGAAACTTTTTTTCTTGCCATATATACATATTGTTAATCAATATGATAGTATATCTTCTAAATAACCATTTAATCCCAAATCTTACATTAACAAGTAACATTTGTTTAATAAGTAATGCGGCAAAAATAGTTTTTAATATCTCTAGTTAGTAATTTTTTTTTTTTTTTTTCACAGTTTGCATTCTTTTTAAAGAGATTTGAACTATGAACTTCCCAATTGAAAAAAATGCCTTTACCATATATTAAAAATGATTTTTAATATCTCTTGTAATTTCAGTTAAAATCGTTCTTAGTCCATGTATGAGGTCAATTTGTATTATTATATGAAAGGTACTAAAAGTAACAATGAAATTCACCTCTTTACTCATTAAAGTTTTTTAATAAGTTATGTAAGGTGACCAAAAGTCGGTTTCGGTTGGAAACCAAACCGAAATAACTCAAACCAAAACTCAATATATATTTGTACATAAAATAGAAATCAAACCAAACTAAATTCTATTTGGTTTACCCGAATCGAATTAGTTCGCATTTTAACCCGGATTATTATATATTTTTTGAATTTTAAAATATAGAAAAATGTTGACAAAACAATTCCAATTTTCTCAACTTTTTTTTTAATATTACTCATGCACAACTAGATTTTAATAGATTATTTCTTTGAATATGAAAAAATTATGACCATGTAGAAATATTATCTTGTGCAAATGTAAAATTCGTGACAATGAAATGTAATAAAATTCAAGGCCGAATATATAAATACCCCCTGAACTTGGTCAAAAATGTCTACTGCTCCCCTGAACTTTGAAAATGTCCTAGTATCCCCTTGAACTTTTTAAAAGTGTTCTAATACCTTCCTGAATTTCTTAAAATTGACCTAATTTACTCCTTAAGTCCCATAAAAACCAGAGTTTGCTTTGAAAAGTCAAACATGAGACAACCAATAATTAAGTGACACGTGGCAGCAAGGAGGCAAATTTGGTCACTTTTTCAAAGTTCAGGGAGGCATTAGGACATTTTAAAAGTTCAGGGAGATAGTAGGCGTTTTTGGACAAGTCCAGAGGGGTATCCATGTATTTAGCCTAAAATTCAATGAGAATATTGTCATCGTTGTTGAACTAACTATAATTTTGTTAGACTTAATTTTTCATAATACCGAAATTCGAATAGCTTGATTAGTTGAAGGATAGATTACACGAATAAATGCATTAACACAAGTCTAAATTAAAAAAATTAAATCAAGTGTAAACAAAATGAATGGTATAACTTTAAAACAACAAAGTGATGTTTCCTTAAAAACGACAACTAAATCTTATCAGGAGACCGACCAGACAAGGGAAGTTGACAAAGTACATATGTTTTCTGAACAACATCCATCCATCGTGATTCCCACATATACATACATAAATTCACATACATGACATATATGTTTTACATTAGATTATATAATTATAATTATGCTTTTGTATGTAAAATTGGCAGTTGGGTTGGGTTGGGTTTATTCTAATTAGACCGGACAATAGATAGTCAACTTGTTTGTTTGTTCCCTTTTTAATGTATCAGGAGAGATTTGAGACATGTGGTCTTATTCTGAATTACAGAACCTTATTTTTAATCAAGACAAGGAAGAAGATGGGAGCTATGCATGAACTTCGTTTTCTTTTCTTCACAAACGATTGTGATGAATATGTGCTTCCCTTTTTACTGTTTTAATTCAATCACATCTTTCATCCATTAATTAATTTTATTCACTGTCATGTGCATAAATAATCAATTCAATATCCGAGAATTGAAAAATAATTGAAGAATGTTTGAGACTTGTATAAACAGTACAGAATTTGACCGCTATGAACCACAGACGAACTCAACTGTGTGCAAAGTAACCATCAAAATCTGGAACTATTCGGTCTAAATTTCGAATTAGAGAGAAAAATATTTCTAAAAATTTGGTTTCTTATATTCAATACGAGAACGGAAATTGTTTTTACATATAGGCTGTACGAAGATGAAAATTTAATTGAAAAAAACTAGCATAATGGAGAGTTATTCTCCTTAATGAGAATAAAGGATTGTAGGGGTCCAGCACTCGCGATTTCGCATTGTGTGTAGCCCATTTGGGGTTGGATTTGCACTCTCATGCGCACACAAGAGAGAGCTATGTACCTAACACAAGTTAACCGCTTCAAAAAAGGCTCCATTTTATATATTCCTTGTTTTACAAGGAATGTGGGATATATATGAGATTTTTTCTACAATTCATTTGCAACAAGATAAGCATTAATTTTTCATTCAGTATTGTTGGAAAGATCTGGTGATGTAGAATACGATGATGACATAGTAACAAAATTAAAACATATTTCTATCAGTATAAAGACCAGTTTAGGGCTGCTTTTCACAGCGCTGAAAGCTGCTTTCAGGGCTGCGGAAAAGCAGCTTCAAATACACAATTGGTAAAAGTCAGATTGTATTCAGTAAAGTACTGGAAAAACACTTAAAATTATTTTTAAAGAAAGAAATAAAACCTAATTTTCCCTGAAAGCACTTTCATTATCAGTAATCCCAAACTGGCCCTAAATACATAGACCCACAATTTGAAAACAATAACTATTTTTTTTTTCTTTTAAATGTTTTATTGTTGTCGACAGTTATATGCAATTTGGATTGGTGATAAGCACCTTTGAATGCATATATCCGTTGAATAACAAATCATATGTACTGAGTTGACATAGATATGACCTAACCGACTCATATCCTATATGATTCGTTTACTAACATTACTTAGGTCAAACCAAATAAATTCAATGGACATAATAATAATTTTAGTAGTAATTTTGTGTATGACTATAAGGCCCAATCCCAACACGAAACGAATATTGTTGTGTCGTTTCATATACTTTTGGTGTTGGGTGGATGTGTCATTTTCATGGATCTTGTCAAAAATGGATCCTATACGTACTCAAATTTTATGGGTCTTTTTATTTTATGTTTTAATTATATCAACCAATTAGATTAGGGGGATCAAGACTTAATTATCCCTACAAATTCATATCTCATACATATCTTAAATATTCTCTTTTCTAGGATTGTTATTCTTATCCCTTAGAATCAAATTAAAAATGGTTCTTTCTCCTTTAGAAAATTTCTAATATGGGTCGGATCTATATGATCAGCACCGTTAGATATATGATATGTCAGCAGCTATGATGATGTATCAAGCATCCAACAGTACGCATCACGGTGAATCTGGTCAAAATGCAAATATTCTTCAGCTATCTCTCAATATTGAAGAACTAGCCATTTTATATATATATATATATATATATATTATTTCTAGATAGAGATAACTAAGAACAAATTCAGGATAAACATCTGAAGGCAATATCAATATATTTATTTGTAATTATAAAATAGTAAATAAATAGTAACCTTATATTTGCAATCTTCTATAGAAACCTTTTCATGTCTCTTTGTGGCTTCTTCAACACATGAAGGGGCATTGGATAGACCTGAACATGTAGCACTAAGAATATATTTCGTACAAAACCATAATGTTAGCTAGAGGCATCAAATAATTTAAATCTTTGAGAGTATACTACAAATCATCCATTATTTTATAATCTTACTTAATTTGTAAATTCAAATTAACTTGAATTTGAATTAACTTATTCTCCAAAAAGCATTGAAAGTGTGTTTGGGCGGGCTCGGGCCTAAAATAGCAAATTCCAAGCCCAGTCCGACTTGCCTAATAATAATATATTTTAATATTTTAATTATATAATATTATAAATTATATAATATATAAAGACGGACCAAGCTTGTTTAAAACTGTCTCAGTTGTAAATTGTTTCTCTCTATTATAAGATCTTAATTTTCTACACGAAGATTTAGCTTAATTTAGGTGCCGGTCATGTGAGGGTTGCCTCGTGACAATATTAGTGAAATTTTAAAGCAAAATTGTTAGTGAGATTTTTAAACACTTAAAGGGTTTTGGTTATGAGTGTTTCTCAATTCTTAGAAATAATAATTTATTTGATTAATGTCCGAATCCATCCAATTTCTAACAAAACTGGTGCAACTGGCACAGAATTTATTATCAAACATTAGATGCACATTGATGAATAAATTTGCTTGAATGGGAACCAACGAAATTTAAGTACAATTGCTATACTATAAATTCAAAATCATATAATATAATTTGGTATATCATGACATATTATGTACTCATTGATTTTAATTTTTTTTTTAGAACTAATATATTAATTCCTAAAATATATATCGCATATAACTTATAAACGTTAAGAATATATATCTCTATAAAATGTAATTCTTTAATTTACGGAATATTGATTTTCCCAATATAAGAAACAAGTATAAAATAAATAAAAGTATTTTTGCATATTATTCATGAAAAGAAAAAAAAACATACATGTGTAAATTACTTGTGATATATAAGGTAGTAATTGAAAAATTTCCCAATTCAACACCCCAAATTAGGGGTGAGCAAAATGCTGTTCGGTTCAAAACCCAAATCCAATCAAACCGAACCGAAAACCAAACAGTAAAAATTATAAAAACTAAAATCAAACCAATATATATTTAGTTTGGATCAAACCGAAGTTCGGTTTGGTTTTGGTTCGATTCAGTTCCAAACCAAAATTTCTAAATTTTTATATTTAAATAAATTATCATTTTATTAATTATATATAAATTATTATAGAAAAATATCTATATTACATATATATTATTAAAATCTCATAAATATAAATTATATAATAATATAAATATATATTATATCAAATAAAATACATTTTATACATATATATAAATAATTTTTAAACATTTATAATTAGTTCGGTTCGGTTTTTGTTCTTTTTTTTTTTTTTAATCAAAAACCAAAACCAAACTATTACATTTTTAAAAACTAAAATCAAACCAAACTAATTTTGATTAGGTTTGGTTCGATTTTTTTTGTTCTGTTCAGTTCGGTTTTCGGATTGCAGTTTGGTTTTGCTCACCTTTAACCCAAATAGTATATAATTATAATTATATTAATTAATCTAATAATAACAAGTTACTAAACAGGAATTGAAACTTTGCCATTTGCTGAGGAGGAAGAGCTACCAAAACATTTACGCCTTCTTCGTCAACAGTGTCCGGAAACAGCAAAATTATGTCTTTCCGGTGATAAACCAACGGGCAACTATACGCCGGCGAACCCCATGGAAACTCCACCTTTTCAAACCCTAATTTCCACCACGATGACACCAAAAATTCTCCATTTGGGAATCCTTTGTTTATTTCCCCCCAATCAATTGCAGATCTCGCGTACTCATCGTCCATCCTTTTTGCTCCGCCCACTATCATCTCCACCAATCTCGCCAGCGGCCCTTCTTTCAATTCCTTGCATTTCGAACTAGCGTACGCTGTCAGAACTGCATTCCCGGTGTAAGATTGCGGCAACGGAGGTTTCAATCTCGGCCTGATATTCACTGCGTAGAGGATTCTCGATTCCCTTTCCAGGTCTACATTGTTATCATACGACAGCGCTTTGCATCTCCAAACGTGAGCTGTTACCACGTTGAAGCCGGATACGCGGGCTCCGGCGTGGGACTTCGCTTTCTCTTTGAGGTTGGATATGTCGCCGGAGGTTAATCGGAAAATCTTGAAGTCTAGGTTTTCTTTGGTGAGGTCGAAGACTGCGGCGGAGGCGGCATTTGGTTCTTCAGGAGTGTTGAGCTTGAGTAGCTCCGGGTGGGGGAAGGTGATACGCGGCGGAGATCGGGCGGCTAGGAGTTGACGGTCGTTACAAGGAGTGACAGCAAGAGGCTTGTCGGCGGCAACAGCAGCTATATTTTCTAAGAAGGATTTGAAGCTGATGCCATCAAAGGTGGCATGGTTGGTTGATATGCCAATTGCAAAACCGCCGCAACTAAATGATGTCATCTGTATTACAATTTTATCTTTAGTTACAATAATTACCTTATTGTTATAAAGTTAGAAATAAAAAAAAAAATTGAATACGTTGTAATTAGGCCCGAATACATAGATACCCTTTGAATTTGGTCAAAAATACCTACTGTCCTCCTAAACTTTGAAAATATTCTAATGTTCCCTGAACTTCTTCAATGTGTTCTAATACCCTTTGAATGACACGTGGTAACAAGAAAGCAAACTGGATCACTTTTTCAAAATTCAAGTAGGACATTTTAAATATTCAGGGGGACAGTAGGCGTTTTTGGACAAGTTTAGGGGTATCTATGTATTTGACCTTATAATTATAAAGTTATTATCATACATATTTATTGTAAAAGTTGATATAACTTTATTGTGGTTCATATGCATATGATGACACAACAAAATTTTAATATTTACAGCTATGTTATGTTAACTTTTCATAGTGAAATACTACATTTTTCATTTTGTAATTAATGTACATATGCAAAAAAAATTAATATTTTTCTTTTCTTTTGTATGACTGCGTATGTATAATTAATGACTCACAGAATCTATATATTGTTTCATGGATCGAGTACATTAGTATATAAGATTTTTCCACATGCATTTAATCTAAGTTTAACAGTAAACAATTCAAATATAATCATTGGATTAGTGCAGCTGGAATGACAGGGAATTAAGGGTCCAAATTTATTCAAATTAAAATAAGCTGTGTTTGTAGGTGTGTGGCCTTTTCATGCATTGATGAATGTCATGAGGGAATATGGCAAAGAAAAACAAAAAGGCTACAAAAAGCACCTAATCAATATATTATCCAATTATAACATGAAATGAAAACTGATCAAATTAGTACAGTAATTAATTAATTAATTAATTAATTAAATTACCTGAAGAAATAAGAGTGGTTGATCTTGTTTGTCCAAGATATCCAAATTCTTGGTAACGATAAGCTGTGCAAAAGCTGGATTAGGATAAACCAAGTCTCCAAGTTGATCCAATGTGCATTCACTGGATGCAACAGCGAACACAGCTCCAGCACCATTACAATCAATCTCGAAACGCCCCGTTTCGGGATTCATCTTCAACCTCCCCGCCAAGAAATCGTACGGCAACAGCAATTTCTCAAGAGTGTTCTTGAGTTTTTGGGCAACAAGATGAGGTGGGAAACTTTTATTGGATGGGAAAAAATGAAGTGTCTCGACATGGAAGTTAAGTACTTGGTCTATGTTTGATAAAAACAATGTTCTTCTCCCAACATCTTGGGGAGGAAACACCAAGCTTGTGTCTTGGATTGTAATCTTTAGATCTTCGAGAAGATCACAAGGAGCTTCTTTGTAAAAGGTTCCCATCTCTTAAATTTTAGTTTGATTAAGAGAATAGATGATTCGAATATATATACACACACATGGACTGCAAATTTAATTTGGTAGCGTGCTTTAAATGGCACTTGGCCTTAACTATACTCTTCTTGAATTAGGGCCAGTTTGGGATTGCTGTTAGTCAAAATGCTGTCAGGAAAAGCCACGCTTCATTGTTTTCTTTAAAAGTAGTTTTAAGTGTTTTTCCATTGCTTTCCTGAATACAATCTGACTTTTACCAATTGTGCATTTGAGGCTGCTTTTCGCAACCCCAAAAGCAGCTTTCAGCCAAAGTAAGGTTCCCCATGCTTTGGCTGAAAGCTGTTTTTGGGGCTACTGAAAGTCTACTAAAATTTGTCACCTTGGAAAGTAAATACTCTGATTGCAGCAAGGAAGTGAAATTTTTTATACTTTCATTTGGTTCGAATTTTTATACATCAAACCATCGACTTGAAGTTTTCATTATAAAAAAATTTTGTTGCTAAAATTACAGAAGCTATTTTCATAGCTATTCACCAACAATAAAATAGTTGCACGTTATTGCTATAAAGTTACTTTTATGTAGTTAATGTTGGAGATCCTGCACCGTAAAGAAATGATTATAAAAAGTACTCCCTTCGTTTTTTATTATATGATGTTTTAGGTTTTTCACCTTTTTTTTTTTTATTTGACATTTTACATTACCAATGCATTTTTTACCATATTTTCTCATATTTGCCATTATTTAAAGTACAAGAGAGGTTCATTATTTAATACAAAGTATTACATTAAGCTTCGATAATTAAGAAGAAAGCGAATTTTTGCATGGAAAATAGAGTTTTAGGAGATAAGTATTAAGCGTAAACTAGTCATTTTAGTAACCTAATTAATACTTCATTAGTCTCAATAAAAAACAGAAGGAGTAGTATATAAGTGATATAAATTAGACTTAACAAAAGCCAACTGATTTTGTTTTACATGAAATCAACCTCATTTATGTTCCCATTGAAGCTCAAGAATATTTGATATAATTATATTGTATGGCGATAATTTTTAGATATTCCTACTAAACGAACATTTTATAGTAAAAATATATTTGCTTGCAAAATCTTTTCTCGCTAAATCTAATATTTCGTTTTAGTGTTTATTCAATCTTTAATAGGAGAAGTCCATTCCATCTTCGGCTAAATCTATTTTTTTTTTTTTTGGTAGTATGAGTGACTTACATAAAGAAAAAAGAAAAAAGAAAAATCCATGTGATAAAAGAAAATAGGTAGAATTAAAAAGAGAGACAAAATAGGAATATATAGATGAAGTAGAAAGCTTGGTATTAATTCTTTAAAAGGAGCTGAAATATTGATGAAGTTGATGACTAAACTGTTTGCATTAAAACCCAAATAACACCTTTCTTGCCGCCACTTCCCTCACTTTGTAATTACTCTTACATATATATATATATATGTATATGTATATACCCAACAGCCGAATTAATATCTTCCATGGAGTTAAAATGGAGGGCAAGCAGTCATTGGTGGACATCATGACTATCTCTATACATTAATAAATGCCAAAGCAGAAAAGTATTAATCAATCGGTTGCACCTAACTTTACCACTACTCAATTAATGTCTTTGTACAACTTAATATATCTATAAAAATCGTAATAAAAACTATAATTGAATTTAAATTTTTAGATTAAATAGTTTCATGACATAATATTAGAATCGTTTAGATCTAAAAGTTGGAGGTTCGAATCCTTATAACTCTATTTGTTGATTAAAATTCAATATATGGCAGGGTAGACCTGTGTTATACACGCTTCAAGTCTAACAGTTATTTGCATGAAATGAGTGTCAGAGATAATAATAAAAATTATAATTAGATCTTACCTATCAGTTTAACTTTTTAAATCAAATGATTCTACAGCAATATTATCATGATTTTGTGAATTTGATAACTATTATGAGAAATATTGCTATGCGTCATAATTATTGAGTTCGTTATGTTAATTTAGCCTCTATGTTTAGTTTACATAATTAATTTACTTCAAAACAAACTCTACATATTAATTTAGTTTACAACTTTTTTGGTAAATTAGTCTAAAAGTGACACTCTCAACCTAAGATTAAAGATTTTTTTGGTCCCTATATTATCATTGATTTGTCGTTTTAGCTCATATCCTATTAAAATTTCTCTTTTGCTTCCTATGGTATGCAAAAACGTTTCAAATTGACCTTTAAAAAGCATATTCCGTTAACAATTTTATCAACGGAATCTGACAGAATATACTTTTTAGGAATCAATTTGGAATGTTTTTACATACCACAGGGGGCAAAAGGGAAATTTTAATAGGACACAGGCGAAAAGGGCAAACTGATGATAACACATGGGCTCAAAAGGTTTTTATGCCCTCTTAACCTATAATTTGTTACTTTTTAAAATATGATAATTTCTGATATTGACATGAATATATATCTTGGACTAATTTGATTAAAAAGGTTTTAAAAGAATGAGTTATAAAAGAAGAATAATTAAGAATTGTGGAAAAAGAAAAAAATCTTAGATAGTCAAATTAAAGGGTTTTATTTATTTATTTTTTATTTTTGTCATTTAGACTATAAAATTCACTTATCATCTCACAAAATTTTATGGTAAAAACTATACTTGATTATTACTCTCTCCGTTTTTTATTATATGATGTTTAAGGTTGTTGTTCATTAAGACCAATGAAATATTAATTAAGTTACTAAAATGACTAATTTACCCTCAATTCTTCTCTCCTAAAACTTCATTTTTCCATGCAAATATTCTCTTTCTTCTTAATTATCAAAACTCAATGTAGTGCTTTTTACATTAAATAATGAACATCTCTCATGCTTTAAATAAGGGCAAATATGAGAAAACATGTAAAAAATACATTGGTATTGTAAAGTGTCAAATAAAAAGGAACAAAGTGAAAAACCTAAAACATCATATAATAAAAAACGAAAAGAGTAATTTGTTTTTTCTTTTTTGATAATTCTCATTCTTAAACCAAAAGTGCAGTATACGGTCTTATAGATACTTGAACCTTAACTTTCCAACCCGAAAGAAATGCTTTTGCTATTAGAATATATATAGATAGTCACGTATTGTAATGCATAAATTATGTTTAAGGTGATTAAGGCTATGTCTCCATGCATAAATTTTTTTTACACAACTAAACTAAAAATTGACGAATATAGAAATTAATCACATGTATGGGTCTTCCAATTTTCAAGTTGAAACACTTTTTCCTTTAAAAAAATGTAATGTAACATGACGTCATGACTCTATGCATTATCATTAAACAAGTTTATTATGAAAAATAACAACTAATGGAGTAATAAACAGTTTCTAATATATATATATATATAGAGAGAGTTAGGTATCATAATCGAGAAAGTAATTGGATTATATAATAAAATAATTAGTTATGTCTAATTAACTTGGAATGGCAACAAAGTCAAACGAATGGCTAAGGATAACAAAAACTTAATTATACAAGACATGCAACACTCTAATCTCAAACCTGTAATCCATTAACGAACATGCCTTTGTTGGGAAATTGGGGAGAAAAAAGGACATATTAATTAATTAATGTAAGTGTAAAGTTAGATTAAACATTTAATTCATATGAAGGAATTTAAATAAAGCAAGATCCACCGTATGTGTTTGATTTGGTACCTATGTGGCTGTTGGATTGACTATCATTTTATTTTCATTAATTAATAATTTCTCCCTCTATTTTTGTTCCTTTCTTTTTCCATTCATTTATGTATTTTCCTTTCTTCTCTCAAATTGGGTAATCACTATCCCTTCAAACATTTGTCATTCAAATTTAAACCTACCAAGTTGCTACCATATATGCAGTGGCGGTGCCAGGGGGCATGGGCTGATTTGCCCTCCTAAAATCAGAGGAGGAAGATGACGTCTTTCTTTTTTTTTTTATCCCACGTTTTACTTGGGATTTTAATTTTTTTTAAAAAGCCCACGTAGGCAAAACGACGGGGTTTAAAAAAAAAAATTCCCATCTTAGGATTAAAAAAAAAAAGATTGAAATTAGATTGATTAGAATTAGAGATTGATTGGAATTATAAATTTCATAATTTTAGGGATTTTAATTGAAAAAAATTAATTGTTAGTATATTATGTGTATAAATAATGAAGTGGTTATTTAGATTAATTAGATTGTATTGTTATTGAATTAAATTGAATTAATTCCATGTTTGTTGGCCTATCAGAAATTTTTGATCGCCGGCCGGAAATTTTTTAAGGAAATTTTCGCTCCCCATCTGCCAATTTCTGGCTCCGCTGCTGCATATACAATCCACTTTTTATACTTTAATGTGAAACTAATCAACAATTTAACTTGTGGATTTTTACATAATTTAACCAATCAACCAATTGGGTGTGAACAATTAAATGGGGGTGGGAGATCTCGGATTCAGTTCAAACTCCAACCTCTTAAAAAGAAACACCAAATTTATCTCCCCCCCCCCCAAAAAAAAAAAGACGAATAAAAAATCAGGACAGTTTAGAAAATGTGCATTTATTTAATATTTAGAATATTAAAATTGACATTTACATATTACAGTATATTATATTTTTGCGTTGCTTGTGCGGATGGGCTCATTGCTAAGGAAGTAACTCTTGTGGCATCCCCACCTGAGTTATTATTGTGTTGTTGAAACCTTCGTACACATTATAATATGCAAGTTCTCTTCTAAATTTATCCATTACAAGTTCTCTCTCTCTCTCTCTCTCTCTCTCTCTCTCTTTCTCTCTCTCTCTCTATAATGGATTTGACAAAAAATTCGGCATTTTATTAATGTTAGATACCAAAGAGATTTGACGTGTATTTGGTATTTTAAGAATGCAATGGTGGCCCTCTCCTCTCCTCTCCTACTCGCACCAACATGTCTAATGACCTCTAAATTTTCAAAAAGGCACTTTAACCATTAATTGCCATTAAAATGCAATTTTGTGGAAATAAGTAGGGGTGTCAATAGGGCGGGGATTACCCGAAAACTGTGGGGATCCGAACCGGCGGGCGTGGGGAATAACCAATATTATCCCCCACAGGGATGGGGGTGGGGATTTTTTTACCCCCAGTACTTAAACGGGCGTGGGCGCGGGGAGTACTATCCCCGCCCCATGGGGATCCCCGCCCCGCTCCCGAATAAATCCCCGTATAAAACCCCCATATATATATATATATATATATATATATATATATATATATAAATGTTAATTAATTCCTAATTAGGTCAAGCTAATTATCGCCAAAAAATAATGAATTATCGCCAACTCACCAAGTTCAAAGAGATGGAGAAATATGCAGCTTTGAACAATTTGTTGCTGCTTCTGAACAATCTATTGAAAATGTTGGGGTTGAACTTGATCATTATTTGGAGGAGCGTTTGTTACCAAGGAAAGAAGAATTTGATTTACTTGGTCGGTGGAAAAATTGCCTCAAGTTCCCTATGTTTCGATTAATTGCTCGGAATATTTTTGCAATTCCCATGTCAACTGTGGTTTCAGAGTCAGCTTTTAGTACAGGTGGTAGAGTTATAAGTGAGTCTCGTAGCAGTCTTAATTCTGAGATGGTAGAAGCATTGTGCACTCAAAGTTGGTTAGAAGTTGAAGTAAAATGTATTATACTTATAAATGGTTACTTATTAATTTACTTTACTTCAAAGTTATGTATTAAATGTTTTAATATAATGAATACTTGTGTTTTTAGATTATAAATCAGTTATGAATTCATTGTTGTGGAACATGAACAAACATATGGATGTTCTTCAGGTAGTTTTTAACTTTTGATATTTAGTTTTTTTATTTATTATTCTATGCATCTAATATTTGCTTTTATTCTTATAGGATGATAAAAATACGAATCACAACAAAACAACAAAATCAAGTCCTAGCTCTTAAATGATTGGACTTCAATTTCAAGTTGTTCAAAGAAAGTTCACTTGGAACTTAAATATTTGTAATATTGGATATATTTTGTACTTTGAATATTTAATGTTAAACCACATTTGTAATGTGGTAGAATTTGTATTTTGGTTATTGAATGTTAAAATGGTTATTAAAATAATATTAATTTATTTTATTTATTGGATATGGGCGGACGGGGATTCACCAAAACCCGTAGGCGCCCGCGCGGGGCGGGGATGGGGGTGAAAAATTCTCCGAAATGTTAAATGGGGAATAATCGAAACCGCCCCCGTAATCATTGGGGACGGAGTGGGGAATGCAACCCCGCACCCGCACCCGAACCGTTGCCACCCCTAGAAATAAGGAATTGGCCACAGCAATTTAAGCAACTTGAGGCAACAGCAACGTTTGGAAAGGCATAGAGTAAATTTGCAAATTATAAAACTATAATACAATTTATTCTAATAAGTCTCTCTCTCTTTCGATTGATAAAATTGTTTACCAATTTGATCTTTCTTGTGCTGCAGCTGATTTTTCAATATATTTTTATTTATTTATTTTAGTTTAGGAAAATTTCTTTATGAAAAAGTAACAATTACAAAAATGGTGAACAATGTTATATATTATGGTTTTCAGACCCGGACCGGTCATCGAACCGGTGAAGGATTCATGGATTTTGGATCAAACCGGAATAAACCGGAATCAAACCGGATTTAATAAATATATTAAAATATTTTTATTTTTATATTTATAATTTATGAAAATTTGAATATTTTTATTATAATTCTTTAAGTTTAAGCATTTCAAACACAATATAGTAATTAAAAAAACTCAATTTATAAAATATAATTTTTATAATTACAATTAAATGTCAATTTAATTTAAAATAATTTAAAAATACAAACTATATTTTATTTTAATTAAAAATACCTCAAAATAATAACTTAAATTTTATATTCAAATAATTTTTTTTTTTATAAAAACAGTCTGGTCGAACTAGAAAACCGATCCGGTTCACAGTTTTCCGGTTCGACCGGCCGGTCCTATCGAAAATTGACCGGTTATTGACCAAAGTGAAAACCGGATAGAAACCGACCGGTCTGATCTCCGGTTCCGATCGAACCTAGTCCGACAGACCGGTCCAGTCCGGTTTTCACAACTATGATTGTGACAATTACTAGCTTGAAGAACAAAAATGGAAATTAGAAGTAGAACAATAGTGCTATAGAAGAGGGGGAGAAAAATGAAAGACTTGTATAAGAAGGAATATTAACGGCTAAATCGAGAAATACACCGGAATAAGGAGAAAAATACAGAAATATGATGTTCATCAATAAAGGCCAGTTTGGGATTGCTGTTAGGTAAAAGTGCTATCAGGGAAAGTTAGGTTTCATTGCTTTATTTAAAAGTAGTTTTAAGTGTTTTTCCAGTACTTTCCTAAATATAATCTGACTTTTACCAATTGTGCATTTGAGGCTGCTTTCCGCAGCTCCAAAAGCAGCTTTCATCCAAAGTAAGATTCCCCATGCATTGGCTGAAAACTGCTTTCGGGACTGCTAAAAACTGCCCCAAACTGGCCCTAAAACATTTATGGAACATTGGAGTTCATAATTAAAACTGATTTCAGTTGTATCATCTTAAAGGGACATGACCCACAAACCCATTTTTAACACCCTTCCCTTCATCAAAACCATCCAACCATATATTTAAAACCCACATTTTCATGACAACTATCACAAAACTCCTCTCCAAATTTAACAATACATGAAGGAAGAAATATACAAAACAGCCATTCAATACACAAATGAAAAGCCAATATAGACAGGGGGCACATATACCAATTAGTTTAAGCAAAAGTACACACATCATACCAAAGATGCAGCTCACCTAATTCAGACCTCACTGGATAACTCTGGTAATTTATCCACTAAATTGAATAAAACCAGCATCAATATGCCCTTTCATTGTTTTTGCAGCCTGCAGCCTCATTTACTTTCATCTAACACTTTAACAGACTCAACAATCAACGTGTGATGGGATTTTACAATTGTTCTAAAATTTACAACTAATACTCCATCCAATCGTTTTCTTTTTATAATAATAATTATAAATCTTATCAAACACCCCTAGATAGTTCCTCTCCCAAAATAAAATTTGTTCCATACAGATAAAAACAAAATCCAAACTTAAGGCAAGGCCCTTTTTCACTCAAGCCAGCCTAAAATACCTTCTATTCTTAAATTTATTAGTTTTACCTACAGAAATCAAACTTTAGTTAGTATCACTTGCATAATCAATGGAATGTCCAGAATTTCACAAAGTAATTTAGTTTCCTTTACTCTTTCTCCTAATGCTCCAAAATCCAAGAATTGTCCATAAGAAACATCAATTTGAGCACTAAGCAGACAAAAGACCAAGGTCCAAGGAATATCAGCAAAGTCATCAACAACAATTAATTCCATTTCCATTTAGCAATAGCAAAACATCATAGAAATCCCTGTAACATGAACAGTTTGCTGTTTCCTAGTAAAGCTATCTTCAAATTTCAATAGAATCTATTGATTATTCTCCCTGTTAACAATTATAGACATGACGATGAAACTGACTACTTCAATGCTTTCATTTTTTAATAGAATTACATGTTCCATAAAGGTTGCAGGATCCACCACTTCGATGCATGACCAGAAGCTGTGATTGCAGATTCTGTATTATTTACATCCACAAAACCTGGAAATCAACAAAGAAAATTTCACAGCAGCAAAGAAGAAACCTAGAATTGTTGCTTATTAAAGTATATGACCGTTATTAAATACATGGTACATGGCCAATAAGCACTAGCAATTAATATTAACATTGGAAAACTCTTGCAAATATTTTTTCAAGTTGCAAACTTAGATATAGCACCACAAATCTTCTGACCCTTGGACCATTTGTTCAATATGACATATAGAAGTGCTATTTTATTTTTTCACAATCTGCCCAAATGATGAAGCCATGCTCACTCGTTTCACGAGCAAAAACTCTGTGCCGAATATTACCAACAGGCTAACTACCGGTAGCTACAAGATCACCTTTACCAAGTCCACGGATCACTAACCCAAACATTTACTTCAACCACTAGATTGGGATTCAGGTCCACTTGAATTGATACCAGATGCCAACTGCAGAAGGTATTGAGCAAAGGAGCAAAAACTAGCTTATAGCTTCATTTAGGATTTTTAAGGTTGAACTTCACATATTTTGGTTGCCCAGGAAAAGAAAAACAGACGGCTACAGTGAAAATTTAATCTATTCAAATTATATAGAATTCTAGGGAAGTCTACAACAAAAATGTCAAAATCCACTTGCATCTAGAACAAGTTAACATAACCAAACCAAACATACCAATAAAAAACACATCTTATAGACTATATCATTCTTGTTTTCAACAAAATTATATGCAGCTCAATATAGATATCTACAGTATATCAACACAAAAGTACAGGAGTTGTTAGAAAATGTAAAAACGAAGTACCTTGCATATGCACAATATGGTAATTCCGAGGCATGGTTTAAATGTCCAAAGCTCTTCCCATCAGCTTCCACTAGAATTCCTTATCCCCATCAACACTTGAAAAAACTTGTACATCAAGATCCTATAGACCAATCAGGAGAACTGGGACATTTTACCCTCCTTAATCTGAACTTTAGAAACATTTTCTTTCTGTGCAGCTCTTCTTTTGCTCTGGATTTGGTGGACAAATTCGCTGACTATGATATGAAATTTGGGTGCAACTTTATTTGGAGAAGAGACATTAAGTCCTGCCTTTCGTAAGGCTCGTGCCACATATGATTCAGCCTTTTGAAAATGAGGAGGGCAAAGGGCAGGAACAGTTGATCTCAGTATGGGCTTCCCACAAAGAATAGGCCTTCCCTGCGTACTGAAAATTGAAGAACATAGTAAGACAGAAATTATCATGTATAAATTTTCAATTCTCAACGACGAAAAGAAAAAGAAAAGCTACTACTTCGTAAAAATAATCTAATTATCAATGAATCTCATTTAAAAGCTAGTGTAATCAACATCCATTTGACGGATGCAAACAATCTGTTCCGTGCAGTGAGCTAGCTTGAGAACCCAAAATTTCTGTTTATGTGGAAGGAACTCCAAGACATAAGATCCCTGGTCCACCCCAAAATTTTCCTCGACAGAAAAAAATAAGAAATGGAGAGGAAGTAAAACATCATCATGGAATGAGAGATAAAGGGGGTGAAAGAAATATTTTGTTGTATTTCTCTCTTCAGTCTCCAAGTTAAAAAAATATATGAAAAATCTTCCTAAGCAATCTCTTGCAGTTTGAAGAGGACTCAGCTCTTGGTTAGTACCCCCTGCGGCGAATTTCAAACTTGTGGGGCACTATCTATTCCATCTCTCGAGCCCTGAAGAAACCCCCCCTCCCCTTCGGACTCCGTATCTCTTTTGACTCTATATATTTGGGAAACTAAAAAGGAGCAGCGGCGGATGAGTCCTAAAGAAGTGGTGTTTTGGGAAAGAAGTTACTAGACTGAAAAGAGAAAGGAGAGGGTTAGCACTAAAAAGATGTAGTCTCAAACAAGGTAACACTAGAGGAGACTATTTACACAGTATCTCCATCGTAAACACAATCCAGTAAGATTCCATTTACAAATATTGTAGCACAACCAAATATTGATACAGGGCAATCAATAAATAGGTCAGTTCAATCATTACAAAGAGCCTCATGAGTGATGAATTGCTAAGATATTTAACTGCTATATATCAACAATCTTTCTATCTTAAATTAATTAACTCAGCCTACCAGGATATCACTTAAAGAGCACATAAAAAGTTCAAGCACTAAAAAAACTTGAATTCTCTAAATTGAATTGGAGAAATTACTAGAAATATAGAAATAAAAAGAAGCAAACCTTTTGACAACAAAATTACAGCTTGTATACAATTTCTGTTTGGAATCGAGGAGGATATGCTGATGACAAAACTTGGTTAACACCATTGCTGTCCCCTTGCACCCACCCACCGCACACTTTCGAAGCCCATAATTGTCCTCCAGCTGCTCCACGTTCTCCAACCCTAACTTTCCATTTACTTCTCCGATTCCGTTAGCAGAATTATCTTCATCATCGTTCCGTTTTCTCTTCTTGTCATCTTGTTTGAAAGGACTCTTGCCGTACCTCCAATAGTACTCCTTATATTTGGATTTAAGCTCTTCCATTAGAGCCCAATAGTGAGCCCTGTAAATCTTGGAAAGTTGTTTAAGACGGCGAGATCGGCGGGCTATGAGTTCCTCGTGAGTTAAATGGGAGGAAGAAGAGAGGGCGGCGTCGATGTGTGAGCCGTCAATGGCCATAGGAGGCGGCGGCGGAGGAATTGGTGGAGCATCCGCCATGGGAGGAGTTAGGCGAAGCGAGAAGAGGGTTTGGGGATTAAAATTTCAATTGTAAAAGGGCCAAAAATAAAATAAAATCTCATTGGAGTCGGTGAAGCTTTCTTGCCGTACAATTATACTTTGACTCTTACTGTCTTCCAATGTTGACCGCCATTTTGTATCCGACGTGATAATTCATGTTATCGTGTAATAATCGTATTACGTTATTTAATATATTTTACATGATTATATATAACATAAAAATAAAAAAAATGAGTTTCGTGTCAAACGGATCATATAAATTGGATTGTTTCTGTAAATCGTATTGTTGTGTCAAAAATTGACATTTCTATTTTGTATTCGTTTCCCATAAATATTCTCTCTAAGTTTTTTCTTTTTCTTCTAATAATCACAATGTTAAAATAACAACAAAGTTATTTTAATTGTTATAAAATGGTTTTAATTTATAAAATTTATAATAATAATAATAATAATAATAATAAGGATATTATAACAATAATAGAACTGAGATAGAGAGAATATGAGGATAGAAACTTTCTATTATTGAATCTGAGTTGTATCACATACAAAAAAAAAAAAAACATCTATTTATAGAAAAAAATCCAGAGACATTTGGATAATTATACAGCCTAAATAATTGAGACCGCGTAGCTTTCTTTGACATCAATATTCGACATTAATACTATTTTATTTAATCATAATTTTATTTAAGAATGAAAAGCTTTTAGAAAAAATAAATCAAGTCATCATCTTTGACAATTTGAACTTACAAACAATTAATCTTCAATCTTGCTAAAAGACATAATGTAGAGGGAGTACTTTAACTAACACTATGTTTTTCTTAAAAAAAAAAAAAAAAAACCATTTTGTAAATAAAAAAAAGTTCAAAATATAGGCTTTATGAAATTCAGTATTCGGTTGGAAATTGGAATTGCATTTAAGAAGATTATTGAATCGAATGTTGTTGGTAATGCCAATCAATTGTGCTGACAAAAACATAAGTGCTAGTTTTGACTCGTTAAAATCAAGAAGATGACTTAAGAATTAAACTGCATAAACAAAACTCAAAGTTAAGGTAACACCTAAAGGCTACAAGAAGGGTAAATCAGGAAGAGTAGACTGTCTACAGAACAACAAAGACAAAGCACCTGCTGTACGGTGAAGAAGACAAAGCTTACCTCCCGAACCCAAAAAGCAAGCAACTCTTTTGTTGGGTTGTAGCAATGGAAGAGAGCAACCCCTCTGATGAAATCACTGCAACTGGTGCTAATTCTCAAGCTTTAGGATTAGGTGACCCTTTCTTCCCCTTCATTTTTGTTTTCTCTAATTTGGGTTGTGAAGCTCTGAGGCAAAGCTTTCTCTCTTTTTTTTTTTTTTTAACTCGCATGTGTTGAATTTGTGCTGTGAGAGATGTGTTTTTTCCATTATTGTCTTTTCCCATGCTTTGACTGAATATGGTAGTGAAATTTTGTCTTAGAATACAAAGACCTGACTGGAAACTAACCATTTTGGAAAAACGTTAAATGGGTTTTTCTGAAACTACAATTTTGGCTTAGAATAGATATTGTTTTTATATATACTGTTGTAGCATTCTTAACCACTACTGAAAAATATTGCATCTTTAAAGCCACAATATATACTGGGTGGCTGTGATCTATGTGTTCTTTGCTTTATGAGAAATTAGGTTGAGTTAAACCTAGGCAGCTCAAGATAGATAATTGTTTTTCTATATGGTGTTGCTGCATTCTCCATTAGCTACTGAAAAATATTGATCTTGAAGTGAAAAAATCTACTGGGTAGCTGTGATCTATGTGTTATTGGGTTTATGAGAAATTAGGTTGAGTTAAACCAAGGCTGCTCAAAATAGATAATCATTCTGTTTGATGTTGAAGCATTCTCCATTACTTACTGAAAAATATTGCATCTTAAGTCAAAATATCTACTGGGTAACTGTGATCTATGTGTTCTTGGCTTTAGGAGAAATTATATTGAGTTAAACCGAGGCAGCTCAAAATCTCAAATCAAATAATCATTGTGACTAATGTTGAAGCATTCTCCAATACTGATTTCTGATAAACTTTTCATCTTTGATTCAAGATCTTTGAGGAGAAAAAGTTGATCTGTGTTTCTGGCTTTATTATTATGATGCTTTTTTGTTCTTTTGGGGGAAAATCTCAGGCTTTGAAGTCAGAATGATCTGGGTAGAGGTCTTTGTATGTTCATTGCAATTTTTTTTTCTTAATTGTTGGGCTGCTTAATATACTAAAGCAAGTTTTCTAATAGAACCTCTACAGTGTTTCATATGGACATGATGATGACAGTTTGAGAGGCACAATTATTTTACGTTCTCCTTTTTATTATGAAATTGGTTGAATTCTGTAAAATTCATTGTTGATTGTGAATAAAAAAAGCTGATGGATGATTTTTTGATCTTTTACGAATTTTGAAGAGCCTTGCATACGATATGTTCGGAGGAAGAGGACTAGAAAACAACCAGATGAAGTGATAGAATGCTTGGAAAAATCATCTTCACATCCCTCGCAACCACAACCAAATACAGTGATAGAATGCTTGGAGAAATCATCTTCACGTTCCTTGCAACCACAATCGGATGAAGAGATAGAATGCTTGGAAATATCATCTCCGCGTTCCTCACAACCTGTTCCTTACTATCGTAAGTCAAGGGTGAGGAAGGGCAAGGCTGGCTCCGGAGCAAGACTAACTACTGTAGACTTTGACATCCATTTTCAGTGAGGCATCATCTTCAGTAATTTATTGAGTTGACTTACCATTGTTTTTGAATAAATTGTTGACAAGTTTTTGAGTATTGCTTTTAAATGTGTAGAAATTTGTGGAAAAACCTCCCCGAAGATAAGAGGATGCCCTTTACATACTTTGACTGCCTATGGTTTTCTGCTTATATGCAATCACCTGAGAAAGAATCTATCCAGACCTGGATCAAGGATAAGCCCATTTTTACAAAGAAATATGTTCTTATTCCTATTGTTTACTGGTACATCTCTCTCTCTCTCTCTTTACACACACACTCCTTTCACCGCTTAATATGTTCATGTTGGCGTGTGAATTTTGATGTTTTGAATGTCTTGCCTTTAGGGGACACTGGAACCTCTTGATCTTTTGCAACTTTGCTGAGAGTTCACAATCAGATCGGGTTCCATGTATGCTGTTGCTTGATTCTCTTCAGATGGCAGGTCCTGAGCGGTTTGAACCAGCAATAAGAAAGTATGTGCTAATTTCTTTTCAGTTTCAGTTTTTCTGTCAAATTGAGAACTTAAGCTTCCCATTTCTCCAGGTTCGTCTCAGACATTTTCAGATTTAAGGGCAGGCCTGAAAGCAAGCAGTCCATTTCTCAAATTCCATTATTGGTGCCCAAGGTAACTTCAATTTGGGTTCCTTGAGGCCTTCTTGATCTGGTTTCTTGGATGTTTATTTGCAGATATCTTTTTGAAACCATTTCAGGTCCCGCAGCAGACAAATGATGAGGATTGTGGTAACTTTGTTCTCTACTTCATAGATTTGTTCGTACGCAATGCACCTGGGGAGTTCATCAAGGAGGAATACCCTTACTTTGTAGGCTTTTTGTCTTGCTGTTACGTTTATTCAGTGAAGATGGATCATATATTCTAGTACTGAGGTGTAGTTTTGTTTAAACTGCAGATGACTGAAGAATGGTTCAATTTAGAAGGCTTCAAGGACTTTTGCAAGAAACTTAAACCCCTGGAACAGTGATCTCTGGATTTATGTTAAGACTTTGCAGATGTAGTGTTCTTCAACTTATGATGGAGGGAGGATTTGGTAGTATTTGTAGTATATTTACATGTTGGAGGTATAGGCAAACAAGGAAAAAAAACCCATTCTGATGTACTAACTTAATCTTAGTAATGATAGTAACACATATGAAACTATTGTGAAGATCAAATAGACAAAATGGAAACTATTGTGAAGATGAAATAGACAAAATGGAGATGTATGGCTTTGATTCTGCAAGTTGTAAGGTTCACCCTGGGGATATTCTGATTATTAATAGTGGAATAGTTGCTAGCTAGCAGAATTTTGTTGATCCTATAGGGTTCACTCTTGATGTTATTATGGGTGAAATTAAGTTCTGGAGTAGTGCCTGATTCTAACCCTTGTGGCTCGAGCTACAGCAGAAGTTGAGGAACCATATGATGTGGTTTACTTCCTTTTTGGATTGTCGAAACTTGCAATTGCAGTAACTTAGCATTTTCCTAACCGAAAAGGTTTAGCGGTTCCTATATCATGTTAAAAGCGCATTTGTTGTTCATGTGCTTAGCAAATTTATCAATCGAGTCGCTACAGAAATCAGTGTTAAGGAGTAAATGTTACCAAATAGAATAAATCGACTCAATTGACATGCTTAGTTATTTGGACGGGCATTAGCAGTCTAGGTTTCCTCAAGAATTCAGTTTGAACCAGATTAATCATTTGTAAACATTTGCTATATTTGGTTCCAAATATTAAAAAATAGAACTTGCTAAGTCATTGGTGAAAAAAAAAAAAAAAAAATAAAAATGGAGTAAGACCATGACCAAGGCCAGAGTGACTGGGGAAAACAGCTAAGTACCAACCTTTATAAGCCCATATTGCGAAAAGGTTCCAACTTTGCTAGAGAAAAATGAATGTGGACAAAAACCCATTTTGTTTCCATGAAAATTGGATGATAAGAATCTTTGTTTTTTTATTTTATCCACACATGCATGTCACTCAATCCTCAATGAGAACAGAACAGAGTGACCCACACAACCTCAACCTCAACTCTCAACGTTTAATCACCACCTCAAAAACCACGTCCAAACCTTACGTATATATTGTAGAAAATTATAATAATATTCAAAAAAGAAATTAATATTGAAAAATAATTAGCAAGTAAAAAAGTGGAGAAATCACAACTAACAGAGAGACAGAGATGCAAAGCAGAACAGCTGTAGTCTCTTCCTCTGTTTCAGTCCCAGTTGTTTCTCCCACAATACCCAAATTACTGGGCCTTAAAAGGATCCCTTTTAATTCTTTTTCTGTAGCATGCACCAAATGGAATCAGAGTTTTAAGCTGAACAGTAGAAAGAGTAGTGCTGCTTTTAGAATGGAGACCAGAGCATCAGCTCAAACTTTGAAGAATGCCGATGAGCTTATTGATTCTGTTGAGACTTTTATCTTTGATTGTGACGGTAAGATTCATTTTCCTTTTTAAATTTTCAATCTTGATTTCTCTTGTTTAATGGGTCATAATGGATATCTAAATTTTGCAGGAGTTATATGGAAAGGCGATAAATTGATTGATGGAGTCCCTGATACGCTTGATATGCTTCGTTCAAGGGTTTGTTTCTTAGGTTATTTTGTTCTATCTTGCTTCAATTATTTTTTTTTTGGGTCTCTGAAACATGATTTGCAGTTTATAAGCCAGAAAAGTTCCCTAATTTTCGGAATTTCTCACATTTTGCATAGGGTAAAAGGTTGGTTTTTGTCACCAACAACTCCACAAAGTCTAGGAAACAATATGGTAAAAAGTTCGAGACACTTGGTCTAACTGTCAATGAGGTTAGTTTCGAATGTCTCTTCTCATCATCTGCTGTCTGTCTGTTTGTTTGATTGATGTATTTTTTTTTTTTCTTTTGAATGAGCTTAATTTGGTGATCTTTTATGGCATCTGTTAATGCATTGAAACTGTTTCCAGGAGGAAATTTTTGCATCCTCTTTTGCAGCTGCTGCATACTTGAAATCCATTAATTTCCCAAAAGAGAAGAAGGTAACCAAATCTGCCTCCTAGCATTTGTAATTATAATTGCAAGGTGGGATGCGGCTGATGAAAGACTGCTAATGGTTCATGATTTTAGGTTTATGTGATTGGTGAAGAAGGCATCTTGAAGGAGCTTGACCTCGCTGGATTCCAGTACCTTGGTGGCCCTGTATGTATCATTTACATTTCCATTATTCTGTGTTGTGTATGGCTCATATACCAGTAATTGTGGGTTTGCACAGTTACTGGTACTAGTTGGATTGAGAATAGAATTTTTTAGTGGTGGATCCGAATTGGTCAGGCACTCTTAGATGTGCATCTACCTATTAAAGTCTGTTATAGAATTGAACTCAATACTTTAACTTGAGTGACTAGAGACCCTTGTAGGGTTATCATATAAACCATATGTAATTGGATTCTGAACATAATCAGAAAAATATCTGCTTTGCTCCTTTGGGTGTATGCAGGCATATTGCCAAATGAACCTTTACAAATTTCCTTTTTCCTTATAATCTGCGTATGAAATTGTGCTATTTGCTCCCCTTTCACAGAAAAGGGAGATATGAGTAGATGTATTTTTTGTTATTAGGGCTCTGCTGGGTGGTTTTGCTAGAATAAGCAATAACAAGATTCTTATTTTAGTAAATGATGCAGAAAGCGACATTGATCCACAAGAACTCTGAAATAGGCAATCAGCAAACTCTTGAAATAGCAGTTTTTCTGGTTTCGGTTTGCTATGTGTTCTACAATGTTTTGTCATATTCTCTAAAATTGCAACTCTGAAATAGTCAACTGATATTTTATTGTCCAATGCCAAAAAATTCAAATTTTATGATTAGTGTTCAAAGTTTACGACATTTTTCACTTGTTGAAAGTGTGCTACGATGCATAACTTATCCCTTTGTGTTGTTACATGTTTATACAGAACGACGGAGACAAAAAGATAGAGCTGAAGCCTGGTTTTCTAATGGAGCATGACAAGGATGTAAACGTCTTTACTTTCTTGCTTTACATTTCAGCGTTTTCAGTTGGATTCTCCAAGTTCTCAAAAAGCACTTTTTTGGCTTCTACACTTTTCCTTCAAACTTAGAAACTGTTGAAGGGAGTAACATTTGGTTTGTTTTCCACATATTACGCATACTAAAGAATTTTCTCAATTGGTATACAGGTAGGGGCAGTTGTGGTTGGATTCGATCGTTATTTCAATTACTACAAAGTTCAGTAAGTTCACCAATCTATTACTGCACAAGTATACACAAAGACATCCCAAAACAATCAGATCGATTATCAATTTTTGTCTCTCTGTGTGGAAGGTATGGAACGCTTTGTGTAAGGGAAAATCCAGGGTGTCTCTTCATTGCTACAAATCGTGATGCTGTAACTCATCTCACAGATGCTCAGGAATGGGCAGGTTCTCATCTCTCCTACCTGTACTACACTTTGCTTTTGACAACATTTTTTGTTCTTGTGGTTGTGGCATTGGGGTAAAATATGATGAGATGCCATGCTTTTTGGGTTGGAGATGTGATATGTTCATGAGAAGTTCTGGTATATTCCCGGAGCATATGCTCTCTTAGGCATAGTATTTTATGATTATAATGCTTCAGGGAGCCTGTGGTCCGAGAGTATAGCAGAACTTTTCGTTATATTCTCAGAAAAAGGTATAAAATGACTCCTGAACTTAACTCTTTGCTGAACTTGGGATGAGTAAGCAAAAATGCCAGCTCGTCCAAATTTATTGGCGTATGTGTTACATTTAAAATCTTTCTTTTTCTTGATTTGGTTCGCTTGAAGTTGACAATCCATGGATTAATTTAGCCCCAAAAAAACTGGCTTATTCGAAGATCATTTTGCTGTTGCAGCCATTATATTGAATGTTGAGAATATGTACTATATTTGCTGTTGTTACAACTCAGGACTTAGTTTTAATTCTTTGAAAGGGTGCTTGAAATTGAAGACACAGAAAGTTATCAAAATGAAGACATGTGAATAAGTTTTAAATACCATTATCCATTATGCAACTTTCTTTCTCTTTTTCAGTATTCATTTCTCACCAAACAGTGATTTTGTGATATGTTTCTTCATTTTCGTTCGAAGTTGTTCATGTTTCGGTTAGTTTTTCAGGTGGTGGTTCAATGGTTGGTGCCATTGCCGGATCAACCCAACGTGAACCTTTGGTTGTTGGAAAGCCCTCAACTTTTATGATGGATTACTTGGCAAACGAGTATGATATCGACACTTTTTGCGTACTCTCATAATATCTTTTATGATCTCTCTAACATTTTGATGTATTCGATTGATCACAGATTTGGAATTCTCAAGTCACAGATCTGCATGGTTGGAGATAGATTAGATACTGATATTTTGTTTGGACAAAATGGTGGATGTAAAACTCTTCTCGTTCTTTCAGGTAACTAACTCACCGAATCAGTCGAGAAATTCTTCAATGGTCCCAGTCCGCGATCCGCATGAGTGTACACATGACCATCTCTCGTTGGTTGGGCAGTCGGGTTTATCTAGACCGGGATCATTGCCACTTTTCTTGTAAATCTAACTCTGAATTTTCTTGTGAATAGGTGTGACTTCATTGTCAATGCTGCAAAGCCCCAATAATTCAATTCAACCAGATTACTATACAAACAAAATCTCTGATTTTCTTACTCTAAAAGCTGCAACTGTATAATTCTCTTAATACAAACTATTATGGCAACTATGCAATGGTTGTGTGGTATTTTCTCCACAAAATTAGGAAAGGAAGGTTACCCATTTTTGTATAATTGAAATTGAATATAATTGTTAAACTTGTACTTCTATTCCAAATTTATTTTCTAGAAATTTGATGCTTTTTTATTTCCTTAAATTAAGCTTTTTTTTTTTTTTTTTTGTTCCATTTTGGATTCCTGTGTTCAATTGAATTAAAAAAAAAAAAGAAAAGTATGGAAATTTGATGAAAGAAAAAGTATAATGACCCATTTGTAAAAAATGGAAACTTTTGTGAAGATTCATTGGACAAGAAAGGGATAAAACAATTCAATACAAAAAATATTCTTAACAAATATTTAATGACTTCATAAATTTGTAATTTCATGGCTCAAATTAGAAGAAAAAGCAAAAAAAAAACAAATCATAGAAAATTTCCAAGTCAATTTAAGTAGTGTTTTGGTTGAAAATGAATCACCTCCTAATCAATTTTGTCTTTTACCATTACTTTCCAAATAAATAATACCATTACAATCTTAAATAAAAATGGCTATATATATATATATATATATATATATATATATATATATACCATTGCAGGCCATTTGCTTTCTTATAAAAGTTGCGTTTGGGGCTGCTTTCCGCAGCTCCGAACGCAGCTTTCAGCCAAAGTAAGGGGAACCTTATTTTGGCTGAAAGCTATTTTTAGGACTGCGGAAAACAGTCTCAAATGCATAATTGGTAAGAGTCAGATTGTATTCATGAACGCACTGGAAAAACACTTGAAACTACTTTTAAATAAAGCAGTGAAATCTAACTTTCCCCGACAACACTTCTACTAACAGCAATCGCAAACTGGCCTTGAATTGAAGAAACTGTGATTCAAATAAATGCAGCTCTTAAACACAATTATAAGCCTGAACATGATTAAAGATTTTTGTTTTTCTGTTAATTAATATAATTTAATAGTCTTAATGAAATTTCTAATTTTACAAAAACTGAGAAGGTAGAGGTAGCAAAAATGGATACTTTTCTCTCCTCATTATTTATTTTTTGTGATATTTTTTCAATGGTGGAATGTGACAAATGTTGAATTTCAACTTTACTAATGAATAGTATATTTAATTTTAATTATAAATAGAGAAATGTAATTAATTTTTTTATCATTAATATAATATAATCTTATTAATCTCTCTCTCTCTCTCTCTCTCTCTCTCCACAGAAAAAGCAAAAACCATTTGGCTTCCATTTCTCGTTCTCTTTCAGACAAAATCTCTCTGATTTTTCCTTTCACTCTTCGTTTTCTTCTCTATTACAATACCTACCCTCCATTTAGTCTCTTTCTACCTCCATCCTCTCTCTCTCTCTCTCTCTCTCTCTCTCTCTCTCTCTCGCTTTCAACCTTTTGTACTGTTTCTATATAATTTTATAAGATTGCTCCACTTTATCTAATCTCTTCGATTCTGTTTAGGGTTTCGTTTCTGTTTTAATTTGATTCTCAATATGGATTCCGAGGATGACTTCGATATGCAGGACGCCGCCGCTGAATCTGCCGACGATGATTTCTATAGTGGGGGGGAAGACGCATTCGATAGCGATGACGCCGATGTTGCTGATTACGTGTTCATCGATAACGATTCCGATGATTCCGATGAACTCATCTCTCATCGCCACCAGGTTCATCTTCTTTCATTTGTGCAATTTTTCACTTTCTTTTCAATCTTACGAAAAATTCTGCATTTGGGTTGATCAGGTAGTCTTAGCTAATTATGCTTCTCTATTACTGTTCTCTTTTTCTTTGTTTCCTTTTTTACTTAGTCATCACATTCTGTTCGGTGTTATGTTACGAGTTCATGCAGGTTTTATCTCTCTAGATTTATGATAATTTGCGAGCTTAAGTAAGCCTGTCTGTTAATTGTTTGTTTCCTTTTACGGTTGATTAGCTGGACGAAGTCTGTGTTTCATATGTGTAAATTTTTTGTCAGGCTATGAATGTTTCATGAGGGAAAAAGTTTAATTCTTTGAAGTAGATTTTAAGTTTTAAAATACTGACGGGAAGTATTACATGGGTTCACTACTTCAATTGCAAATTGGAGTTTGTTCTGTTCACGTTTCGGAGTTAAGTTCATTGAATTATGTCTGAGTACAAAGCTACTGTTTAATCTAGATATGCTACTTAGTTTGGATATGATATTTATTTTATGAAAATGGAGATCTGAGCTGACATTCTCTTAATTTTTGCTGTTAGCAAAACTACACCATTCTGAGTGAAACAGATATTCATCAACGTCAAGAAGATGATATCATGAGGATATCTACTGTACTTTCCATTACAGAGGTATCAGCTAGCATCTTGCTCCGCTATTACAACTGGTAAGACATTGCTTGTAGTCATAGCATCATGTTCTTGAAGAGCTCTTTAAATGTTCTTTGGGCATTGCAAATATTTGGTTTTACAGGGTTCCTTTCTAGTGTGAGAATTTGCTTCCTTTTCTGTGAATTTACATGCAAATTGGGACTTTTGAGTTGTACTTTATAGCATATTAGCTATGATGCATCTTTAACATCTGCATTCAACTTACAGGAGTGTCAGTAAAGTGCATGATGAATGGTTTGCAAATGAAGAAAAGGTTCGAAAAGCTGTTGGGTTATTGGAGAACCAAGTTGTTAAATTTCCAGATGGTAGAGAAGTATGTGTTGCGCATAAATGTCAACTTTTTGTTTTTTCTTAAATTTCCTCATGAAAGCTTGGATTTTGTAGGTTATTATTTGTACAATATATAAGGATTCTTTAACTGCAAATTTATTGTTGTTTATGTATTAATTTTACAGATGACTTGCGGAATTTGTTTTGAAATCTATCCTTGTGATAGGTTGTATGCTGCTGCGTGCGGTCATCCATTTTGCTTTTTATGCTGGCAAGGTCTGTTTCACCTCAAGAATATGCGATTTCCCTTGTCTGTTTCATTATTTTTGAGGTCATCTTAGATATGCAAGTTATGCTTTTTATTCATTAATTATGACAAAGTCTTGTTTGAGAATCATGATTGTTTTATCATGCCAATATCTAGGTTCTCTTTTTTTATGGCAGTACATGTAAAAGTTGCAAGTAAATTGAAAGTTTCAACAGTCATATCGAACAAACACAGTGCTGTAGGTTATGACTGACAAGTGACAACTAACACTAGCTGACTAGCATATTGCCTTTTTAGCTAACGATACTGATGTTACATAGTTGTCTGTTTGTAAACCTATGTATCTAAGAACTTACTTCAAAATATTATCAACATTGAGCTTGTATTCTTCTGGTATACTTATTCTTTGAGGGACTTCTGTTGTGGCTTCTGTTTGTAGGTTACATTAGCACATCAATTAATGATGGTCCTGGTTGTTTGATGTTGCGATGTCCCGATCCATCTTGTGGTGCTGCTATTGGGCAAGATATGATCAAAACATTGGCTTCTGATGAAGATAAGCAAAAGTATTTCCGTTACTTCATCAGATCTTATGTTGAGGACAACAGAAAGGTAATTATGTATTTTTGCAATATGAATGGGTCATCCTTTAGTATATAGGAAGGGGACAACATTATGTCTTTGATTGATTGTATTGCACATGAACTAAAAAAATAGTATCTTTCCAAAAAAATAAATGGTGGAATGTTCTTATACCTTGTTATAGATGCATGTTTCTTCATTAATTTTTTTGCTTAATTATTGTGGATGTTGATGCTTGATATGTTTATCTGCTTAGTCAGCCTTGTTTCAAGTCGTCATTTTTTCATTAATTTTATTCAAGGGATGGTTGTAGGGAAAAAAAAGTTCTCTTTCTTTTTTTTATCCCTGGAAGAGAGGGTTGGTTAAAGTCGGATGCTTGTTAACGCCTCTTGTAATTGGTTTGTAAAATGCACATTTTTGTATGGATAATAAATGCTAAGATTTTTTTTTTTTTTTTATGAATCTCAGACCAATTTTGGCAGATGTTATTGTTTTCGATCCTATTTTGATCTGCAAATTGACAGATGCCTTGAAATTTAAGCCATGTCTTAAATCTTTATTGTCTCATTAATTTTATGTGCATAACATGGATGTCCGTTGTGTTTATATGCACATATATTGAACTAGAAGCTGGGTTGTTGGTTAATGGCTGGAAGATGCTCTAGTTTCCATGTGAATCAATTTTATAACATACGGGTTTTTAATTGCTTTTTTTTTTCTTCCTTAATTCATTTTTTGTCTAAGTCTTTTTCCTTTCCTATTTTCTTAGAACATATAGACAGGTAGATTGTCGTGTGCTTGGTATTGATTTTGAAATTCTTAAATTGAGGAGTCGTTATACTTTTCTTGTTATATTAACTTATTCTTGATGTGTTGTGATGGCTTGTGTTATTTGTAGACAAAGTGGTGCCCAGCTCCAGGATGTGATTATGCTGTGGATTTTGTTGTTGGTAGTGGAAGCTATGATGTTAGCTGCCGCTGCTCTTATAGTTTTTGCTGGAATGTAAGTATCCTTGAATTGGTGATGGATCCTGTCAGATTTTGCATTTGCATAATTAATTGCTGAATCGTGCTTTACCACATGCTTTTTTTTCAACACACCCCTGCATCTAAATTTAATCTTGCAGTGTACTGAGGAAGCACACCGTCCTGTTGATTGTGGCACTGTGGCAAAATGGATATTGAAGAACAGTGCTGAGTCTGAAAATATGAACTGGTAAGTATTCTGAGCTTGAATCTAGTTTTGTCCCTCTTAAATAATAGCAGTTCAGTGAATTGGAACCTTAAGCAGTGATGTCAAATTGGCAATCATTGCTAATGGGGCCTTTGGGTGTCTAACAAGACAACCCCTCTTCTAGTCCTCTGAGAGGCCTTGAAGTCATATAAATAGAAGACTAGGAAATTGATCTGGCAGTACAGTAAACGGTAATTATGATTTAACTATGGGTATTAAGTTTACTTCCGTGTTTTAAATTGCGGAGATCTTGTTGGTGTGTGTATTCTTAATTTATTTTGGGCCATCTCAATGCTCCATTATTAGAAAATTTCTTGTGTGTTTGTAGTGCGTGTTTCAGCTGTGCATTCATTTCTTCTTTTCTTTATCCAATGTCTTTTTGAGGTAGGACTTCTTTGGGTTTATGTATGAGGTGTATGTGTGTTAGGTAGTTGGTTTTAGATTGATTTTACAAATACTTGTATGTGTGTTAGGTAGTTGGTTTTAGATTGATTTTACAAATACTTGCTTTCAAATGCTTGTGGCTCAGTAGATCGGTGGGTGTGTTTGTCCATGTGTGGACGCATGACAATGAGCACGACCTTTGTAGATGACAATAAGGTCATAGAAATGAGTTCTAAATTGTGTCTGAGACTTGTCCATGTCTAAGTGATGTGTTCTGTTTCAGGATATTGGCGAATTCCAAACCATGTCCAAAGTGCAAGCGCCCGATTGAGAAAAACCAAGGCTGTATGCATATTACCTGCACACCACCATGTAAATTTGAGTTTTGCTGGTAAGCTCATGAACAACTTCCAGTTCTCTCTCATTCTCTTCATCATAGAATTTTAGTCTTAATTAATCTCCTGGAAAACTTTAAATGTTTATAGGATGGGATCATACATTTCCATTTGAACTTTGAGCATTTTTTGGGTGATTTGATCAAGTTTTGCGACTCATCTCAGAAACCAAAGTTTTTTATTCTGCTTCACGTTTTACTCATTTACCATATACGTTTCTGATTCAGTTCTAGAACTTTTAGACAATATGAATAAAAAAAATAAAAGTTGTTTTCATGTTTTATTTCAATTCATATATATGTACATATTTTTAAATCTATGCTGTAGGCTTTGCCTTGGTGCATGGTCAGATCATGGAGAGAGGACTGGTGGCTTTTATGCATGTAACCGATATGAGACAGCAAAGCAAGAAGGAGTGGTAAAATATATAATTGTATTGAACTTTTGGATCAATACTTGTGCAGATATCTCATTATGTTTCTCATTCTCTTGCAGTATGATGAGGCTGAGAAGCGGAGAGAAATGGCCAAAAACTCTCTTGAGAGATATACTCATTATTATGAACGATGGGCAACCAACCAATCAGTAATTCACCATGATTCTTTAGTGATCTCTTATTCTCTTGTTAATTTGCACTGACTGGTTAAAGACAAAAGCAGTTCAACACTACCCAACCCATTTTCTGTCTCTTCTTCATTTTCCTTTTGCTTCTTATTTTACTTGTAGAATTGTATCATCCCTTGGTGGTAATTGTTATGAAAGTCGAGCTGTAAAATAATAGTTTTTGACATTGTTATATTAGGAATTGCTATATTAATTGTTGCGATTTTAAAATTTTTGGCAATCCAGGCCTCAGTATTAGGTTGAGCTTTTGTCACTTGTATTTATGATTATTTTGTGGGTTTGAGACTTTAAAGATTGAAAGTCAGTGGATGCTGTCATGGAGACATTTGGGTTTTATAAGTTACATCCTAAAGAAATGGAAGTAGTATTTTGAGCCTAGAAAGCAGTCATTGAAGAACATGAGAAGAGCTCTAATTGATTTTGAATAGAGACATCATGATTTTGAAGTGATTTTGAAATAGTGCTGAAACATATAGCTTGAGAAAACAGTAAAAGTTAGTTCTTTTGTTGCTTGCCCTAGGAGCCAGATGCCCTTTATGAGGTGCTTAACTAGTTGTTCAAGCAACACTGGGGTGCTCTTTTAGAAGTAGCATAGAGCAGCATGCGTAGTTTAGTATTTTGGTGTGCTTCTGTCTCAAATATTACTGACACAGCACTTGCAATTCTCTTTTGACGTCTTCCCATGAAAGGGACATATATGTTGTGACGCAAATGATGGACTATGTCACATGCAATTCTGACCATCTGTTGTGTCATTGATAGTAAATGTAAAGTATTGTAAACTGTGAAGAACAAATGAAATAGAGCTCGTAGGTGATCTAGAGTAGAAATCTTAGCCACCAGTATATCCTCTAGGAGGCACACAAGAAAAAGCTTATAGATCTATGGAATTTGTTGCATATTAAGTTAGCCAACTTGGTTTTGAAGTCCATTATTCTTAGCTATCAAGGAGGCAGTCTTGATACTCCCAGGAAAAGCTCAAATTACATAATACTATCTTTTTTCTTGTTATAGAAACTTGTGTTTGCTCTTTATGTATTGCCAGAGTCGTAAACAATGACTTAGTTCCTTTCATGATTCAAAAGCTTATGGAAATACATTGACATTCGTTTCCCACTGTTGTGATGATTTATATGTATCATGGCTGCTATTTCTTGAAAGTTATGTGACTTACCGAGTTTTCTATAATTTGTGATGCACAAGTCTTATCTTTTTGTTATGAATTAAAGAGATTATTGTTTTATCATTATTTTTTGGGATATTAGATTGTCATGTTTAGAGTTTTAATTCTTTTTTTGTATCATTTGTATTTATATTTATAATAGTATCATATTTTTGATTGTGGGCTTTCCTTGTCTCATTGCAGTCTAGGCAAAAGGCATTGGCAGACTTGCAACAAATGCAAACTGTACATGTAAGTTGAATTTTAGTCCATCTATTTTGTTTTTGAGCTATTTTTATTATGGTCAATTTATTTTTGTTTGTCAAATGACAATAGTAAAATATTATCTCTTATTTGGTTGAGAGTGCATATAGAGAACAAGCCTGAAAAGCATTGGTCTTAGCTCTTTTGAAAGTCAATCCTTCATTTGTTATTTTTTTCCTGTTCTGTCTTGGGCACCCAAGTGCTTATAAACTAGTGAAAATTTGATTCTATTCCGATGTGTAATATATGTGAACATATATGCCAGAGTACAAATAACTTGAGTGAAATAGAATTTGTGTTGGAGAGGACTGTCTACTGTGGACAGTTAGTAGATACATAATCTTTCTAGTTAACATGCTAAAAAGAGGAAAGCTGATAGCTTTCTACTTGAGTTTTCAATGATGGTGTAATGCACCCACATGACTATATACTATTTAGGTGTTAAGTAAATTATCTTGTTAATGGAGCTAGATTGAGCTTCAGATCAAAGTACTTGAGTTTTTGTGGCTTAGCATGCTGATATTGACAATTTTCCTGGGCTTGGGCTTGGTTCAGCTTTCCTTGAGCTATACTATAAGCACATAATCAACCTTTTGTAACTTCATTTACATTCTGGTAATTACATATTCGGTTAGGTCCTTTGATATTTTTTTTTTTTTTTGGTTTTGTATTTGGGTTAACGATTTAATTGATACTTCTCATTTGGATGTTCTTTCTCTGAGAAGCCTGTTATGTTTAGAAAATTAGTTTCTTCTAATATGTTTAAATTTTTTCCGAAAGCCATAGGTTTTCGTTGTGTTGGATAATGCGACTTGGTTATTGATTTTTTTGTGTTCTTAATCTGTAGCTAAATAATCATTATATTTGAGGTTTAGGTTTAGTAAAATTTAAAATTCTAGACTGTCATGGCCTATCCAATGCTATGAAGCACGGACACGGACACGGCAAATGACATTTTTCAAAGTATTTGACACGGACACGGCGGGGACACGACAAATATTTAAAAATTATAATATATATATATAAATATATAAAAACCATAAATAAGTAAATCGGATGACACGGCATACCATAAATAAGTAAATGAGGGAGGAGGAAACGTTGATGGTGGCTGAGTTTGTCGGGAGGAGAGTTGCTGAGTTTTGATAGAATTAGAAATAGATGCAGAGCAGCAGAGTTTGTCGATAGGTGTAGGTTTTTAGTTTGTAATTTTTGAAAATTACAAAATAAACACCCCCCCCCCCCCCCCCCCCCCCCAAAGTTTTCTCAAAAACACCCTTATTTTGTGTCCCCTCATGTCCATATCGTGTCCTAGCTGTGTCCCTCAAAAAGAAAAAAAAAAGATACAGTGACCCCGGGGAAGTGTCCATGCATCATAGATCCAATGTGAACGAAATTCTTCAGCAGCTTTTTCCAATTCAAAATTAATATTCATACAGTTTACGTTATAAAATGGTAAGAGTTCTTCAATTACAAATAGTATCCGAGAGGTTGGTGGGAACCTTTTTTTTTTTTTTTCTTTTCCAAAATTGGTCTGGCTGCTCGACGGAGATGATCTTGTGTGTTTGTGCAGCTTGAGAAGCTGAGTGACATACAGTGCCAACCTGAGTCGCAGCTGAAATTTATAACGGAGGCTTGGCTACAGGTACACATTCTATATTACAACCGGATTTACTCCTTTATTTGATCAATATTTGGCCTCAACTTCTACTAACTGATCTGTTAACATTTCAATATTTGCAGATAGTCGAATGCAGGCGAGTTTTAAAATGGACATATGCCTATGGATATTATTTGCCTGAATATGAACATGGCAGGAGACAGTTCTTTGAGTATTTGCAAGGTAGGTTCTTTTTTCCATTTGCAATAAATTTTGTCCTTGTAGTATTCTGATCACAGAGACAATTGCGCAGGTGAAGCTGAGTCTGGTTTGGAGCGACTTCATCAGTGTGCAGAGAAGGAGCTTCAAGTTTATCTAGGTGCTGATGGCCCATCAAAGGACTTCAATGAGTTCCGCACTAAACTTGCTGGACTGACCAGGTGATCCTAAGTTTATTGCTAGAGTTCCCTTCTTGAAATTTTTATCATCTAGGTATTAATCTTATTGGCATAGCTACCCAATCTCTTTTCTAATTGTGTGCAGTATCATTTAATTATTATATGCCCATAAAGCAAGTTTACATATTTCTTGGATTGGCAATATATTCATCTTAACTTGAGCATCTCATTAGTTTGCTTGTAGGATACAATTTAATTGCTGCCAATTAAAATGTGTGACTGAAAACAATCAATACACCAGGATGACAAATTTCTATCCTGTAGAATTCCATTATACTAGAATACCTACCCGAGTCTTCTATAGAATTGAATGTTGGAGAGGATATTACACTTTAACTGAAGTGTTGTTAGCTTTTGTTTACTTGCTAGTTGTACTTGCTGCTTCTATTTTTCTTGTCTTTTCTTACTCTTTCCCTTGGGTGAATGACAACAGTGTGACAAGGAACTACTTTGAGAATTTAGTACGCGCTTTAGAGAATGGACTAGCCGATGTGGACTCTCATGGTGCTTGCAGCAGGACAGGAAGCTCAAAGAGCTTGGGAGGGGGAAGCAGTAGGGGGAGAGGTGGAAGAGGCAAGGGCTCAACATCGAGGTCAAGTGGCCCAAGCAGAAATATTGACGATTCAGGCCATTGGTCATGTGAGCATTGCACCTATGCCAATATAAAGTCAGCCACGATTTGCGCAATGTGCCAGCAACGCCGATGAATCTCATTTTCCACAGCTTGGTTCACAGAATTGGAGTGACCATAGCAGATTAATGTTTTTGGCTGTCCAGTTGCATTGAGGAAAGATGTTTGGAGCATGTGGGGAACAAAAAGAATAAAAGCACTCCATTAATCTCTCTGCTCTTAAGATCATAACCCGAATGGAGGACAGTGGAAACAGAAAGGGTGGGAATTGGCGTTTGGCTTTGTTTCTGGGATCAGCTGTAAATAGTTCCACCCTGTATGGCGATCGTGACATGTACTGTTATCGCACATCAGAATCTGTCCAACAAAATGTATTATTCATCTGTAATATTTATGATCATATAAATATATCTTTTTTTATGTTGTAACTCCTGCTTGAAGCTTTTCAGTTGACTTGTGGTATTTATTACCACTTGGGCTGCATACTCCATAGGCTGCACTGTACCCAGCTAGAATGAAATAAATGGTCTATCCTCCGGTCTTACCTGATGTAGTGCCATGCAAATTACGGAAAGGAGAGCCAAAGTATCAGAGTCGATAACAGAGTATCCATGTTAAAAGACATGTATCTGTACTAGGTATAGCTGGGAACTTTGCCAATTTAGTGTTTCAGAATGCTGTTTGTCAAATTTGCTTGTGCAGTGCAGATCTTTAGGAATCTGTTGACATTACTCGATACTGGCTGAAAACATGTTTCTTTTTATGTGGTACCAATTTACAAGAGGCTCATTTTGCTTGGGTCAACCATCGTTGGCAACATTTGAATGGGGCAAGGCTTCAAAGTCAAATTCCATAGAAACCTTTATATAGCGGTTTTACATATTTCATGTAGGATCGGATATTCGTTTTACAGAGATAGCCTGAAGTTTTAGAATCAGAAACCTGTATCCTTGAATCTACAGATCGATATCATTCATAAATTTTACAATTACCCACCAGAGGATTGAGTGATTTTGTAATAGTGTGGATGTTACTTTGACATGTCAAAGGAGTAATTCAATCGTATGGCATCAACTACATGATTGAGAAAGGCCAAACCAGAATGAAAAAAAGAAACCAAAAAAAAAAAAAAAAAAAAAAAACTGTCCACCAAGCGGAGAAACATGATAGACATTAAGAAAACAAGATTACTAAGGCCAAAGGCGACTTTGGCTACTTTAGTAAATGAGAACGAAGAGCTTCTGTCTGCCATGTGACAAAGGACTGGCAAACCAGAGCCGGAAATATAGAGGTAAATATGTTGACACCAACTGAAACTGTAGTTAGACAACACCAATGCTAAACTTTATTTGTCGTTTCTAATGCCGAGAACGGACTGTGCAAGATGAGTCAAATATGGTTCTGCTTGGGAATTACTGCTCAACACTGGTCCCAGACTTTGAAGCTCCTCATTGAATTCCCTCTCAAATTTGCTGCAAATGATGAATTGCATAAGATACAGAGGTTTGCTTATGTACATGTCTATTTCACATACAGTTTCTTTAGACTTACAGTATAGATTCCGTGACAGTCGCATCTTTAGTTGTCATTTTTTGTGCCTGAGATGAAATGTCAAAAGATGATGATATCAGCCACTGTGTTGCGGCTGCATATTGCAGACACAGTGATTTCAGCCTCTCTACCTTCTGCAACCAGAAACTTTTACTTTGTAAAAACCACAAAGAAAAAAACCATGAGAAGCACGAACTAATATTAGGGATTTTACTTCTACAAGAGCAGAACAAACCTTGAGTAGTTCAGGTAAAAGAAGCAAACATTCTCTCAGACATTTATCAAGGAACAAATCGTGGTATTGGATAACCTGTTTGAGAAAGAGAACGTAAGACATACAAAGGGGACACACTGCACTATCTGAAATAAATTCAAACATAAGTATGACCTAAGTATGGCACGCAAGGATTTTTTCATCCGAAAGGTCATACCTCATCTATACTTTTAGCACTCTGCAATCTATTATACATCATGTGCCAATTTGGTTCAAGAACCTGAAAACAAGTCATCAAATGTTGCACATTAGAAAGGGGCACACATATTTCAATATTATTCTCCAAACATGGACAAGAAAAAGAAAATCACAGATATTGGATTAGTTGATTTTGAAGACATATTCGACAAATTTTTGAAAGGTTAGAATAAATCTTACCAATAAAAAATCAAACATGACAAATGTAGAAACAGCCAAACATGACACATAGAAAGAGTCAAGTGAAGAACAAGAAATAGTAGAAGTACAGGAAATTCTTATGAGATAAAATTTACCTCGAAGGTTAGATAGTGTAGAAGGCTATTAATAAATTTTAGCATGCTACGACAAAGCAGAGATGATCTAGGGATGGCCGTACCCCGCATGTTGAGACCGCGAACCCCCTGTAGAAGTATATTGCAGTTGCATTAGAAGAAGAAAAAGAGATATAACGTTTACCAGTTCACAGACAAGCTTGCAGCATATACTTGGTGCACTTGCCAAGCCCCACAAAGCTGGCGGTCAACATGTTTACAATGGAACAGATAGCGAAAAATCAACTGGTATTTTGTTAAGGCTTTTCTTGATATAACTATAGACATTGGCCATTGGACCTGAAAAAAACAAAGAAAACATTGATTTGTGAGCATTGAATAAAGCATTGATTGTAAATCAGAAATCGAAGATTGTTCCGTTGAATCATGTGAAAGAGACTAAGATGAATGACAGAAACAAATATTCAATGAAAAATAGTCCTGGTGAAACAACCATGTTTAAAATGATTACCCCACACAAAGAATGGTATTGAGAGGCAATAACATTTTCTGCATTTCTTGTAAAGATTTTATATCGTATGATATGCAATAAAGTCATATACAGTCTCCACAAATATGTAAGTCAACTACCTTGTAACCCAAAGAGAACGTCTCAAGGCCAGTAATGCTCATCGGTTCCTCCATATCACGATCATCAGAACCTATCCTCCTTTCAACATCCTTCAAGGTGCGCAGAGTTTTTAGCAAAGAAGACCTTTCCTGAGACCAGAGGCAAGATATAATATCACACAAAATTAGATTACTACTTTAACCAGATAATAGCAATAGGAATAAACGTTACTTACCAAACAACAAGACAAGTCCTCGTGACATGGATCTGCAGCAGCTGCTGTGGTTCGTAAAGCAAGGTCTAACAGAGACTAGGAAAATAACACAATCAGATGTATCATTCGAGCATAACCAACTTATGAACAACTTTCTAACAAGTTCAGTGAAAAAGAAGTTGAAACCTGTAGCTTCTCCACTGAAATCTCATCAAGCTTTTTAGTAAGCTCATCTCGGGCTATATCCATGAAATGAACCAAAAAGTCGCCCTGAAATAAAATGATACACAATAAACAAAGGAATGTGCCTTTCAATGGCACAAGACAACTTAAATTTGGCACATAATGGAGAATACATTTTCAGAAAGGGTTCAATTCTTACATTCGCCAATCCATAAAGAGAAGTACCTGATCAAGAAGAAGATAGTGCTTAACAGACCGCAGCTTTCCCATTAGATCATACTACAGCATAAAAATAACATTTTGCTTTAGAAGTTTGGGCACTGCAAAGACCATTTGCTATAGACAATAATGTCAAAACAAAAATTCCCTCAAGAAATATGCAGGAACATTGTCTAGGGATTTAAACGGATGCTCACCTTATCCCTAATGAGATTTAAAAGCTCACTGCTGGCAAAATCATATGCAGTTTTTATACATTCAAGATAGCGATGGTTTGAGCCAAAGCTCATTAATTTTGAATTTTCAGAGGAAGGGACCTATAAATAATAATCCAATCAAGATCAGCACAAGGGTGTTGGAAGAGTTTTTTTTCTCTATATGAAACAACTAATATAACACATGAAAGGGCATATCGATAACCAAACCTGAACATTGTGTCCACATTCTCTCATAACATTTAAGTATTTTCCAGTAGTCAAAATAGTTCCAGCTATATTTGCAAGGAAGCTTGGAATCCCTTCTTTAAGGCTGTAACGTTGCCTCCAATACTTGGTATCATAATCCTGAGTAAGGCTTTCCTATAAAATAAAAATTATAAGAATCTTAAATAAATTTGAATACTTGTTATCATGAACAAAGTTGATGTACCTTTAGAAGAGATTTGTTCTCGGCAATAAAAAATTCACCATATGGATCATCAATGACTCCTTCATAGACCCACCTACAGTCATGTTTCATTTCCATGAGAGGGAGAAAATCTAAGCAATATAATAAAAGAGGCAAGTATACAAACAAAGAGATATATAATAATATCTAGCTTTTTTAAACACCGCCATATCAAACCCTTCCTCTTTTTACAAACTATAGTTCATAATTAAATGCACTGGAAGTACTAACTGTGGCCTGAATCTCCGAACATGAACATATAAAGGAGGCATGGGAGTGACATCACAGAGGACAAACAACGAGATTTAAGGCACAACACAATGTCCGACATTTGTTCACTGGATGGTGTGCTTAACAAGATTGCAGATATTGTTACTATGTCCATTCTGCTACAGTTTCAGCATCTCCCCTAAAAAAAAAATCATGCACAGGCACACATGCAAAGACAAAAATGTCCTTTCAGGCTGTTTAAATAATCTAAATACAAGTTCTAAATTTTTAAGCAAGTATTCCCCTACAAAATCTAAATCTAGTATTCAGAAGAAAAGATTTTGATAGATAAAGATTCTCCTTAAGGAGATGGTATCAGTTCAATGAACTTGTATCATGGGTTATATTATGGCCAAATGGGAACGCTACTATAATCGTAAACTATAAGAACCAAGGACAATGTATCGTATTCTGTGGTATCCATGTATTATTAAAAGGACTAAGACAAAACAAAGTCAAGTCACAAGGAAGATCTTTAGCTTCATATGCCTTTTTTCCAATCCAAAAATATAACACATAAGAATCTATACCTCCTTATTTAGAATGCCAATATATTTTTTAGAGGCCAATAAGCAAGATTTGTAATTATTTTGTAGTTCTTAGCTACTTTATCAGAAGGGGAGTTTTTAAGCCTAAATGTCATTAGGTGGTGATGGTGAAGCTTCAAATGTCGACTTGTGCTAACAAACACTGCTTCTCTGTGCATGTATTTCAATGAACTGTCCAAATAGTATTTGGTTAGTTGCAACTAACCATATGTACCATATGCTAGAACAGAAGATCATTAAATCATGATGTAAGAAGACCTTATATAAGTCAATCACACATTGAATAATACAAAACACATTCTACCTCTCCAATATGCCAAGGTAAGCATTGCTTGCACTTTCTGTCATCTTCTCTAGCAATGACCTCACAGCATTATCACCTGCCATGGCCTTAGCCTGGAAGTAGCAAAGGCATATCAACAATGATAGAAAAAAGACCATTATTAGACCAACAAACGTTATAATTCATAAAAGATATTTTACCTGGCTTTGCAGGAGGTTAAGGACGGCAGAACCTGTAGACTCATTTGCTGAAGCCTTCTTGACCACCGTGGATAATGCTTGCATGGAACCCATCATGGGCTGCAATATAACAGGGAAAACCTCTTGACAAAGCATTCCATAAATGATAAACATTGTGCATGGGAACAAACTCAAACCTGACAGTAAAACCACAATCCTTGTATGGAAAGTCTTCCCAGTCGAAATTGGTGTTCAAGCTGTGCCACCATGGCCTGATAATCCTGGTGAAGTTGCCCCAGTGACATTCAATACAAATGGGCAGTTAATGCTTCATGCATAAAGGATGTCAGTATGGAAGCGACCCAATGAGTCCTTTAAAATGCACATAAAACTTCATGTTTTTTGGTAGATAGCATACCAACACGATACAGCCAAACCTAGCCAGCAGGACAGAATACATACTAGCAAATTCTAGTTTATCAATATCTCAAATTTTACCAATAACTCGTAAAAGAAGGCACTATAATCCTAAATGAGAGGATGGAAGGCCCAGGGGATGTTTGATAATTTTGTTTAGCAATTAAATTTAACAAATTATATGCTTATCAGTTCTAAAATTGTTAAATAATGTGGCTAAAAAGTGCCATAATAGTAGAAAAGAATCCACTTAATTTGAGTCAATATATCTAGCTTAAAATTTGAATTTGAATACTATTTACAAAAGGATTCCAATTTTCTTTAGAAGTGAATTTCATATATATATAAAACTCACTAGTAGAAGTGCTCTGAGTGCAGCAGCAAAGGCATGATTAACAATCCCTTTCTTGAATTGTGATCTTGACTCAATAAACTGGTCGATCAACAGATAGCTCTCACATAAGGGTAAAATCCGTTTTGCCAATTCCTGAAATATAAGTTCACCATTCAGAAAATTTTGCAAGTTGATGCTGCTAAAATCATGCATCAGTTTAGTCCAAGAAAAGCATTGTTAAGGTCCTTCAAATTCCTGAAGGACAAACTATTAAGGTCAGGTTTACGAGTACACTTCTAGAACTCAAAATACTTCATGCATAATAAGAACTAGAAATGCTCAAGAAATTTATGTTCATCTCAGAGCCTTGAAACTAAATTCAAAACTTCACTATGGCTATTTATACTTGGGGATATTATTTCCTTAAACTAAAAACCTCTTTCATACTGACTAAACATAAAGCCACAACTGAGTAAAATAAACTGCTCACTGCATTACATTTGCTCACCTGTTCAACTAACACATCATTGGCACAACCAAATGAAATAAATACAGCAAACTTTACATTAGTGGAATATCAAACCATAATGGCATGACCAAAATCAAAGCTAAGAATGCTTTTGCTGAGCTGCCGGATACAAAGAGTAAGGTAATACACACCTGCAGGGCCAAATCCATTGAAGAATCAATCAGGAAAGTGATATCACCCTCCTTCCCACGGACTCGTTTGATAGAAATATATCGCCCTTCAACTCCAACCAAAGCAGACATGAGATCATCGATGACTATAAGCTCCTATAGAAGAAGAACAAATCATAACCTATGTACATTTAGAATTTCCCGAATAAACCAAATTACGAATCAAAATTATGTCTATCCTAGCATGATTCATAACCAAATGGAAGATTCAAGAGCAAACCTATGCAACAGAGGGTACCGTGAATTAGTTTTTGTAGTAAATATATAACTCTCATTAATTCTAAGATACTAGACTTCCCAATTTAAAAATGAAACAGTTTCCAACTCATATTGTTGTATTTTATACGATTCCTCCCAGCCATCATGTTTAAATAATAGTAGAAAGAGAAAATCAATTTGCTTTTAGAGTTCAAAATAATTGGCAAATTAACATTTCTTCACTTCATAATCAGCAGAATTTTTCCTTTTTTGTTTAATCTACAGCAAGATCCCCTTATAATATAACCACAATTTTGTAAATGGCTGGCAAACATACCTGAACTGCAGCATCATAACAGCCAATGGCCTTCTCCAGTCCAGGGCTGCTTGAGGAAATACACAACTTATGTTAAAGGAGATAATAAGAACATTGAATTACACAAAAATTAAAGCGAATATCTTTCTCTCTTTTTCTTTTCTCATAGGAAAAAATACTACAGCAATGAATTAGACAAAGTACACAAGAGCACCTGAAGGATTCTAATGATAAACCAGAGGCATCAGCAAGTCTGGAGGTTCCTCTTGTTTCCTAAATACGATTAAAGAAATCATATTATGATAAGTAACATTACTTCCATACAATTAAGCGTCTTCAAACTGCATAAAACAAAACTAAATTGAAGTAAAGATTTTCAACAAAAAAAAAAACGAGTAAAGCATATATTTTTTACAGTCTGGAACAGAAAATACAGATAAAATGAGCAAAAATTGACCAAGTTCCATGTAGAGAAAGCGAAATTTTGAAAAACAGATCTAAACTGACGGAGATTGAGAGCGAAAGAAACCTGATGGAAACGGCCGGTGAGGAAGGGCCTCTCAATATTCCAACTAGGTGTTGAAGGACAGGATATTGGAGTCTCCATTTGTACTAACGTGAAGTTGTGAAACTCAATAGCCTGCTCAGCAGAAGCTGATTTCGGCCGGCGATGGTGATCGGAGCGAGAGTGGAGAGCAGAGAGTTTTTGCAGGTAGGCAGGGGTGAAGGAAGCCGGTTGGGCCTCTTCTACTCTATAGCTCGGCCCGCAAACAATTTTATTTTCATTTCATTTGAATCCCCCGCTATATTTTTTTCAAAAATTCACGCACGCGAACATATAATTTTACAATTAACTCCTTTGATTCCTTGTTGCTTTCAATTTAACCCTTAATTTTTTACAATATAATTATTTTCAGCTTTAATTGAAAGTTATTTAATTAATTAGTTTTGACAATTTTAATTTTAATTTTTTAAAATAATAAATTTCTAAAATAATTTCATTCTTAACATTTATTTACTTAGAAGTTGAGATTTATTTTTTTGATTTTCTAAAAGGAAATAGCATTAATTTTTATATTTTTTTTATCTTGTGTTAATCAAGTCAACCTCTCGTTTATGGTCTTTATTTTTTTTTAATGATCTGAAAATTTAGTTTATAATAATAATACTAATTATTATTATTATTTTGTGTTATAATTTTCAAAATTATTTAAGAAGACTCATATTTTAGATCTTAAAAAAAAAAAAAAATTGTACCTTCATCAATTGCTTTAACTCCATCAATCTCATACTTTTGAATTAATGTAAATAAATCTCTAAAATGCATATGCATGCCTCTTCTACATAACTAGCTTCGTTTCCATTTGGTCAAATACATAGATACCCCTCCGAACTTGTCTAAAAAATCTACTACCCCCTGAACTTTTAAAATGTCCTAATACCCCCTGAACTTTGAAAAAGTGATCCAGTTTGCCCTCTTGTTACCGCGTGACACTCAATTATTGGTTGTCTTATGTTTGACTTTTCAAAGCAAACTCTGGTTTTTATGGGACTTAAGGGGCAAACTGGGCCAATTTTAATAAATTCAGGGAGCTATTAGAACACTTTTAAGAAATTCAGAGGGGCATTAGAATATTTTCAAAGTTCAGGGGGAGAGTAGGCGTTTTTGGCCAAGTTCAGAGGGTATCTATGTATTCGGCCTTTCCTTTTTCTATGAACTTTCATGTAAAAATGGCATATTTTAATTATGCAAACTACATATCATTCCCACTTATTTCTTCCTTGTTATCTTCTTTTCTCTTTATGGGATGGCAGCATGGAATTCTTAATATAGTTTTCTTCATCATTTTTTCTCACAAATGCTCAAACATTATTCATTTTACAATAAAATGAATTTAATCAACTGTACTAAATTACCAAAATTACAAAATCCCAGTTCTGAGCATATAATTCATGCATAGCACCATCCCGAGCTTTCAATTCATAGCAATGCAAAAATATTTATTGAACTAAAACACGAAAATGCACGCGCACACGCACACGCACGCGCACGCGAACACACACGCAAACAAAGAGAGAGAGCAACTTAAATTGTATTATATATACTGTGGTCACCAAATATACTTTCTTAACAATGAATGCCATCTCATATTTAACCAGAAGATCTTCCTATTCTAACCAATCTATACCGGCTATATCTGCTATTCTACCACTTTAACAACATTGTAGCTTTCTTTTCTTTTCAGCATCAAAATTTAAGTTGAGTCAAGTAAAAATCCTTTTGAAAAAGGTGGCCTTTACTAGGAAAGCATTTTACTAATAACATATCCCGGAACAGCAATCCTTGACAGTTCATAATGATGAGAAACCGAATTTCAGTGTTGAATGATGTTATCAATATGCTGCTTCCACTTTGCCAAAATTTTCTTTCCAGAATCATACAAATCAAAGTGTTATGGCACAGCAAAATGCTTACATTCCGTCGCAGTCACTGAATCTTCCGGGTTTTGTAGCAAGTGTATGCCAACAGTAATGGAATTCCAAAGCTATACACTGGAAAGTGGATCAATGGGTTCATCTCGTAAGCTTTCATGACGGCCCTACAACCCTGCAAGAACCAAACCAACTCAAAAGAAAGGAGGATGACAGTCAACTTAGATGAATACTAGTCGATTTACTTTTTGACGCGGTTTCGACAAAAGATGAACTGAATTGTAAAAGCTAGTTGATGCATATATATATATTTGTTCTTGAATGATTTTACATGCAAGTATATCTTCCTAGCAAATAGTATGGATTTTCAGTCACGGAACGATGTAATATTCCTTTATTCTTACAGTGTATGAAAATTTTCAGTCATGATTGCTTAATGACTAGTTTGCTACTTACTAGGGCTTTCTAAATATATATGCTTTGTTGTTTATTTTCAATTCTCAACACAAGTTGGTTTCAACACACAAAACTGTGAGGCAATCCTTCAGTGAGCTATTTCAGTTCAGAAATTTTCCGTCTTTTTATCCAAAACTAATCTACACTACAATTCTTAATATAAACCCAATTCCATTCCTCCATATCATATCCTTCCTGCTTCCTAATGGCTGCACAAAGCCCAAATAAATTTCAAAGGACTCAAATTTGGAACAACTAAAGCAAATCCTGATTCCTAGTTTTGAAATATAGATTAGAACTAAAGCAAATTTGTCTCAACAACTCAAACTTGGAACAACTTGACAATAGGGGGTTGGGCAAATGTATATCAGCTTATCTTATTTCCCGGTTTATATGAGATGTGATGAAACCGAGTCCAACTGTGAAACATTGCTATTACCAATTCTCATAGACACCCTGATTTGATATTTTGCAAACCTAAATACATCAGAAAGCATACTTTACAACACTAAGCCATATATCAATTGAAAGTCGAGACTTACCATAACATGCTTCCAACAGATTATCAAGGAAACGACCAAGAGCACTTTCCGAATCCATCTCTTACCGGAACAAAAATTCAGTCTAGTATCACCTTTCTTATTATTTTGTATGTAATCATCATCCTCTTTCTTTCCTGATTGTGATAGGAGATGTTCCTTAAATATGCCTCTTTCTGCAGCCATTGCCCCACAGACCAAAATAGCAGGAAAAACCACAAAGATGAGATGAGGAAGGACTATAACCATTACATCTGGAGATCCAATATAGTTATGATTTTGTATGCCCTTGAATGATCTCACTACCCATCCCATATAGGTCATATACCCCATGTCTTTAGCGTCCGTGAAAACTTGCCCAATGAACCAAGGGCATAACAAAAGGTACAACAAGTATGCCAAAATACCATACCATGTTATGGGAAGCCTGCAGAGCTCTTGTAAAACCCATAATACACCATTTATAAATCTTCTTTCTACAGCAAAAGACTTGTAGGAGTATGTTTTCCTTGAAAAAATGAGAAGAAATTTTGGAATAAGCAGAATGCAAAGCATTACATATACAACAGACCAAAGTATTGGGTAATACAAAGCAGACCACTGACATCCCATCACAAAAAATTCCTTCCACGTCCATGAGATCTTAGCACTCAGACCATCTACTGAAAATGGCCTTAACTCTGTCAATGTTGATCTGCCCATTATGTCAGTGGCCTCTATTTCAAGCCAAAATCTCTCCGGCGATGGATCCTCAAAGGCTTTATGATTCCAAGGAGCTGCATAAAAATCTCCCCTCGACATTTCCCCTGTAATTTTTGTCATGGGTGCTTCCATGACTATGTGCAGAGTTCCATGACTTGAATCATAGATCCTAGCTATAACAGACACAATTGGAGAAACTGAGAACACAAGTGCTCTCACTGTCTGATAAGATGAAGGATTCATATTTTGGCATTGATACCTTTGATGCCCTGAAGTTGTTGACATTGTCCGTGAGTCTAGTGGAAATGTAGGCACCACGATTGTTTTCTTTGCTCCGGACCTGAAATCAAGATCCACATACGAAACAAGACCTCTATCAATAGCCAAAACCCGCATGGCTCTACTCTTCCTCCAGTCACCCATCTCCCATTCCCAGAACTCCTTGGTTGATGGGCCTCCAGATGAACAGTTAATCGTATCTCCGGAAGACATTTGGTGAATATTTAACTGCATAAACTTCTGTGAGGAAAAAAGGTTTTGACTCAACTGGTGATGCCGTTTCAAATTCTTACCAAACCTAGAATGAAGATGCCCACACAAATAAGTTGATACTGAATGATTAAGAAAAAAATCTTTCAAGTTTTTCCCCGAATGTGACGATGCTGAAAATGAAAGTGGAAAATGTCCAAAGGATATCTTAGTTAGAGGCTTATTTGACCCATGATCCCATTGTGATAGATGAGAATCCATTTGAGCAAATAGATCATCAGTAGGATGCCCAAAAAGATTAGTTGGACCCCTTAAACCAACAGAAGCGGTAGTGTCGAACCCAACGAATAAATGTCTGTGATCTCCAGTCTGGAAGACAAAAAAAAAAAAAAAAAAAAAGAGAACAATGATGACAAATTAAAGAAACCCTGGTGTTAATCATGGAAACAAAGGGACACAATTCAATTTCCAATCAGAGCTTCACAATACAATGTCATAGTTCAGAAAAGTATTGGAAATTTCATATCAAGAAACAATGGACACAGGCATCATTGCAAACTTGCAACTTGTAATGGACACAATTAACTGAGACTGAGAGCCAATTTAGCATGCATAAATAAAATAGAAACCGGATTGGATGAACATAGAACTCTGGGCAAAGGAATCTTCTGGATTTTGAATGAAGATTCGATATTTAAATAGGAGAAGTGATTCTTATCAATATAAACTATTCTAAAAGGACGTACTGACCTCAATTGTGACACTGTTGATGTTGTCCCCTTTCCTCAGTTGCCCATTAATGCTGTATCTTGAATAAAAATCATATGCCCCACCAACAGAAGGCACTCCAAAATTATCATGATTTCCTCTAAGATCATAGAAGATGTTTTTGTCAAGTCCACTTCTTCTAACAACATCTTTCATTACATTTTCGTATTCTAGCCACTCATCTTCATTTTGTTTCATTGTTAATAAGTCCTTGCTTTTCCCATCTGGTAAAGAGAAGAATAATGTGCTATCAGGAGATTCATAGAATCATTGCTATGACAGCAAACTTGATACGCAAGAGAGAACATCATATGTGTGGCATATTTCCACATAATCAAACAAGAAATTAACCAAAAGGAAACAAGAAAGAACACATATGCTTGGCTTAATGAGAGAATCGAGAATTATAATATCAAGCCATTAAAGATGAAAAGCCAACTTCTCCAGACAGTAAGAATGAGATCATGAAAACCTTGAGCCGAACACGAAACTGGAGTAAAATTTCAAAGAAAAAGGGAAACAGAATGTTCTGAATCACCTGTAGCAAGAAAAACAAATAGTAGCAAAGGAACTTCTTATATGCCAGGTTTGAGATTTGAATCTTTTAGGCAACAAAATTTTCAGTTCTCTTATTTACATATAGCTCAAAAGACAAAAGGCATACTTTTCATGGAACTAAATTTTCCTTTAGAATAACAGCAGTATCCAATATAATTTTATTAAATCTCAATGATCAATTTTTCATCTAATAATTTTTAGCAGACAAATTTGTTGAATACATTTTTAGGTCCTAAGTCATCCAGAACAAATCAATCAGATTTACATTTTCCCTTTAAATCACGATTCTCAACTCCCTTATTCACCATTACACAACCAAAACATCCACAATAACTACAAATACTCAGCCAAAACGCCAAATTATTAATAATAAATAAATTCACCTGTAAGATCGCCAGTGATGATAACAAGAGAAGGATTAATCATTTGCAGAGTTGGGCCAATAATCTTTTTGAAGTCGAGGGCTCTATCAGGGTGATGCACGCTGAAATGGAGATCAGAGAGCTGCACCACCCAAATTACTGATTCTGGTCCTCCTTTCACTTCAATCACTTGTCGTGAAACCATTTTTTCAGCTTCTCCTTGTTGGTGTTGAGCAATCGAAGAGATGGGATTGATGAAAAAGAGGCATAAAACCGTCAAAACAAGAATACCCATGTCCCCAAACCGTGGAAAATCTCGGTGCTTCATTGCTTCTTTATGAAACTAAAACCACCCAGACAAGACATCACCAGTCATACGATACAAAGGTATGAACTTTGACTCTCCAAGGTCAGGTTAACGTGAATTAGATGCTGTTAAAACAGAATTTTTTCACATTTATCAAACAAAAAACAAGGATAGATTTTTATCCAATATCCTTTTGCCACGCAAGCAGTTTTTTTTTTTTTTTTTTTTCTTGGGTTTCAGTTTGGGCTGTCTTGCCTTTGTTGCCCTGTGTTCGTTCTTCAACCAGACCACCATACACAAGGCCGGAAGAAGAAAGCTACAAAGACTGAAGATTCACTCTCACTGCAGGTAGGGGTTTCAGTTTTACTTATCTTTCTACATACTTCTAGCTTAATTTGACTCTGTATTAGCTCCAATTACTCATGGTTTTAAATCCCTAGAAACGATCATCTAAAAAGAGCAAAATTTGACTTGTAGAGTCTCAGAGACGGAGAGATAGAGGTGGAATTAGTCAATTTTCCCTCCTCAGATTACTACATTAGGAGAAAAAGAAGAAAAAAAAAATGCTCGATTGTTGTCAGTTCCGGCCAGCAGTGAGGAAAGAACACTCGTAAAATTGAAGGTTCGAGCAGTAACCATACTTATCACTGTTGATGGTCTAAATTATAGTGCATTGCCAAATTTTTGTATATAATTTATGGCAAGTCAAGTGGGGGTGAGGATGCTGCATTCAGGTTTATCATTAATGGAGAGTGAAATCTCTGAAAGAACATGTGCAAGCCTTGCCATTTGTGCAATTCACAATTGGAGCAGTGAGCCCAATTTTAACAGAGGGGCTTCAAAGATCAGCTTGAAGTCTGCCCCTTTTCTTACAAACAGGTACACTTTGAACTTCTGCCCCTTTTCTTCCAAACAGGTACACTTTGAACTTCTCGGATATTTGTCGTTGATGTGAATCTGCAGCTTGTAATGAGAGTTTGTGCAGTCAATATGTTTCTTTGGCAGTAACGTATCAAGCATACGAAAACTTATCATGTTTAAGAATTTGAATTTGCCTGAGTTGCTGCTATGAATGGGATAAGTTGGAACCGTAGTATGCTTAACTCAATTGCACCTTTGCTCTTGTTCTTCCTATTCATTGCAATATGATAATATGATTCTAAAATTCTGAAATTTGTATGCTGTGGTCATTGATTCTCTTGTTCTGAAATAGGTTTAAGTTGAGAAGACAGGACTGGGGAATACCATTTGCATTAGACACGGGCGGGATATCAGGAAACGGTGGAGAAGAGAATCTGAATGGTGAGAGTCCTGCTACTGGCGGCACTCGATTAGGAAGAATAGTGAGTGCAGGAGGCAGGCAGCTACTGCAGAAGCTGAATTCAGCAAGGAAGAACTTCCCAATGAAGATATTTCTGGTTCTTTTGGGTTTCTACACAGCGAATGCGCTGGCTACAATTCTCGGACAGACAGGTGATTGGGATGTATTGGTTGCAGGTGTTGTGGTTGCTGCCATTGAAGGAATTGGTATGCTTGTGTACAGAAAGCCTGCTTCTCTACCCACTGGGAGGTTGCAGTCATTTGTGGTTATGATGAACTATTGGAAAGCAGGTGTGTGCTTAGGTCTGTTTGTTGATGCTTTTAAATTAGGTAGTTGAACTCCTCATCCTTATTTGGGATTAATAATTTTATTGTTGTAATTTGGTTCCATTTCTCTGCAATTCTCCTTCTTGTTTCTTCTGTTTGTCTTAAATTTCTTAATTTAAGTTAGATTTTGTTTCAGTTAGCTCAGGAATTGAGCTTTAAGCATATAGTTATTTCCTTTTTCTCGCTACAACATCAGAGTTCATGAAATTATGTACATTTTTACTTGAGTTCATGAAATTAGATTGCAACTGTATCAGAGTTACACACTTACACACAAATTACAGCAATTTAAAGAGGACCATGGATTCTGGTTTCATTCAACAACAGAGTAAATAGTAGCAAGCAGATGAGTTGGTTTGGGGTAAATTCGCAGTTGTGGTTGTGGCTTCACGCCATTTTAGCCACCAACATTAAATGGAACCATCGTTTTAAGGTGAAATCTAATGTAGATCCAACATTTTATTCATTCGTAGGATCCGAGCAGTCCACGGGACCAATAGCATAGTTTCTTATCGACGATACTAGTAGTTTGGACATCCAGTTGTTTCGATATGAATTATCTGAAAGATGGCTTACATATTATATCAAATTCTATATATATATACACGGTTAATGCTACTTGTCTTTCCTCAAATCAAATTCATTGGATTTTTCGCACTTTAACTCAACAAATTACTAATATTCATGTGCATTTAATATAACTAAAGTATTAGCTTCTTAAGTAACTTTGAGAGTTTGATTACTCAACATATGAAAATGTATATGAGTTGAGAAGTTAACTGAACTTCCCAACTTGAATAAAACATAAGATAAATACTTTTAATTTGGACCATTATTCTGTACCATGAAATTTTCCTCTCTCTATATATATTATTCAGGTTTTAATCCTAAATTATTCATAACTTGAAGAATTATATTCTTGTATTGGTTCAACAATGGCAGCCATCAAATTCTTCATAATATTGTTCTACTTGTACAAAATTACAGCAACAGAAACCACAATTTCACCCTCTGCCAAGTTTCCTTCACCGAAATTTCCAGCCCTTTTCATATATGGGGATTCAACAATAGACACAGGAAATAATATGTTTATCTATGCATTGACCAAGTCCGACTATCTCCCGTATGGTCAAAACTATACAACCCACTCACCTAATGGAAGATTCTCTAATGGTCTAATTCTTTCGGACATGTTAGCTTCTTACTTAGGCATCAAAGAAGAGATTCCTCCATTCTTGGATCCAACCCTTTCACCCGACGATATGATCACTGGTGTTAATTTCGCTTCGGGAGGATCAGGGTTCGATGATTTAACAAGTTTCTATTCTAATTACATCCCGGTTTCTAAACAAATTCAACACTTTAAACTCTACATAAAGAGCCTTAAAGAGATCTTTGGAGAAGAAAAGATTAATGCAGTTGTTCATAGTTCATTGATATATGTTAGTGCTGGAACAAACGATATGCTTGTGAACTATCATGACATCCCTATAAGGAGGTTAACTTACGATGAAAACGCTTACCATGATTTTATATTGACTAGGCTCGAACACTTCATCAAGGTAAGAAACATGGCTAAATAAGGCCACTAAATTCAATTTTGTATCAATAAGATTATTAAAATTTAGGGTTTATTTCAATAAAATCATTATGGTCAATGTATCTAAAAAGATCATCACAATTCTTAATTACGTGGCAATTCTTTTCCCCGATTGTTTGCCAACTCAGCATCTATGGGGTTTTACGGCCCGTCTCACGTGACAATATGAAAAAGTACGCCGTGGTGCTTAGGGCCAGTTTGGGGCTGTTTTCCGCAATCCTGAAAACTGCGTTTGGGGCTGCGGAAAGCTGCCTCAAATGCACGATTGGTAAAAGTCAGATTGTATTCAGAAAAGTACTGGAAAAACACTTAAAATTACTTTTAAAAAAAAGCAATGAAACTTTATTTTTTCTGAAAGCACTTTCACTAACAGCAATCCCAGAACTGAAACTAAGATATAAACTTGCTGGAATTGCATGAAATTGGATGTAGGTCAATAATAGTAAGTGGAGTACCTCCAATTGGCTGCCTCCCTTTTCAAATTAAAATTTGGAGAGTAGAGAAAGGTTGTGTGGAGGACCAAAACAAAGATTCTCAAACTTACAATCAAAAGCTAGTCAAAATGTTAACGGAGTTGGAGTCGACTCTTCCTGCTATCAAACTTGTCTACAGTGACTTACACTCCTCTCATGGACATGATTAACCATCCAAATCACTACGGTAATTATGATATGAAGCTTATAATCATTAATTGTTCTCTCAATACTAATGGCTTTTGATCCTGCCCATTTTATTTTATAAGAATAATTTTTTTTGTATTTGTGAAAATTGAATTTATTATTACTTAATCCTGAACTTATCTAAAAACACGTACTGTCTCACTTAACTTTTAAAATATCATAATGCTCCCCTGAACTTTGGAAAAGTGACCCAGTTTGTCTCTTTGCTGTCACGTGTCACTCAATTATTGGTTGTCTCATGTTTGACTTTTAAAAACAAACTCTGGTTTTATGGGATTTAGAGGACAAACTGGGCCAATTTTAAGCAATTCAGGGGAGCATTAGAACACTTGTACGAAGTTCAGGGGGAACAGTAGATATTTTTGGTCAAATTCAGGTGGTATCTATGTATTCGGCCTTATTTATATAATAATCTAAAAATATTATCATTGAATTATTATTATTAACAGGTTTTGTGGAAACAAGGAGAGGGTGTTGTGTTAAAAAAGGAAGTGAATTCTTATCATTATTGTGCAGTCGAAAAGTTGCAGCATGTGAAAATCCTGATCAGTATATATTTTGGGATGGGATTCATCCAACTTTGGCAGCTTATACCCACATTTTTAATTATGTTATTAGTAAAGTTCCTCCTCAGTTTTGATTTTATTTTTCTGGCAATATTTTGCACTAAATAATTTTCATAATTTGTGGCAGCTAGCTAGCTAGCTTGCTTGAAATGTAATGAAATATATATATATTTTGTTAATATTGATAAGGAAGTTGAATAAGAAGTCCACGACACGACTGGCACACTCCCTGTACAGGTCCATTCCTTTTCAAGCCCATCTCATTAGTCCGTGATGATGGGCATATTGATTATACCGTCTACCAACGAAACAAAACTCACAACACTTAAATCTTGAAGCTAAACTCTTACACTCGCTAATAATATTACCAAAAAACAACCGAGATGAAAAATTATTAGACAGAGCATTATAAACGATGAGGCTATCAAGCTCTAGAGTGATCTTTTTAAAATTCAAACGCTTCATCCAAGACGATGCTTCCTTGCAAGAGAAAACTTCGGCAATCGGGGCTTCAGTAACACAGTCAATTAAACATTTCGAGTTGCAACGACCGTGGCTCACATGTTCTTATTATGCAAGGAGCTCTCCTTTTCAGAATTTTCTAGCTGGAATACACTATTCTCAATCAATTAAAATGTGTCACGTTAATATTGATATTGACATGACGCACTCCTATTGATGGGTACAAGTATTTATAGATATAAGAATCGTTTCCACCAGCAATATCTATAACTATTAATTAAAATCATGGGAATTTTCAATTCATGTAATTAAACAAAGCCTTGTTAATTAAGACAATCTTAATTTCCCTAGTGAATGTAATTAATCAAACATAGTATAGGTACATTGGGTCTGAAATCCAAAGGTTAGCAAGATAATCAGGAGAAGAGCAGTGCCTGTGAAATTGTTCAATTACCCAAATTGTATTTTCAGCAATTCTAAGATCATGAATGGCTGATTTTTTGGTATGGTCTGTTGATTGATCCAGCTGGTTGAGGAGCTTGTGAGTGAGATAGTGAAATGGCTGCTCATATTTTTGCATCATAAATTTAGCTAATCCTTGCCATGTTATGAAGCATTTTGTTTTTGAATTGCCATTTGTTGGAATTGGAATTGGAATTTGTTTCATTCTCTCTTGGTATTTTTCTGCCTTTTTTCTCATTTCCATTATACCTGCAATTTAATGATTTTTCATTATTACAAAATTCTTAACCAAGAATTAATAATCATGCATATATGTGATCATATGTTTTGAATTTTCTTTAATTTTTGTTATTGGGAAAAAAAACTGAGGCTTTCAAATTTTTTTTTTATTTTTTATTTTTTAACATAACACATTGAGTCAATGTGTCAAATTTGTTAAAATCTAGGATGGAATGAAGATCTTTTTGGGTTCTGGTATATCCACTATATGCCCAGTTGGTTCTTAGTCAATTATTAATATCACTGTAAAAACTTACATAATCATTGCTACTGTAATAAATCGATCATTCTTACTCTTCGTTACCACTCTTTAAACCAACAATATCATCAATTTCATTAAATTTTGTTGTTCAAGTACTAAATGTTCTCAATTTCAATAGGTCAGGTACCAACTGGGTACATGGTGGATAGACCAGAACCTAAAAAGGTCTTTATTCCATTTTAGATTTTAATAGATCAAATACTAAATGTTCTTAATTTCAAAACATCAAGTACCAAAAGAGCCATATCAATAGGGCAGATACTAAACGGATGGATTGTGGATACCTCAGACTCCAAAAATGTTTTTCTTCCAATTATATACACTTCGCACTCGAGAATCTATTTATTCATTTTATAGAGAAAATTGTAATTAACATATATATATATATACGAAAAAGAAAACAAGGAAATTTTCAAATAATTAATGAAAAATATATAAAATTATAATGTAAATAAAGAAAATTAATTGCACGAATATCATTTAAAATCTATAGAGAAATTAATTCAATAAACAAATTAAACGATACAAGTAAATATACAATTATACCCGAATCTTGTTCGAATGCTTTAGATTCGCCGCCACCATTCTTGCTATCAGCAACGTTTTTCACAATATTTCTCTTTATTTTAAATCTTCCTTTTCCGATATAAATTCCTCTTTCATAATTGATTTTTTGTCGACGTTTAAGATTGAGATATAATTCACTAAAATCATCATCAGACGCAGTATCTGAATCAGTTAAACACAGATGATTTTTTTTCAAAGGCAAATACGCCTTTAACATTTTGATTATTTGGGGGCATTGATAGAGATTTAGAAGAATAATATAATGAAAGTTATTATAAATGGTAATTAACTTTATTGTGGGACTGAATTACAGACTAAGTTTCATTGTATTTTCCATATATGGTTTTGTCTCTTTAAATAGTATATATATATATATATATAATTTTTTTAAATCCATATATCAATAATCAGAATAAAAACAGAAATGTGGTCCTACTCTGATTCTATTTAAATAGTATATATATATATATATATTTTCCAGATATTAATTGATTAATTTGACTTTTTTTTTTCTTCCAATTCTTGATATATACTTCTTGCAATTGTCAAAATATATCTCATGAAAAAAACGAAAAAAAAAAATTATTTACAATACCATAAATCATACATAAAATGTACACAATTAAATTAATTAAAAAATTTTTTTTTTCAAAACAATTATAAAATTTAGTTATTGCTCTGTTTTTTCATTATGTTTTCACTTATCCTTTGAAAGGAGTTGGGGTTCAATACGACAATGCCTAATTGGCGCCTACTTCTGTTTGGTCCCTTCAGCGATAGAAGCCGAAGTTAATGACAGACATGTGAAGGTTTTCTATTGGAATGAGTGCTGACAGACAGTAGTCACTGCAGACTATTAATTGATGGGGCTCCTGAGTCAGGTGTGTTTCTAGCTTTACATAATAATTATTTTCAATTGATAATGGAATTTTTATTTTAATATTTGGTCGAAATTCCAAGGAACAAGCTACTTGATCGATGAAAGTTCAATTTGGTATTGCTGTTGATGAAATTATTATCAGAGAAAGTTAGGTTTCATTACTTTTTTTAAAAATAGTTTTAAGTATTTTTCCAGTACTTTTCTGAACACAATCTGATTTTTACTAATTATGTATTTGAGACTGCAAAAACAGTTTTCAGCCATAGTAAGATTCCTCATAATTTAGCTGAAAACTGCTGTCAGGACTACTGAAAACTGCCCTAAACTGGTCCGAAAGTAATTTTTATTTGCAGTAGCCCGAGAAACATTTGGAGAGCTACACATGTACATGTGTTATAAATCTATCTAATAATTATATAGCCAATAAATTACTAATTTCTTTATCAAAATAAATTATACAAAATTAAATGTGTCAAAATTGAATGGCAAGAATCATGCAAAAGATAGTGTGTCAAGTATAGGATTAAATAAAAAAATAATATGTTTTCTCAAGTGCAAATGCTAAAATATATTAATGTACCATTCCAGAATAATTCCGATAGCAATGTGATATTGTTAAAATGTTAATTGTTGTATAGGACAAGAAAAGACAAAGACATGTGACGTTTAGTCTTGAGAGTGGTGGGCTTGACTAGATGAGTGAGTATATAAGTAGGGTTGAGCCTATGTAACACAAAACCAATTGACTTGTGTTAAAGTCTAATCTACACCACTTATATACTACTCTTTGATATTTATATTTTCCGATGTGGGATTCATTCATCAATATCTCCAACAACGTTAACTTCAATTCATATATAGTTCATGCACCTTCAAGAATATACTATGTAATTACGAATCGGAAATATGGTATCTGAAACCAAATGTTTTTAAATAACGTATTATTATTGTGATTATGATTATTATTGTTATTATTATTATTAATTAATTTTGCACAACAAGTGGCACCTTGGTACGTAATTAAGAGCATTTATCCGTGCGAGGCAAAAGAAGGGTTGTTGTGGGCCAATTGTGGCTAGGGGAGTATTTGTGTTGACTCGAGTCGTGCTGGAATTCTGCCCACAGATTTTGCTCTTCAACACAGAATCGTACGTTTCACCAACTACTTGACAGATTTTAATCTGCTCCACTATTATATTGTTGGAGCTTTCACCCCTCACAGATAACATATAAATAGTGTGTATTAAGTTTTCATATAAGCAGGGTTGTAATTGAGGCAGGACAGAGCAGGGATTACACTTCCTATTCCCGTCTTCGTTTCATTTATTAATAGGGAACAAATTTTTGTCTCATCTCCGATCTCAATGGGGAATCGGTTCTCCGCGGAAAATCCTATCATCGTTAAACTAATTTTCAATTTTATAAAAAAACCTTGTAAAATTTCAATTTTTACCCTCTAACTTATTCAAATATGCATTAAACTATAGACATAAAATTCTTAAAACCCAATTATCAAATACACTAACGTATAATTAATAATTATTCATGAGAGAGATTGGTTTTCTTCTTTACTTTAGTTACAAAATTATAAATTATAAATAATAATAATGTAATGTAATAATACTAATAATAAAGAAGTATAAACGGAGAATTATCGGAGATTTGGGTATTTAACCGGGGATCCCTACGGGTTTTAAACGAGATGGGGGCGGGAGCCTGCAGGGCGGACAGAGTTATTACCATCTCCGTCTCCGTCCTCGTCCCCGCCCGGCGGAGATCTTAATCGGGAATTCCCCCACCGAGGACGGGCCCCTACCACCAGATTGACAACTCTAAATACAAGTTTATTGATTTTGTGCTACGTAAGTTTAACTCTATATATATGTTTATTTATACAGTCAGGCCTAGCACTATCGAAATCCACAGAATCTGTTCATGGTGTCAAAGCAGTAAAAAACCTGATACCTGAAATATTTTGAGTTTATCTATAAAGACTTGAGAGTTTAGGCTAATAGATAAGGTTAGATACGATGATAAAGTTGGGCCTCAAATGAGATAGGCCAAGCATTGTTTAATGAGTAACAATTGTTCAAGGCCTAGTTTTACTTGAAGGGAGATATTGGATATCTCACATTAGAAATAACTAAGGGCCAGTTAGAGATTACTGTTAGTGAAAGTGCTGTCAGGAAAAACTAGGTTTCATTGCTTTATTTAAAAGTAGTTTTAAGTGCTTTTCCAGTACTTTCCTGAATACAATCTAACTTTTATCAATTGTGCATTTAAGGCAGTTTTCTGCAGCCCCAAAAGCAGTTTTCTGCCAAAGTAAGGTTCCCCATGCTTTGGCTGAAAGCTGCTTTCGAGACTGCTGAAAGCTGTCTCAAACTGGCCCTAAGACTAAAGAGTGGTATAAAAGTGTATAGATTGAGCTTTATCACAAGTTATTCATCTTGTGTTACATAGATTTGACCTCACACATGCGTTCACTTATGCAATCAGGCTCGAAACTCTCAAAGCCTATAAAATCTCTTCATGGTGTCAAAGTAGTGGAAAACCTTACAACCGAAAAATCTAAGGCTTGTATTTCATATATAAAACCCACGCAATCTGGGCTTCTAGAAAATACCGGATCCGTTGATAACCTTGGGTCTCAAATAAAATAGGCCAATAATTATTTGGCAGGTGACAATTGTTCCAGGATCACAATTACACGTAAAGGAGGGCATTGAATACCTCATGTTAAAAACAAATGAAACTAAAGAATAACATATAAGTGACATGTAGATTGGACCTTATAAAAGACTAGAATTTGAATCTTTTCAAGAATACAAAGAATTTACAAGAATAATTAAATTGATTTAAAATTAGTAATCAATATTATAAGTTTTTCTTTATGCGTGGAAAACTTGCACCCATATAAGCTAGAATTATAGTTAAAACCATACAATAATTGGTTGCTAGAACATAAATGATTCCAAAATAAGGGAAAAGGGAATGAAGGAGGGCAGCTTGTGCATGTGAGAATTAGGTACAAAAAGTTGTGAAGGGGCAGCATAGGGAGCATTGGGCCAACTTTATATCTATTTTTCTCACTTTGTATTTAATTTTGGCATTTAGACCACAACCTATATTTCACTTTCAATTTATTTTTTTTGTTGCTTAGCTTTTCCACAACTAACTCACGTTGGCCTTTTCCTACTTTATTCACCGTTTCTACATTTCATTTTATTAATTATCAATCCGTACTTAACTTTAAATGTACTAATCTATCCATCTAGTCAATGATTATGGGTAAAAAAAAAGCATCTTTGCACCTCTAATCTTTAATTGATTGAATTCTTAATCTTTCAATTTATTCCACTAATTATAATTAGAAGTAAAACATAAAATCAAATTAGAATAATATTACTCATCTAAAATTATATCTTTTTACTCTTCAAATTGAAATTTTTGCAGTTTTCTAAAAATTGTATCAAACATATAAAAAATTATTTTTAAATTACAACTCTACAAGATGATAGAATGAATCCGCTCTTTTGATCGAGTTCTATGTTAATATTTACATTTTCTAAAAATTAAAAACCTAGGGCCAGTTTGGGATTGCTTTTAGAGAAAGTACTGTCAGAAAAAGTTAGGTTTCATTGATTTCTTTAAAAGTAGTTTTAAGTATTTTTCCAGTACTTTCATGAATACAATATAACTTTTACCAATTATATATTTGAGGCTGTTTTCTGCAGTCCCAAAAACAGCTTTTGGCCAAAATAAGTTCTCTTTACTTTAGCTAAAAGTTGTTTTCGAAGCTGCGGAAAATAATCTCAAACTGCTCCTTAGTTTGTTATTTTTTTTAAATGGTGAAAAACACTGTATATTTTTATTTTATTTTATCCGTGAATATGAATGATTTGACGTGACAAGTTCAACTTTCCAACTTGAATAAAACAAATATATATATATATATATATATATATATATATATATATATATATATATATATATATAGGGTTAATTTCACTCATGGTATACCAACTATCTCCCTAATCACAGTTTGGTATACCAACTATCGTTTTGCACACTGTAGTATCCCAACTTATAGGTGACCTCCCATTGTGGTACATGTGACCTGTTATTGCAGGTTAACTGTGCCACGTCAGTACTTTGTTGGGCTTAATTTCACTTATGGTATACTAACTATCTCCCTAATCACAGTTTGGTATACCACTTTATACGTATTGTTTCATTTTATTTTATTTTTTTTTAAATAACAGAAATATATAAATCAAATTTTTTTTCTTTTATTTTCTTTGATTTATGTATTTCTGTTATTTAAAAAAAAAAAAAATAAAATGAAATAATACGTATAAAGTGGTGTATCAAACTGTGATTAGGGAGATAATTAGTATACCATGAGTGAAATTAAGCCTATATATATATAAAACATGACAGCTCCATGAAATTCTTCTATATATATAATAAAAGTTTAGGCTAATTACAAGGCGTGTTCATAATTTTTTTTCTTATGATTATTTTTTTTTCTTATTGTGCTTCAACAATGGCAGCCATCAAATTCTTTACAATAATCTTTTTCTGTTTATACAAATTTGGTGCAATAAAAATCTCTGCAACCAACTCACCTTCTTCTTATTCTAATTCTTCACCAAAATTTACAGCCCTTTTCATCGTAGGAGATTCAGTAATGGATACTGGAAATAACAAGTATATTCCTACATGGGTGAATTCCAATTATTCCCCGTATGGTCAAGACTACACTACCCATTTGCCCACTGGAAGATTCTCAAATGGGAAACTCCTTTCCGACATGTTGGCTTCTTATTTAGGCATCAAAGATTCGCTTCCTCCATTTCTGAGTCCAACTCTCTCGCCTGCTGACCTTATTACTGGTGTCAATTTCGCGTCAGCAGGGTCAGGGTTCGATGATTTGACCAGTGTTACTTCCAAAGCTATCCCAGTTTCTAAGCAAATTCAACACTTTAAACTCTATTTGAAGAGGCTTAAATTGATTTTTGGCGACGAAAAGATCAATGCCGTCGTTAAAAGTTCTCTGATAGTTGTTAGTGCTGGAACAAATGACTGGCTTTTCAACTACTATGACTTACCCACCAGAAGGTTGACTTATGACGTGAATGGTTACCAAGATTTTCTATTGGGTAGGATTCAAAGCTTCATCAAGGTAAGAATATGTACATTTTTAAGTGATGAAATTCAAGATCTCCATGAATAAGTATGTAATTGGAAAAATTGAAAATGTTCAGGAACTGTATGGAATTGGTTGTCGGTCAATGATAGTAAGTGGGCTAGCTCCTACAGGTTGCCTGCCTGTTCAGAGAACTCTGAGCATTGAGAAGCATTGTAAAGAAGATCAAAATACAGATTCTCAAATTTACAATCAAAAGCTTGTCAGAATGTTATCTGAATTGCAGCCAACACTTCCCGGAATCAAACTTGTCTATAATGATTTTTATACCCCTGTGGCCGACATGATCAATCATCCCAATAACTATGGTAATTAACTATATTATGGTTTGAGTTTTTGTACATAATTATAACGACAAATATATAAATATCTCCATGAACTTGTCTAAAAAAGTCTACTCCCTCTGAATTTTTAAAATATCCTAATGTCCCCCTGAATTTTGAAAAAGTGACTCAGTTTGCTCTCTTGATGCCACGTGTCACTCAATTATTGGTTGTCTCATGTTTGATTTTCCAAAGCAAACTATGGTTTTTATGGGACTTAGGGGGCAAACTGGGCTAATTTTAAGAAATTCAGTGGGACATTGGAACATATTTAAGAAGTTTAGGGGGGTATTAGGATATTTTCAAAGTTCAAAGGGACAATAGATGTTTTTGGTCAAGTCCAGGGGTGTCTATACATTCGTCCGAATTATAATTACAAAAAGTATTGTTGTTGTTTTTGTTGTTGTTCAGGATTTGTAGAGACAAGGAGGGGATGTTGTGTTAAAAGGGGAGGTGAATTGCTGTCACCATTTTGCAGTCCAAAAGTTTCAGCTTGTGAAAATCCTGAGCAGCACTTATTTTGGGATGCCATTCATCCAACTTTAGCAGCCTACAATCACGCTTTCAGCTATATTACTAGGAATGTTCTTCCTCAATTTTCTAATTTTTGATATGTGTTTCATTCCAGAGAAAATACATATTGTAATTTTATTTTTATTATTATTATTATTATTATTATTATTATTGCAATAATAAAAAAATTTTAAATTCTTGATGTAGAAGAAAAGACTGTCCTTCTTATGCAAATTTTATGGTGACAAATGAAATAGGTCGATTTCAGTGATTTTTTGACCTAAACTTATCGGAAACGGGCCAACGAGCAACACACACGGTCTATGACCGTAATGTCCATCGCTTTTCGGTCAAAAAACCACATTTAGGCCTTCAAATTAGCATTTTTTATTTTTTTGGACTTTTTGGGAAATTTCGGGTGTTTTTTTTTTTTTTTTTTTTGTTCCTTGTCTGTTTTGGACTGTTTTTGTTTGCTTTTTCGCCTATATAAAGGCCTTACTATAATAGAATTGGCAGATTTGATTTGAATGAAAATTTTCCCTTATTCCTTTATACTTTGAATTTGTCAAATTCTAGTATTTAGAAGGTCTTATGATGCAGCGGATAAACAATCGAACTCCGTTGATCGCGCACGATACCGGAAACGATTCTACTAACCCTAGAATTTGCGAAAATTCAAAGAGATAGGAAAAAGAGAATAAAATTCGAATTCAACAAAAACTGCATAATTCTTGTCTTACACACCTTTAAATAGTATCTAGCAGCTAGGGTTAAAATTTCAGAAACAACCGAATAAAGGAAAAACTTTTACAACTTTGCAATTAGGTCCCTAAAAATATAAAAATGCAAAATTGAAAGACTAAATGGCATTTTTTTGCCAAATCAGGGTGGGGCCCATAACAATGTGTGGGTTCTGATCGCCAGCCCGATTCCCAAGAAAATACACTAATTTCAGGACCAAATCGGATACTTTCAAAATTTCAGATTTTCACCGCTTCGTTGATTTTTTTCCGTTTTCGACTTTCTCCAAATAGGTCAGCGCTAATTCCTCTACGCCATCATTCTCCCCGGGTTGGACAGAATTCGCCCTTGAATTTTCATCCTCAGAAGAATCACTGACATACGGCAGAAGGTGCTTCACATTGAAGACATCATGTGTACGAATCGAACTCGGCAACTTCAAGCGGTAAGCATTGGAATTAATTTTTGCAATGATCTCGACAGGCCCAATCTTCCGAGCGGAGAGCTTGTTGTAGTCGCCAACAGAAAAGCGATCCTTGGTCAGCACTGCCCAAACAAAGTCTCCCACTTCAAACTCCACATGTCGCCTTTTCTTGTCCGTAGTCTTCTTATACTGGGCAGCCGAGGCCTGCAAATTGTTGCGCACTGCTTCGTGGACCTCCTGCAAACTACCAACAAAATCCTCTGCCTTGCCATGAAGCTTAGTCTTAGAGGGCAAAGGCAACAAGTCCAGTGGCCCCTTAGGAATAACCGAGTAAACCACTGCAAATGGACTGAACCCCGTGCTCCGGTTCACTGCATGATTATGAGCGAACTCTGCTAGGCACAACTTCAAATCCCAACTCTTCACATGTTCACCCACCAAGCTGCGTAACAGGTTGCCCAAGGAACGGTTCACCACTTCAGTTTGCCCATCCGTTTGAGGATGATACGCACTGCTAAAGTTCAGCTGCGTGTTCACCATCTTCCACAAGCTCCGCCAAAAGTGACTCAGAAACCGCGTGTCCCGATCGGAAACAATGGACTCGGGCAGCCCATGCAACTTATACACCTCACGAAAGAACAACTGCGCCACTTTGACCGCATCCGTCGTCTTTTTACATGGAATAAAATGCACCATCTTAGAGAACCTATCCACCACCACAAAAATTGAGTCGTTACCAAGCTGAGTACGCGGCAAGCCCAATACAAAATCCATACTGATATCCACCCATGGCTGTGACGATACTAGCAATGGCATATATAATCCGGCATTTGTGGCTGTGCCCTTGGAAATCTGACAAACCCGGCAACGCTGCACAAACTTCTCCACTTCTTTGCGCATGGAAGGCCAAAAATAGTTAGATTGCACCAACTGCAATGTTCTGTCCTGCCCAACATGACCTTCATTGTGCAGTTCCTGTATAATCTGTAGCCTCAAACTGCAATCAGGAATACACAACCGATTGCCCTTGAACAGAAACCCATCCTGTAGATGGAAATCCGTTCGTTCTCCTGCTTCAATTTTTTTCAAGGCAGCAGCAAAGTACGGGTCAGAATCAAACAACTCAGAAAAATTTTCAAATCCCGGTACTTGGACTGTCATGCGAGCCAGCAAAGTCTTTCTCCTGCTCAGCGCATCAGCCACCTTATTTGCCACCCCAGACTTGTGCTTGACTACAAATGTGAACTGCTGCAAATAGGCAACCCAACTAGCATGCCTTGCGGAAACCTTATCCTGGCTGTGCAGATGTTTGAGCGCTTCATGATCAGTATACAAGACGAACTCCCTTTGGAACAGATAATGCCTCCAATGCTTAACAGCCTGCACAACTGCATAAAACTCTACATCATAAGTGCTGTAATTCAGTTTTGCTCCGGACAGCTTCTCATTGAAATATGCAATTGGTTTGCCGCTCTGACTTAGCACTGCTCCAATCCCCAATTTCGAAGCATCAGAATGCAGCTCAAAAGGCTGCTGGAAATCCGGCAAAACCAGTATGGGGGCGGTAGTCAGTCGATGTTTAATCAGTTCAAACGCTTCCTCAGCTGCCTCCGACCATTCGAACTTCCCTTTCTGCTTCATATAGTCTGTGATAGGTGCCATGATAGTGCTAAAATAGGGAATGAAACGCCTATAAAAAGATGCCAACCCATGAAAGCTACGAACTTCAGTGATTGTACCGGGTCTAGGCCACTGCTGAACAGCCCACACTTTCGCCTCATCAACCTGTAATCCCTTGTCCGACACCACATATCCCAGAAACAGAACACTACTAGACAAGAAAATACATTTTTTCGAGGCAGCAAACAAACGCTCTTTCCGCAGCACCTCAAGCACAGCCCTCAAATGGCCCAAATGTTCAGCCTCATTAGCACTATATATTAATATATCATCAAAATAAACCACTACGAACTTACCAATAAAAGGCCTCAACACTTGGTTCATGACTCTCATAAAGGTGCTAGGGGCATTCGAAAGCCCGAAGGGCATAACTAACCATTCATACAGCCCTTCTCTCATCTTGAATGCAGTTTTCCACTCATCTCCCGGACGAATCCGTATGTGGTAATAACCACTCTTCAAATCCAGCTTGCTAAACACAGTGGCACCACTTAATTGATCAAGTAAATCATCCAGCTTAGGGATAGGAAATCGATACCTGACTGTGATTTTGTTGATGGCTTGGCTGTCGACACACATCCGCCACGTTCCATCCTTTTTTGGAATTAATAATGCAGGTACAGCACAGGGACTGAGACTCTCCCGGATATATCCCTTGGCCAATGACTCCTCAACCTGCCTCCGCAACTCCTCATGTTCAACCGGGCTCATCCGGTAACGAGGTCGATTTGGAAGAACTGCTTTATGCTCCAAATCAATCTGATGTTGTATATCTCGCAACAGTGGCAAACCATTCGGTAAATCTTCAGGAAACAGATCCGCAAATTCCTGCAACAGAGGCTGTACTGCTTCAGGAACCTGATGTTCCGCTGCTACTGTTTTTCCCACCAATGCAAAAACAATCTCCGAATCCTGCAACTCCTCATCAAACTGAGCCAATGACAATAAACTCCCAGTCTCCTTACTGGTCTCTTTCCGAGGAACCAGCACGATCTTCACACCCTCAAACACGAAACTGTAGGTGTTCCTCTTCCCATTATGGTGAACATCTCTATCATACTGCCATGGACGCCCCAACAACAAGTGACACGCATCCATCTCCATAACGTCACACCAGACCTCATCCTTATACTTACTGCCCATTGAAAAAGGAATCAACACCCTTTGTGAAACTGTCAACTCACCTCCTTGTTTCAACCAAGACAGTTTATACGGTTTAGGGTGCTTTTCAGTCGGAAGCCCTAACTTCTTCACAGCTTCAGCAGCCATTATATTTTCACAACAACCAGAATCAATGATAAATTTACATATTTTACCTTTGATGGTGCAAGTAGACTGGAATATGTTTTGCCTCAGCCAATTCTCCTCGACGACTCGAGGGGCCAGACACGACCTCCTCACCACCAGTGCAGGGCCTACATCTCCCCCCACAATCTCTTCTTCGAACTCCTCTTCTTCAAAAATTGGCTCGCCCTCATCTTCATCCATCTGACCCTCTTCGTCAGCCACATCAGCAAACATGGCTCGTTTTCCTACTTTCTTACACTCAGACTGACGATGACCAACCTCTCTACACGCAAAGCACTTCATACCACTACTCTGTCCTCCCCTTCTGTTATTATTACTGGCTGTTACAGGTGTGGGATTTGGTGTGATTGCTGTTGCTGATCCTGAAGGTCGGGGTACTGCCCCTGAGGTACGGGGTAACCCGCTACTGCCGAATCCCGTAGGACGCGGTCTCCTCTCCATCCGTACTGCCCTCTGATGCGCCTCTGAAACAGTTAGGGGATCAAAATCGTTGACTGATTCCCGGAGCTGCTCCCTCAACCCTCCAATATAACAAGACACCAACTGCTCCTCCGTTTCTTGGATATCATTCCGGGCTATTAATTGGTAGAAGTCGGTTGTATACTCCTCGACCGATCGATTCCCTTATCTCAGGTTTTGCAACCGTTGATACATCAGTCGCTGATAGTTATAAGGTAGGAAATTCGACCGCATATGTTTTTTTAACTTCTCCCATGTCGAAACCTTAGACTTTCCCATTCGTTGCCTGGTCAGTTTCAACTGCTGCCACCAAGCCATCGCTTTCCCCCGTAATCTGGTCGCAACCAGCGGGACTCGCCTGTTCTCCGGAACACCATTGAACTCTAAAACTTCCTCAACAGTCGCAAGCCAATCTAGGAATTCCTCCGGTTGAAGGGTACCATGGAATTCTGGGATTTCAGTCCGTAATCCACTCTCCCAACGTTGATCTTCGCCTACCACACGATGCCTAATAGGAGCCTCTTCTCCATCTGAATCCTCTTCCTCGTCCTCTTCTTCTCTACCGAACGGATTTACCAAATTTGCTTGTCTCCTATGGGGCTGATTAACCCTAACTTGGGCTGCAATCATCTCTCCCATCCTCTCAGTCAATAGATCGACAGCCGCTTGGATTTGCTTTCCGATCGCTTGATTGAGGCGTTGCTCAATCCGTCGTTCCAGGTCCTCTTCCCCTGCGATGTCACCGCCTCGTCTCTCTCTTCCTCGAGGCATGATGACGCAAGGTTAGGCTCTGATACCAACTGATGCAGTGGATAAACAATCGAACTCCGTTGATCGCGCACGATACCGGAAACAATTCTTCTAACCCTAGAATTTGCGAAAATTCAAAGAGATAGGAAAAAGAGAATAAAATTCGAATTCAACAAAAACTGCATAATTCTTGTCTTACACGCCTTTAAATAGTATCTAGCAGCTAGGGTTAAAATTTCAGAAACAACCGAATAAAGGAAAAACTTTTACAACTTTGCAATTAGGTCCCTAAAAATATAAAAACTCAAAATTGAAGGACTAAATGGTATTTTTTCGCCAAATCAATGTGGGGCCCACAAAAATGTTGTGGGTTCTGATCATCAGCCCGATTCCCAAGAAAATACACTAATTTTAGGACCAAATCGGACACTTTCAAAATTTCAGATTTTCACCGCTTCGTTGATTTTTTTCCGTTTTCGACTTTCTCCAAATAGGTCAGCGCCAATTCCTCTACGCCATCATCTTATTCCTGGAATCGTGCGCAATCAATGGGTCTAAGATAATCTGTTCATATCCGCTGCATCAATTCTCATAAAGCGATACATGTATAAATATATTACACTAGAAAATATATATAAAGTAGTTTTAATTTGAGTCTTGAATGACATTAAAAGCAATGTGATTGATATAGCAAAAAATTAAAGAAAATGACCCCCCCAAATCTGCATTCACAAAGGACCACAAGAATTCTGATTGGCTGAGCTTCTTACTCGTATTCAATTGATTTTCCATTGTTTCCCAATAAAATCTTGGGTCAATCAAATCCAATGTAGATCTTGCATTTTCTTTATTAAATTTTGATCACTGTTGTTTCTTTCATATAACTGATCCCAGCCTCTAATCCACAACACCAATAATGCAATAATTGAACCACATTTATTATAATAGTACTCAGGGCGGAGGGAGGGGGGGCACGGGTAGGCCACTGCCCCCCCAGCCGCCGGAAAACACCCCTAGTAGGGGTGTTTCCGGCGGCAAAAACTATTGAATCTCTGGTTTTGGGGGGGCAGATTTGCCCCCCCAAAACCAGAGGGCTTTCGTCTTCCTTTTTTTTTTTTTTTTTAATCCCAAAACGACGTCGTTTTGCCTGAGGCAAAACGACGTCGTTTTGACTGGGGTTTTTTAAAAAAAAAACCCAAGCAAAAACGACGTCGTTTTGCATGGGAATTGCCCAGGCAAAACGACGTCGTTTTGCATGGGAATTGCCCAGGCAAAACGACGTCGTTTTGCTTGGGCTAGGAATAGAAAATTTAAGTTGGGCTAGGAATAGAAAATTTAAGACATATTACACCCCTTTCATGGACCACAAGTTTTGATTTTCTTCTCTTCCTCTCTGTTCCCAATTTTCACCACCACCCAACCAACCTCCTCCGCCACTGACTCCCCATGTAAAACGACGTCGTTTTGACTGGGTCTAAAAAACTAACTCCAACTCTTTCATTAAAACCTGGGCCTAAAAAAAAAAAATTTCTGATCTTAGGATTAAAAAAAATAAAAAAACTAGATTGAAATTAGATTGATTGGAATTATAAATTTTATAATTTTAAGAATTTTTATTTATGGATTTGAATTGGAAAAAATTAATTGTTATTATGTTATGTATATAAATAATGAAGGATTGTGTCGTTATTAAATTAAATTGAGTTAATTATGGGTTTGTTGGCCGGTCGGAAATTTTTAATCGCTGGCCGGAGTTTTTTGATCGCCGGCCGGAAAATTTTTAGGGAAATTTTTGCCCCCCCGAAGTTGATGTCCTGGATTCGCCACTGATAGTACTCAATTTGCAACCCCCCAATTATTAAATATATATATATATATATATATATATATATTTTAAAAGTTATTTTCTAAACTACAAATATATCAAAATCTTACAAAATAATTAATAAAAGTTAGTTGCTGATCTAATTAATTTTATAACACGTGTATTTTAGTTATTTCAATATATTTTTTGTGTTCAATCATTTGAGGTTTATTCATTTAGAAAATTTCTAAAATATATCAACTTACCATATTATTTGCGCACTAATAAATTTATTTCTATCAGCTTAAACTCCACCACATCATAAATACAGGCCGAAAACCTTTTAGTTATCAAGCCTTCTTCACCTCTGAACACATTGTCGTTAGAGATAATAATAATAATAATAATAATAATAATAATAATAATAATAATAATAATAAACACTATGTTATTAGATCCTACCTATCAACTTAAAGTTTTAAGTTAATTAATTCTTTGACGTTGGAGCAAAGCCTCTTAAATCTAAATGTCGAGTTTTCAATTCCAGATAGCACAATTTGTCAAATTTCAATACATGATAAAGTGAGTCCGTATTATATATACACTTTAAGTCTAAAAAGCACTCGTGTATGGGAGTGTCAGAGTCATTCCCTCGCTCAGATTCTTTGAAGACTTACGAAATTAAGTAAGAGGATGAAATATAAATATCAATCATAGACATTAACTATTAGTATAAGCTTTCGATCAATTAGTTATACGACAAGAGAAGTATCATAATTTATATTTAGTGATAAATATTGCTTGAAGTCCGGTCCAATCCGGAGATTTACATATCTCCAAAATTAGATTGGAATTTGGAGATTTACAAAACTAGATCCCCAGTTTAGTACAGTTTTTTAAAAAAAGTCAATAGTCCAATTCAATCAAATTCTTCAATTTAAGTCTTTTTCCTCGAATATTTAGTCTGATCCAATGTACCTAGTTCCCGTACCCAACCCTCGTCTTATTAAGTAGAAAATGAAATTGGATGATAGCATTATTTATGAGCCACAAAAATAGGTCATTTGCATTTTTATCCTCTTACTATATAGTTAGGTTGCTATAAATGGATATTCACATAAGAATATTAGTTGAACATTGATCCAAAATATGTACCATATTTATATTTAATCATTAAATTGATTTCAAAATAACATTGCCGGTGAAAGCTTTTTCATCTCAAAATTTTATGTATCTGCAGCTAGAAATGGTATAATTTAATTATCATCTTAATTAATTAACAAATTGCAAGGGTGTAGTTGAACAATTGAAATCACATAGCTTTAAAAGGTACAAATAATTACGTACCAACTTCTAGTGGTCCTTTACAAATATCAAATAATAAAAATCCTTTAGTTTAATAGTAAAAAAAAATTGCACAAAAAATCTAGCATTAAATCTACAGCACTGAATTTCTACTCTATATATCGGCCATTCAATTCTGTTGCATTTACACACCAAATTTCAGCGAGTATCTACTCATTTTGTAATTGATTGCATAATTTGTATTGCAACTAATTAATGACAATCTACGACTACAATTAGAAATTTATTCACTCTGTCAATTCCATTTAATACTCCTTTCGTTTTTTATTATATGATATTCTTTTTTCTTCGACATTTTACATCATTAATGTATTTTTTACCATATTTTCTCATATATGCCTTTATTTAAAGTATGAGAGAGGTTCATTATTTAATTTAAAAAAATACTACATTAAGCTTTGATAATTAAGAAGAAAGAGAATTTCTGTATGGAAAATTGAGTTTTATGAGATAAGTATTAAGGATAAACTAGTCATTTTAGTAACCTAATTAATATTTTATTAGTCTTAATGAACAACTTTAAACATCATATAATAAAAAACGGAGAGAGTAATTGATATGACGAGTTTTGTATATCATACTTTTGATAGAGCATTTTTTTAAAAAAATTTGGTCCGTTGCCATTGTAAAAAAATTTTCTTTTAATAAAATTAGTTATTTTCTAAACATCTTAATATATTTCTCATTTATTGTGCATGATAATTAATTAATTAAATACATCAAACTGATAATTAATTAATTAAATACATCAAATTACCTTGAAATTATAAATATTCTACCAATTCAATTCAATATAATTAAAACTAGCAATAGTCTAATTCTTAACTACTTATATAAGAATTTAAATAAACTCCATTATAAACAAAAATTATATTGAAAATTCAGCTATCTTAATCATATTTTCTTAAAACCAAGTAATGGCTTAAACTTAAGCCTTCATTCACAAAAAGTAATAGTTCAATATTTAAATCGCCATATCAACATCATCTTTCCTTGAAATGCTACATAATTTACCTTTCAATCTAGCAAAACTCTACCGATACAAGCCCATAAGGCATCACCCTCTACATGTTGATCTACAGTCGGGATGAAGTACTTAAGGAGGATGATTAAGAAGCTCATAAGCATGATTAGCGAGTCAATCTACAATTCTCATCATCTCTCAAGATCTTTGGCCCAACCCATCTACTTAGGCCTAAGCTCAACTTTAACTTTTAGTGGGTAGCTTATGTTATATATTTCATTTCATAATAAGGTCCAGCCCACCAATCTAATTAAGAGATACTTTATTTTAAATTTCCTTGAATTATCCCTTTTTTTTAAAAGAAAAAACTACAAGTATTTTAATTGATTAATTTTTTTTAAGGTTGGGTGATATTTAAGGATTTTTACATCTCCCTATCGAACATACTCTCTCTGTTTTTATTATTATACGATGTTTTAGGTTTTTTACTTTGTTTTTTTTTTATTTGATATTTTACATTATCAATGCATTTTTTACCATGTTTTCTCATATTTGCCCTTATTTAAAGTACGAGAGAGGTTCATTATTTAATATAAAAAAACTACATTAAGCTTTGATAATTAAGAAGAAAAAGAATTTTTGCATAGAAAATAGAGTTTTGAAAGATAAGTATTAAGGGTAAACTAGTCATTTTAGTAACCTAATTAATACTTTATTGGTTTTAGTGAATAACGTTAAACATCACATAATAAAAAACGGAGAGAATACAATTCTCCCACAGACTTAGTCCATATATTGTCAAATGAGTTACAACTCGATAGTAATTATCTCTTAACAAATTAGTTACAAGTGTTCCAATCTATTGAACCATTGCTTTGTTATCATAGATATTATTTACAAAGTGTAATTCTAAATTATACATCAAATAATAAAGATAATCTCATCACACAACACATGGGGAAAAAAAAAAATCCCATTCTTTGTATATTAACTATATTATTCAAAAATTACAAAGTCTGGTGTTAAGTAATAAAAAAAAACTATCCGAGGGTCTAAAACCCATCTGAAGTTCCCCCAAAATTTATAGCAAATTGACATATGCTACTCTTGAACTTCACTTAGACCCCTTAATTAACCATAACTAAAAATTTCTCCCTGCAGCAAAGTTAGCTTCAAAATAAAAAAAATCAAAAAAATACCCATATTCTTCCTCAGATCTCATTAGTCAAATATAGAAGGAAGAAAAGAGCATTAAAATATCAAAATTAGGAAAATCATTTTTATGTATACAAACCAACCCCCCAACCCTTTTTTTTTTCTTTGGTATCATCCCTCAATTAAATTCTTCCTTCAATTAATTAAGTATCATTCCAAACTGTAAATGTTGAAGCTCCACCATGACAGACAGCAGCAGCAGCCATACTGTTGGACCTAGTACCAATTGTTGGAACAGCTGTTGGAACCCAATTATTGTACAAATTTCTCCCATCATATGAAGATTGATCTGAACCCAACATGTTTTCGTCTCCATACCCAATATTATTATTACTATTATTATTATTATTATTATTATTCCCTTCTTGGTCATTATTAGCTACCATTGATGATGCTAATGGAATTGCAGCATACCCTCCTCCCCCATAATAGCTTCCTTGATCCCCACTGTAAATCCCCGAATTGGACCCCGAACTGTGCTCCATTGTAGCTGAATCCAAGCTCATTAAGTTATGCAGCACATTTGGCTGGAAGAAATTGTGGGTACTGTGTGTGTTTCCCAGCTGATGAGGATGGAAGAAATTGGTGTTCAAATCGGTGTCTTGTTCTTGCTTGCACCAGAGCTTTTGGGCGTAGGGATAGTGATGATGATGCATAGTGAAAGCTGCAGGTTGAGTTTGGTAAGCAAGAGTAGGCCAGCAGGCATAGGTGTTCAGTCCTCCATTGTTGTCTGTGATTAAGTGTGAAGTAGTCGAGTTGGGTGCTGTGTCGATTGTTGTTGTTGTTAAATCTTGTTGGTCAACATCTTTCAGGCGTTTGGCTGCTCCGCCGATAGGTAAAGTGCTGCTTTCGAGGATGCTGTTAACGTCGTATCTGCTCATGTCGAAGTTTGTTACTGCGTTTAATCCTCTGAATTTTATGGCTGCTATGTCGTATGCTTCTGCTGCTTCTTCTTGTGTGCCTGTTGATTCATTTCACGCAGGATCAGTGATTGAGTTATGCGCAAGAATCACCCCATCCCAAAATTCACAACACTACTAAAAGCCAAACAAGTTCTACACTAGTCTAGAACGGATTAATCCATAACCGTCGTGATAATGTCAAGTCAACTCAATTGCTGATCTTCCGTGATCATAAAGGTTTTTAAACTAGTCTATTCCATGACCATAATAATTTTTTTTTTTTTTAGCTAATAGGATTAATTTTCACCCCCTATAATTAGAAATTAATCATAATGCAAAATACTAATAAAAAGAAGAGAAAGAATATTGTTATAGACTTACTGAAAGTTCCCAAGTAGAGATCCTTGTTTCCTGCCACTCTTCCAATCCTTGCTTGCCATCTTCCATGTTGATGGTGTCTAAGAAAAATGCCAAAAAACCAAATTTAAATTTCCTCTAACAACAATGTTAATTTGTAATATAAATAACAAAATTTAATTGCTGGTTAAAGCACATTCCTTTTATGAATAAAGAAAAAAGTTGTTTTAATTGATTAAAGTTCGGAGTCCAAGTAAAATGCTGAAATATTATCAAATAATTTTTTATTTTTGCATTTTAAGTTTGATTGATGTTTTTAGTTAGATTTTAATAATTATTGTAAGCATAAACAAATTAATAACTAAGTTTGTAGAAAATACTAATTGGTGTTTGACACCAAGCAATTAAGATCCATAATCAATGAAATTTTGATAATTAAACATGAAAAACAAGTTGGGTACATTGGGAAATTAAATTCATTCATTTACCTGGTAACACCACGATAGATGGATGCACCTCGAGAAAACCCACTACTCTTTCTGCATAATTAATTATAAAAATTAATTATTAAGTACTGTATTAATTAATGAAAATACTACTGTCAAATATATTTCACCATGTTAGTGAATTGAATAAAGGAAGAAGAAGACAACGGCAATACTAAGCACCTTCGCAGAGACGCAACATATTCCTGCCTAGTCATGTGCTTCATTTCTTCCAATTCTTTTTCATAGTTGCTAATCTGCACAGTTAACACAACCCTTAATTACCGCTTAAACTAATTAATCCTCCATACAATTAAAAAAAAATTCCAATTTGATTTCTTCACTGTAATTAGGACACATAATCCCTGTTAATGGGGTACTTTTAGGGAGCACAACACCATAATTTATGTAAGAGCTATAATCTTCCACTTATAATGTCTCAAATTTGGAACAACTGCCTTACATTGTCCCAGACAAGTTTTTTTTTTTTTTTTCTTTTTCAAAAAAAAAAAAAAATTCATTAAAAGGGAGAAAAGTGAATTTAATGATTCAAAATTCCCTAAAAAGTGAAGAAAAGTAAAAACTTACTGGGAAATTTGTCGTTGTAGTGGTACCCCAATATTTCAGTGCTGCTAAATCATATGCTCTAGCTGCCTTTTCTTCTTTATCATAACCACCTATAACAAATTAAAGCCAAGAATTTTCAAAAGTGTATTTATAACCCAAAAAAAAAAAAAAAAAAAATTTAAATATAGTAATTTAATTACTTTGTTAAAATAAAATAAACAGATGCAAAAAGAATCTCTTACCCAAATAAACTGCAATCAGATTTTATCAGCCCCACATCCGGATATGTAAAATCCAAAATGGCAACACAAGTTAGTACAAAACTCAAACCATTATGTATGATTAGGATCAAAAAGAGGCAAATTAAATTTCAAAAAAAAAAAAAGGAATTTTTTTTTTTCTTTAGCAGAATCTACATCTTAATTATTTATAATGTAACCCCATACCTTGCCTTCCCTTTCGAGTTTGTCCTTCTCTTCTGCAACTATTATCCCACAGATGAGCCTCATATCTACCTGTCCATCTATGTCTGAAAAAGAAAATAAAAAAAAAAACGAAAATTATCATAAATAATTTTTAAAACCTTTTTTAAAATTTATAATGCAGAAGTTTTTATATATTTTTTTTTATGGAACTGGTTCATATACCTTGTTACACCGCGGTATATGGAAGTTCTCTGTCCGAAAGTATCAATGGATTTTCTCGGAACTGATTCAATAGCACCCGTTTGGCTGTCGAGACAAGAACTCGTCGTTGTTTTCTGCTGTTGCTGTTTGTTGTTGTCCGAAGAAGAACTGTGGTGATCTCCTCCGTTAACAATGCCATTATTTCCCTCTCCATTTGCTGTAAGAAGGGGTAAAGGCGAACCGGATTGTGATCCAGTACTCATAGAAAGAGACAAACTCTGAGCGCCACCGCCACCGCCACAACCTCCAGCGCCGCCATTATTGTTCTTGCTCTCTGTCGGCGGTGGTGCAGGCTGGTTCCTGAGCCATGTTTTGATCATTGACAAACCAATCGAACTGTTGTTACAAGTACTGTTGTTGTCTTCCCCATTTGTAGTACTATCCGCCTGTGTTAGAGCACAGTTCTGAAACATGTATCCGTTTCCGTTGTACAAAGGTGGAAGCTTTTGTTCATGATTAGCGAAAGAATGGCAGCCAAGGAAGTTCTCTAACTTGGGTTCTTGATTGCATGAACTACCCATCAACATAGATACTTCTGAGTTTGTTTTATAGGCGGTTTCTGGGTTCATCCCTAAACCCCTCATATTCCAATCTGTCAAATCCAAAAAAAAAAAAAAAAAAAAAAAAAAGAAAAAAAAAATCAAGGGTTAGGGTTTTGGGAGTATGATAATGTTTGTATCTTTATTGCAAATTAAGTAACAAACCTTGAGATTGATTGTTTCTGAAAGCTTCAAGTATACCAAAAGAGGAAAGAGATGGTGCAGTTGAGTCAGAAGCAAGATCGAAACACTCGCCGGTGCCGGAGATTTCATCGGAGTGGAAATTACCTGCGTTTTGACCTTGATGATGATGATGATCAGATTGAGATGGCAGTTGTTGAGGGGAAAGAGAGAAGCCTAACCAGTTATTCATGGAGGCCATATATTAATCTGAAGTATATTTCAAAGTTTGGGTTTTTTCTTTTATGAAGCGGTTAAAGAAGGAAAGAAAAATGATGAATTATTTCATGCATGAAGTAGTAGTGAAATAAGGCAGAGAAGCCATGAATGATACAGTGGAGAAAGAGAAGAAGAAGAAGAAGAAGAAGAGGAAAGGTTAAAAATATCAAATTTGAAAGTGATATAATCTCTTACTGAAACAAATGAAAGATTCATATAAATACAGACACTTTCTCTCTCTTATATCATAAATGGGGCACTCCCTTCTTAGTCCAAAATCAAATGAGAAATGAAAATAGTTTGGTAGAAAATATTTCGGTAATATATATATATATATATATATATATATAGAGAGAGAGAGAGAGAGAGAGAGAGAGAGAGAGAGAGAGAGAGAGAGAGAGAGAGAGAGAGAGAGAGAGAGAGAGAGAGAGAGAGAGAGTTTAGTGGAAAATATATGGTGCCACTGTATACAAAGAGTATTGGACATTTCGATTTTGTTGTCGATGCAGGTTGAGTATGCTGAAACATAAAATTTTGTTAAGGTACACGTGCCTTGGCCTATAGCTACGGACGGAATTTTTTTACTATGAAATAACACTATCTAATTGTTTAAAATGTCACAATTATATATTTTAGTGGTTAAGGTGTATAGCGTCTGGTATATAGTATAATTTTTCATGTAGATACAAATTCGATTTCTATAGATACAGAGAGAATACTAAGGTTTACTTCAAATAAAATCTCGAATATAATTATTTTCATAAGAATATATTTACAGTTATCTAATATTGGATTTAGTTTAAATATTAGTACGTACCAATAATTTGTTAGTAGGAAGTCACCAGAATGGCTTTGAAAATGAGGTTTTGATAAATTGACAGTGCAATCTCTATCTTGGAATTTTTTCATGTGCAAGTGTTGCACCAAATCCACTCTCTCTCAATATCTAAAGTTTGCTTATAAAGAGTTTGCCTAATGATAAACATAAAACTAATGAAAAAGGTGCACGAGTAGCTTATTATATTTGTATATCTAGTTTGAATTTATAGTATATATTAATTGTATGGTAGATTTTTTGCAATCCTAATTAAGTATGCAAGTTGAACTTATCTTCATATGCAATTTGATAGTTAAGAAGTTATATTTTATTAATTATATAAACAAGAGAAGAGTGTGTGAAATTAGCTAAGCTAACACATGGGGTCATAGCATGTGGTTTTTCGTAAAGTTGAAACAAACCCTTTGAAGTTTCAAATAATTGGATTTCATCATCTCATTAATTAACCACCAATAATGTTTACAAGACCTAATTAATGAATGAATAGTATTTTCAGATAGACTAGTGATTTTTTATTTTTACTTTTCGATTTAAACTTTTTTTATTGGTTTTATGATGTAATAAATGAGCGTTTTAGATCAAATTGTGAAGGTTCAAATTCTAATAACTTTTCGTATTTTGTTGGATAGAATGGTTACTTATGCATTTTAAGTTTGACTTTGAAAACTCATCTTTTACCTTTATCGCACATGAAAAAAATAATAGGATGGTATTTGGGTTTATATTGAATTCGGCTTTGTTCCATGTTTGAATTGCGTAGAGTGTGGTTTTAGGAAAAAAAAACCACGTGTCCACGTCGAACGCATTTTTGTGTGTGGGCTCAAATTATTTTAACTCTATTATTTTTTCCCTGGATAAAAATTATCTTATTTTATTCTTTTAACAGAGTTTTAATTTGAAAAGAATTAAATTAGTAAAAGCCAGTTATTATTTTTAGAGGATTTTAAGCTAACATTTACTTTTTTTGGGTAACACATTTTCTATCTCCTGCTCCAAAGTTTCTCTTTTTCCTTTTTCATTGGGATTTTTTTTTTTTTTTTTTTTTTTTTTTTTTTTTTTTGCAGTCTAAGAAAAACTAGATGTAAAAAATTGTTTCTCTCTTGCTCTACTGAAATTCAATTTCTTTTGTTTTCTATCAGGTTCTAGGTTCAATTTGTTGTTCCAAGTTTTCAATATTGAGTTCACGAATTTAGAGATTGTTGTGTTAACCTTAGGGAGCGATTGGATTATTGATTGCATCTCGGTCTACCGGAAAATCACTTTCAAGACAGTGGCTTCTACCACAACACAGTCTTTCAATTGATAAGTTGTTCTTGTTTTTCCTTCTTTTTACCAGCTAATTTTCCAGCAAATTTCACCACGTAGTAGGATGAACTTGAGTTACACACGCTTCAAACTCAAAGGGTGTTTGCATTTGGAGTATGCTAATGATTATACAAAAACTAATTTTCAGCTTTGCTTATCAACTTAAACTTTTGGATCAAAAGCTTTCATGGTATGGTATCAGATCATCTTAGACTAAATGGTTGAGAGTTCAAATCTTAACTGCTTCATATTATTAGAATTTTTGTGTTGTACACCCTGTAAGCCCAAAAAAAATGCGTATGTTAGTTGATTCCATTTAAAGTATCAATATTTAACAGTATTCATTTAATTAATAACTAAATTTACTACATGTATATTTATACATATACAACTAGTATAATAAGCATGGATTTGATATTGAAAATGTGTAAATACACATTCATGATTACATATTTATATGAGTTACATCTTGAAAATGTGAAATTTATGTGAGTTAGGTAATCAACGATTAGAATGCGTCAATTGTGTTTAATACTATATATGTTATATAATAGGTAATTTATTTGTGAGTGAATTCCTAAGATAGCATGTAATGTAATGTCTTATTCAGCAGATATGATATGCTATGATATGATATGTCATCATCTCTCATGCATCCAAGTTAGTATGAAAAAGCAATAATAATATAAAATTATCGAAAGTGTAAGATGAAGTAGTAGAGTGGATGATGAGATGATGTAAAGAGCAAAACACATCTTTGAGTCTGATATTATATTAAAATTGCAATTCACTTTCTGATCAATTATTTTAATACATTGAGTATCTGATCTTTTTATTTCAATATTATTAGCCTCATATTCGACCTGTCTTTTGCATAGGTGTAACACGCTCCGTTCAGAGACGAAACTGTGAAACAAACATTTCCAAATAATTTAAAATTTACGTGATTTTATCTCTTGAAACTGTAAAATTAACACTTCCAGTAAATTTTTATTTTTGAGCCTTTTGGTCCAATTAACTATTTTAGCAACCTATCTAACCCCTCATCTATTTTAAAGTGGTATTTTTAAACTTTTGAGTGAACAGAACCAAACACAATAGAGTACCATATATTACACGTGTCCGACACTAAAGACATGTAGGACACACGCTGGAAACTATCTTCTATCTAATTAATATTACAAACTATTATAAAGCGAAGATTTTCCAGCAATTAATTAAACTCAAGAGGAGGAAGAAATACGACACATCAGCATTCAAATGTCTAAAAATACCACTTTAAAATAGATGAGAGGTTGGATAGGTCGCTAAAATAGTTGAGGGAACCAAGCGATTCAAAAATAAAAAGTTGAAGATGCTACGTATGTATTTGACTTTTAGATAAGGGGTTAGATAGGTCGTTAAAATAGTTGAGGGAGTTAAGCGATTCAAAAATTAAAGTTGTAGGGGCGTGTATATATTTGGCTGTAAAAGATCAAGGGACCAGAGTATGTTTCGCAAAAAAAAAAAAAAAAAAAAAACCCCTCACGCACCCCTCTCCACACCCATTGATAGATGCCCACTTGTCCACACTCACTCGTGTCAGCGAGTCCATTGGACCCACCCCACCCCACCCGCCTACATTCACCCATCCATCTCACTCTCTCACTCACTCACTCACTATTACTATTATTCCCCATATCATATCATATCATACCCCTTTTACTTCGTCCTAATCATCAACTAAACTGCTCCCCCCGCATCATACGGGGACTCTCTCTCTCTCTCTCTCTCTCTCTCTCTCTCTCTCTCTCTACTGTACATTACTGCTATATATATGTTACAATAATTCATGCATGTCTGACAATTTTATTATTTTATTATTATTTTTGTATTTGAATACTGTATACTCTAATTATTCTTTTGTTATGTATAATACGAGATATCTCACTTTATAATATAATACTATATAATGAAAATAAGATGAGTATGGTTGATTGCACCCCTATTTCACGACATTAACCCCTGTCTTCTGCCTTCTTTCTGTTTTACATTTCATTCTCCTCTTCATGAAGAGGTCACACCTTCCACCAAAATTCACTCCCTCTGTTTTTTTATTATACGATGTTTTAAGTTTTTCACTTTGTTTTTTCTTATTTGATATTTTACACTACCAACGCATTTTTTATTATGTTTTCTCATATTTATCTTTATTTAAGGTATGAGAGAAGTTCATTATTTAATATAAAAAATACTATATTAAGCTTTGAATTAAGAAGAAAGAGAATTTTTTGCATGGAAAATAGAGTTTTAGGAGAGAAGTATTGAGAATAAACTAGTTATTTTAGTAACCTAATTAATGCTTCACTGGTCTGAGTGAATAACCTTAAACATCATCTCAACTACATCTTTCTTTTCCAATTTTAGATTTTTAATTTTTACAATATTGCAATCCCTACACTTTTTTTTTTATGAAATTTTGAATTTTACTTAATTTTTGTTAAAATATATGTACTCCTTGGTGGACGAAATTGTGATGTTTTAATCGCTGCTTACTCCATTGTATTCGTCCTAGAATACCATTTTGCCCCTAGTCAAAGATAAAAAAATAATAAGTTTTACATATCATATTAACCCTTTAGATCAAATAATTTAATGACATGGTATCATAGCTTTTTAAATCTAAAGGGAATGGTTCAAATCGTGACAACCCAATATTTTTGGAATATCAACACATGTAAAGATTCTAGAGAACTCTATTCTCGACTAATCAAAATGTAACATATCAACAGGGTACTAATATGACATGTTTTTAATTGATTATGAGTAGCCTACTCCCATTATACACTGAAATTTCTCCAACACATGATAGAAAGAATTGGTGTTGTACATATTTTTAGCGGCTACTTAGATATTGCTGCTAAATTAACTTCTTGACAATAAGATTTTTTTTTTCTGTTAAATATAACATTATAGCTTCTTAACTTTTAAAATGTAATATTTGACATATGTTGTTAATTTTTGCACATGATATTTACATGACTAATTGATTTTGATAATGTAGCCATTATAATTTTATTACGTGACTCTACATTAATTTTGACAAGTCAATAAAAGTTAAACAAAATTTGTATATTTTTTTTTCTCAATTTACTATTATGGTTAATTATATTAACATGCATTTCAAGAATGAAATTAACCACAATCCAATTAATTTACTAACTTTTTGTTTTTACTTTCCATTTTTATTGACTAGCATTCTAACATGTACTAACAAACAATATTGCACTATATACATATAAGGTTGGAATTAAAAATGACAAAAAGCACATAGGAAAGCACAATTTGTCATAATTTATAAACATAAACACATGTATGTATCTGCAAATACTATAATATATGTAAGCATGTAATGTAGTATTCAATTTACATGCATGTACAAGTTTTGTTTTATATGACAAGGGTAAGAAAATTAAAAAAGGGGTATAGTTTGAAAAAGGAAAAGAAGTGAAAGAGATTATCTCGAAGGGTGTAAAAAAAAAAATTTAAAATAGTAAAAATTAAAAAATAGAAAAAAAAAAAAACTGTAAGTTTGACCGTCAAGAAAGGAATCAAAAGATGGTAAAACCACATGGCCTCAAAGTCCATAATATTAAATTAAAAGCCTGCTCTTCCCACTGTAAAAAAATAAAAATAAAATAAATAATTAATTAATGCTCTCGGTAATCTAATCATATAATCATGCCCAACCTCTATCTTAGACAGATAAATAAACAAAAAGAAAGTTAAAGTTTCAGTCTCTCAGATAGAGAGAGAGAGAGAGAGAGAGAGAGAGAGAGAGAGAGGCTTTTGACCTAGTATACCCTTTTTTAGGGTTGAGTTGGCCAATATTAATTAATTAATTAATTAAGGCGAACATATTCTGAGATCCCTAAATTTTTATAGAATTTATTATTAGTCTTCTGATCAATTTTTTGAACAAATTGGATACTTAATCTTTTTGTTTTAATAGTATTAGCCCCAAAACTCGACACTTTTTTCTCCCGTGGACTATAGTATCCATTCACTGGTATGTGACACGATTTTCGTAGACACGTGAAATTAAATCGGAGGTATCATCTATATTCGTAGCTATTATAAAACAACATAGGAAGTATGATTCTGATCTTTCCAATCAACTCTAGAGTCTTTTATTTTTCTCAAAAATTATGTCACGTGTCAGTGAACAGATACTGTAACCCACAAGAAAAAAAATGTCGAGTTTGGGGATCATGTACCTAATGTGTTCAAAAAATTGATCAGAGAACCAATTGTAAAGTTCAGGGCCTCAAAATGTTATTTGCCATCAATTAATTAAATTAATGATTTAGCAGTAAATGTGAAAATGGTCTTTGAAAAATTTTATTTACTTTCTTTGGTTGCTGTCCAACTGTTATTTGATGGAGTCTCGTGTGATATGCCATGATGCCAGTTTTAATATTTACATATAAATTAATTATATATCTGCACCCCCAAGTCACCAAAAGAGGCTGTTCTGAGTCATAACTAAAATACATATTTAATTTCGACTAATAGATTGAGTTTTTTTATATTTGGATATTGAAAACCAAAAAAAAAAAAAAAAAAAAAAAAATTGAATTTGGAAAAAAAGACGTGTGTTAAGATTCGGATATTATTGCCACCCCAATATAGAATTCCATGTGTTACTCATGCTATTATTACTCCTACTTCTACTCACTCTTTGCTAAATAGCAAAATCTGTTATACTCCTGGTCCGGATTGGTCAAGAATTTGTTATAATTGCGATACATCAATGTAATTATTGATGTAGCATGATCATAATTGGATCGGTCCGGTTCATGTATTATTCTGTTATACAAATATATATTCTTTTTTTATTTGGTGGAATCCAATAGATCCATCACACTATAAATAAATAAGATTGAAAAGTGACATAAAGCAGATTCGGTGGACTGGGACACGATTATCTTTGTATGTAACAAAGTATAGGTGATCTATAGAATTATTCATCATTAAGTGTGAGTATACTATATAGTAGTATCTATGTCACAATTCAAAAAGTATTCTTTGGATGAACAGTTCATTGCATGGATCTGTCAACGATGTAATGAATACAAATATAAATTGCCAATCAAGTCATACGGATGATTTGTTTCCTCCACGACAATGACATCATTAATTATAGGAATTGCAAAAAGGACAAATTACAAAGGTTCAAGGAACATTTAATTACATTTTGATTTGCTCGGCTGCACCAATATATAGACACAAAAATGAGTTTGAAAAGTGATGTAGCCGTTATGGAGTAAAAATGGCTTTCACGAGCGTGCCAACAGATTAAAATGTCCGTAAACTTTGTAACATATCGGATCTAACTTCAGATAACTGTTAGAGATAAAAAAGGCATCAAATAATTCCTGAAGGTTCGGATCAGTTGTTTAATGCATCGACTAGTGTTAGGTTGGTCCGTTTATTGCTTTTCTTTATATGTTTTGCTTTATAAACCAATGCGTAAAACAATAATGTGCAGTAACGGACCAACCTATTGAGCACTAACAATGCATTAAAACCACACAAATAATGAACAATAACATATACAAACAACTTTGCGAAAAAACACACTTTATAAGAAAGCAAAAACAGATGGTCCACCTCTGAATCAGTTGATTAACAAATGAAGATAGAGACATGAAAAGCATAAAAATAATTACAGACTACTCCATCAAAGTGATTCACCTTGAAAAAACATACAAAAAGAAAAAATGGCCCAATAATTCATATAGGGAAATGCGTGGGAAACAACCGGAGTGCTCAATAAGGGAGAGTATCTTCTTCTTCACTAGTGATTTTAGTAGATCACTGCTCCTAGGGTTTTTTTTCCGTAGGAATCAAGTTCATAGAGGATGGAAGAGCAATTTGTAGGTCATTTGTCCACCTAGATATTCCGGGTCACGCATAACTAACATGGACTACATGTGTCAATTAATAACTATTTTTTTGTTTTTTTTTTATCTACATGGGGAAAATTCTATTTTTTGAGCTAACAGACTAACCATTAGTGTGAGTTGACCATTAAAAAAGGGTAAATTTTATTTATTTTTGAGAGCGAAGGGAGATATTCATGACTTTTGAAAAACAAGAGGCTTAATCGTCAAAGGCGCGTTAATTTAGAGACTAAAATGGTGATTATCCCTTCATGAAATTACTTTTTATTTGTGTTTATTTGTACTTATAGTAATGGGACAAATGGAGTATTTCTATCATTTAATTCAATTAACAAATAGTATTAATATGTATATGAATTTGATAATAGCTTAAATCCTCTAGCTTTCATAAATATTGAATTTCTAAATTTCTAAATTTACTCATCGTTTTATATTATCAATGCATTTTTAATATTTTTTTCAAATTTACTATCATATAAAGTAATAGAAAAAATTTATATTAATAGAAACAATTATAAGCCATTATAATTAATATGAAGAATTTTGATATGAAAATTAAATTTTAAAACTATATTTTATCTGAGTATTTTTATACGATGTTTAAGGTTGTTCATTTAGACGAATGATACGTAATGTACATAAATGATTCAGGTATTGGGTGTTGATTGATGTGATGATAAATAATGACAACTTATTTTGTTTGCAAGTATAAGAAGAAATTATTCACTTACTCCATTATGTGCAAAGGCATTTTTTTAATTATTATTATTATTATTGTTATTATTATTATTATTATTATTATTATTATAATAAAGAAGAAGAAGAAGCAGAAGAAGAAGAATAGGCCATGACGTGTGAGATTGGGCCCAGAGAGAATGGAAAGAGAGTCCAAACACACATGCAAGCCCATGCACTCCATGCTTCGTCCCACCTCTTTTCTCAGTCTTGTGGGGTTCCACCTTTGCACGTGACCCACTGCCTCCGACCCTTCTAAACTCCAAGTTTACCAATATGATTTGACGTTTGGCGCAAAATTAACATATAATGAATAGCTTCCGTAAACTTTAAAAATGTGAAGTCTGATCGTGTAAGTGAGCATATTATGAAAAGTCGTTTAAATAAATTTCACGAGTCTCAAGAATGATAGATTTAACTGTATGAATGAGTATACAAGTGAGATTAAATTCATATAACATAAAACTAATTAGTTTATATTAAGACACAATTTACATTGCTTATTATATAGCATGCATTAGTTTTATTTATATTTAATGCAAGATTTCCAACATCAAGAGCGTTGAGAGTAATAGATGTAACTGCATAAGTGAAAGTATTTGTAGAATCAAAAGAAGGTTCATCATCAAACCAAACCCCTATATCATGGTGTTGAATAATCCGTTCTTACTAGAGTATATACAACCATATACGCAAACCTTTTTGCAAAGATAAACCTAACCATCCCAATCTTCTGAGATAGATCCATACAATCAGATAAAAGAAAGCACAACGATATCCGATATGAGTCCGTTTTCTAGCAAATGAGTGCATCAACAATCAATATTTATTTATTGATGAATTGGGTTTTTTTTTGGGTTTATATTATTTGTTTTTTTCATGAATCTTATGATTGTTTTATTAATTTTGGTGTTAACAAATCTCACTCTGTATCCTCCATTTGTCTTTTCGTTACGTTGGATATTGAGTGCCAAACTATTTATAATTAATTTTGTTTAATTATATATTTTTCCTAATTTTTTTGTCTAAATTTTTGTTCAAAGACATCTTAAATAGTGAAGATTGTTTCATACTTAAATGATGTGTTGCTTTTATAGATAGCTTATATGAATATTTAAGATTTTACATAACTAATAAAGTTAATTAATACACCCGTAAATACTTTTAAAATGTTGAAATTACTCAATTCAAAGCTTAAAATAACAGAATGCCCTTAATTCACACGTACAAATTTTAATTAATAAATCAATTAAATAAATCAGTAATCAATAATCAATATATATGAGAAGTTATAAAATACGCATGACACACCACATCATCCGCATCATCCGTGTCATCAATATATATATATATATTCCAAACAATGGAAACTCCAAATTAAATCCAAAAGCAATTAAAACCAAACTTTTGGCATTTAATAGAGTGAGTAAATTATGAATTAAGCTCATTAAATTTGTCCCAACTCTCCAACCAAGAATGCATTTGTCTTGTAGTATATGTATAATATCATGAAATTGAAAATTGAAAATATAAAATATTATCATATAATTGTAGCTCAATAACCAAAAGAAAGAAAAATATAAGTGAGATTTGCATAGGGGAAATGAAAAGACCACCCGTGCTTTCTTGGAAAAAAAATATCTTTGAAATACTAATTAATTAGTAAATTAAAGCAAATTAATATATATTTTTATAAATATATATCATCCCCATCTTCCCTTTAATTCTTCTCTTTTTGCACCCAACAACACAAGTTCTTTACTTTATTAAAGATTATAATATCATAATATAATCAAAAACAAAATATTTATCTTCATTATGTTAATGCATATTATGAGAGATAATACATAAATAAAAGTTAGGAGTATTAATAATTTGAGATTTTTGATTAATTGTATCAGAAACTTTATAAATCAAGTAAGTGGTCGAGAGTCAAGTCTTGACGACTTAATTTAGAAATTTAACATTTAATAAATGAACATATGGTATATGTTCTTCAAGTCGAATGAACATTAGCATGCGAGGTGTATGAGCGATTTACTTATTATTTCCTCCGTTCCTAAAAAGATGTTCTTTTATCTTTTGATACGAGAATTAGGAATGTCATTAAAATGTCTTAATTATAGTATTGTTTTACTAAAATATCCCTATAAAATATTTCTGGAAAGCGGATGATCGTATTAGTAAGAATACGATCAACATTAAATGTAGGGATATATTTAGAAAAAAAAAGTAATAAATGTTCTCTTGATTTCTGAAAAGGACAAGTATTTTAGAATAAATATATTTTGCTAAAAGGACATCCTTGTAGAAACAGAGGGAGTAATTTAAGCTTAGAATAAATATTATTTTTAATCTTACTTATGCAACTTATAACCTTTTAAATTAAGCTTAGTATGTAGGGGTTGTCAATTGGGTGGGAGTCCGCCTGGATAGGGACGTGGAATCTCTGATTAAGATCTCTGCGGGGCGGGGATATGGAGGAATTTGTCCCCGTTTCTTGATTGGGGACGGAGATGGTAATAGCTCTATCCGCCCAGCGGACTCCAGTCCCCATCATTGTTTAAAATCCACGGGGATCTCCTGTAAATTCTCCGGTTAAATACCCAAATCCCCAGCAATTTCCCGTTTATATTTCTTTATTATAAATATTATGACATTACATTATTATTATTTTATAATTTATAATTTTATAAACTAAAGGAAAAAGAAAACTAACCTCCCATGAATAATTATTAATTATATGTTAGTGTATTTGAAAATTGAGTTATCAGAATTTTATGTCTATGGTTTAATGCATGTTTGGATTAGTTAGAGGGTGAAAATTAAAATTTTATGGGTTTTTTTTTTTTTTATAAAATTGAAAATTATCCCCAATTAATAAACAAGATAAAGACGGGAATTTCCGAATAATCTGTAAACGGAGATAGAAAGTACAATTCCCATACTACCCCGTCACATATACAACCTTATTAGCACGTTTAAAGGATAGTTTTACAGCAATTGGATGAAATTAAAGAAAGTGAATTACCGTGAAATATGCAGAAGCCAACAAGGAAAGTCAAGGTCAAAGTAGGGTTTATTAGAATGATTAATTAAATTAATTAAAGTAAACAAAACTCATGCATGCGTGTCTGTGATTGTCTTTACTATCCCAAACAGAATCCTCTCATAAGCTAAACCAGAAGTCCTAGGAATGCTCATTCTCCTCTCTCTCTTTTCTTGGACTCCTTAATTCCAAACCCTAAATGCGTTTACTCATTAATTAAATTTAATTAATTGGGATTCAAACCCCTTCCTTTTGACCTGGACTTTAATTTTGAACAACCAGCCCAATTGGAAATAAGATGACAGAGAAATTGCTGTTAAATTTAATTAATTTTGTTTTGTTATTGGTAAACCATTAATCTAAGTTGATCTTCAGGTTCCCATTTCTTTATTTATATTACATGCATGAATATTTACACCTAAAATCCATATTGTTGCGTGTGACTTAATTAATTAATTAATTAATTAATCAAGGTGATTTAATTACTATAGTCTTATGCTTATATATAAGTGTAAAATTTCTCTTCAGAATATTAATTTGGGTGGCTAGCTGTAGCTGTAGATTGATATTGATATTATATATATATGCACCGTCCTAATTTTATTTATTTTTTAATTATTGTTTTATAAACTTAATTAATTTGAGTAAACTATTCAATGAAGTACAAGTTATACTATTCAAAGCACCATTCAGAAGACACTTTTTGTCTGAAAAATAAGGATGAATTTTAACTGTAATTTAAACAGATTTAGGATTTTTTTTCTTTTTTTCTTTTTCAGATTTTAGATTTAGCAACAAAATTTTTAATTAATACCAAAAAAAGTAATATAATAGCAAAAATATCTAAAATTGTTGCTCGATATTTATCAATATTACTAAATCTAATTTTGGTGTAAATAGATGCAGTGATAACTTTATAGCGATAACATACAATTATCTTTTTTATTATTAATAAATAACAGTAACAATTTTTATATTTATAATAGAAAACTTTTTAGGATTAAAGAGCTTTTTGACCCTTGTGCTATCATCGATTTACCCTTTTGATCCTTATCCTGTTGAAATTTTCCTTTTACCCTCTGTGGTGCTAAAAAATGTTCCAAATTGACTCCTAAAAGACATGTTCTGTCATATTCCGTTGATAAAATTGTTAACGGAATCTGACAGAATATGCTTTTTAAGGGGTAAATTTGGAACCTTTTTACATACCAGAGAAGACAAAAAGAAAATTTCAATAGAACAGGAAACAAAAGAGCAAACTGATGATAGCACATGAACTAAAAAGATCTTTATACAAATTTTTTTACTATCAAATCTAATCTAACTACACTTTCTCTCAAATAGCTTACAATTGGGCCAGAATTTTACACCCAGTACAAAATTTTCTCAGTAATTAATGTTGATTATGTATTTTGATTAACATAACATAGGATATTCAACTAGCAAAATTACTGAAGATATTCTGATTAACAACAAAGTATATACAAAATGTGGTCTGCCAATGAAATAATCAAATACAGTATTTACAACAATATGCAGTACAATTCCATCTCTTTATCCTTTTCTTTCTAGTTAAAATTGCTTATGATTATATTACAATTTTAGGAGCATCAACTACTTTGGAAGTCCTTGAATTATGCTTCTTGGTTTGCTTCTGCTCAATTTCCAACCATTTCTGGATATATGAAAATACTGTCTTATCACGTAGTAATCCCCGATGACTACCTGCAATTCCTACTCTCTCCACTGCTTCGAATCCATCCGCCTGCGACCAACATTAAACTCAGGAATGTTTGCACTCAGCATAACAATGTTCAAATGATAACTCTGGTGATATCATGGCATTGTAGAGTTCTTTAAGTATTATTAGGCGTAACATAAACGTTGAAACGAGTTTAAGATTGAGATTGAGTTTAAGATTGTGAAAGGGTTAGCACAAAAACCTTAGCTGATTCAGCTGGAACAGTGCCATCTCCATCCACATAGGAATACTGTGGCTGATAACGGAACAGAAAATGTTTGAGAAAAACACTTGCATTCAAAACATGAAGTTAAAAAAAAAAAGGCAGATCCTTGATGCATGAATGCTGCAACAGCAGCATATGAACTAATTCATCATATATAAGGCAGCATTATAAACTCACTTTTGGAACAAAGGAATGTTAATCCATCAGGAAAATATATAGCAAGCAAATCAACCACTCACCACTGTGTGGCAGATCTCAGAAAAATCCTCGATTGGAGATTCCTCTGTACCATATCTGCATTAGAAATGGGTATATCAGATCCCTTTCGACACAAAACATATGTGTGGTATATCTAACTCCCTTCTTGATGGACTGTACAAAATTTAAAAATAGCACTAAAGATGTCCTATATCAGTAAACTGAAATTCGGTTTCCGCCTTCTTCTCATCAATTGCTGACAAACTGAACTTCTCTTCATTCCAGAAGACTATGTCGATGCAACAGGGGAAATTAATAAAATCATTTCAACAATTTAATCTCTTACGTACCGAACATCAAAAGGTGTATCATTTGATGTCCCGAAAATGTTGTATAAGGAAACCCCTTTTGGAAGTTTTGCAGCATTGAGAAGCTGGCGTGTACCAGCGGCCCATTTGAGGATGCTAGTGTTAAAGGGTAGAGGGACTTTATTTCCATTATATGATAGCTGCACAAGAATGAAAATACAAACATATAAATTTAGGTTCTTCTCCAATTAACTTCGGATCAAAAGTGATACCTCATTGTTCTTCAATGCTTCTTGAAACAAAGTGATACAATCAAGTGGGCCATAGGACACCAACTTGGTACCAGTTTCTGCATCATCAGATTGCTTACGCCAAACTTGAATTTGAGGCGTACATTCCCATGCAAAATCTGGATTTGCCAACATTTCATATATCGATGGACACTCAACCAACTGTACAGAAAAGGAGAAAGCACATATTAATAGCATCAAAAGGAATCCATCGCACAGCTGTACATGTAAAGGAACTTCGCAAACTGATCAAATAATCTAACTTCAAAGTTTCCAATTACCAGCTGGTGCATCGTCCACCTGGACACAAAGAAGTAGCTCTCAACGCCTTCAACAAACTGTAATCCAGTTAACAGAGCATCATTAATGCATCCAGGTGAACCTGTGTATACAAAATCAACACTAGCTTGATTTAGTAAGTTTTGACAGGCTTTTAACGGATGGGGAGTAAAGTGAAGAGTAGGGAAAATTTATAAAACCATACTAATGAAGCCCGAAATTCACTTATTTGAATAATGAATATACATATTCAACTTAATTTAGTCAGAAGCCTATGACATCTCCATAGATTAAGCCAATTCCTATCACAGAACACATATAAGTACTGTAGTACCTTGAAAAGGGCATGCAATGGAGATCCACTTGCTCACAAACTTCGCGAACACCTGACAATAGACAAGTTTAAATTAAAAGCCACTACTTTTATGTCAAACTAAGAGTTGTAATTTTGTATTTGTTGTCCTACGACATTTTGATAATGTTTTGATGACCCAAAAAAAGATGCATACATCAGCATGGAGTGACATGAAACATGACACCAGCAGTCCGCCCATTGAATGTGAAATTATATTCACTTTTCTGTTTCCAGAAGCTTCATAGGCAGTTTCTAGCTTTGCTTTAAGACCTTCCATCAATTTGTCAATTCTGCCAACAAAAAGAAAAACTTATGGCACGCAACTTTGTAACATTATGTACACGCGATTCATTACACAAACAGAAAACAGAAAACAGAAAGTTATATCTATGCACATCAATGCATACATACATAGGTAGAAAAAAATATAATCTAGATTACCTATTGCTTTGCCGGAAATCATAGCCATATCCAAATAATGTGGTTCCCTTCTTATATCCACATTTCACGAGCATGTCAATCATATCATGGAAATGATATAACTCTGTCACATGGAGAAGTTTAACAAACTGCAAAATTAATGAATACAATATCAGCAGAAAAAACATTGGTTTGTTCACGAATACATTAGTCAGATGTGTTTCAGTCCTAATAATCGTTGCTATGTTTTATAGTACTTGAAATAGAAATGTCCAACACTTTAAGAGGAAAACTTCAAGTAGCAATTTGAGTAATTGATGTAAACATAGGAAAATAAGAATCAATACTAAATCTTACCAATGATGGATCTAAAATGTCAATTGCATACAGCCCATAATCATCATCAGGAACTACAAGTTCAGTGCTCTGATCCAGTACTTCTGTATAACCTGCAGAGAAAGAGATATTAAATTTAATACACCAAATTCCTATCAAATACATAAGAAGCCAATCAAGCATACCATCCCAAAAATAAAGTTGTCCATAAGTTTAAAATCAAACAAATGGAACAAATAGCACTATATTCACCAAACTATAGCAGCTACTTCAGAGGCAGCAATCAAAACTTATATGCGAAATTCACAAAAATTCAACCTTTAGCCATAAAAAGAACAATAGAAAATAGAAAAATATTTCATGAAATTAAACTCTATTTGGCCCCTCATTTTGTCTCTTCCTGCCCTTTGATACACATAAAACAAACCATAGTTTACAGTCTCACTCCTTCATTCAGCAACCAAAAAGAGGAAAAGAAAAAGAAAAAGGACTGATTCATAAATTGGCAGACCTGTGTTGGGATCATAGAGAGACCAGATTTTCTTCTGGAAAGTGTAGTCAGCCAAGAGAATCCGGACCCAAACCCGAGTCTCCAACCCCTTTTTCTCCTTTGGCTTGGAATTGAGAATGGAACCTCCAATTCCAGATACAAGGAGGACCGGGTCACGGTCGGGCTCGGCATAGTCCGTGCTGTCATTTCCAAAACAAGGGCAAAAGAAGAAGTCTTTCGGCATTGTTGGGAAGGACCCGGATTTTGATTTGGACAAAGCGAGCCACAAATGGACGTCAGTTGGCTTCAGCCGTCAAGTGGCAGTATTCCGTTGGTCAACCATGACAATAGTGAAGCAACAAGTTTCCAGAGGGAGAACATGATTATTAATATATTATTGAAATTTTCACTTTACACCTATACTTTCTTTTTTTCCCATTATTTACCCCTTTTTGTTTTTTATTTTCATTATTTTCCCTGTTGGAAATCTGCAACTATTTAATTAATCGGTTCGAGTAGATCCGATTATTTGTTTTAAACTAATTTGGTTAGTCGGTTGAAGTTGTCCGGTCACTTTATCAATTGAAACATATTAGCACACTAAAACTCGAATTTAAAATCTCTATTTAAATAATAAAATTATTAAAATTCAAAATAATTTTAATTAAAATAATTGAACTCAAAATCTATCTTAATATTAAGAGATTAAATACTGTTACAAAACTCAAGTTAATCTTATTAAAATATTTTAGTAGCTTTTAAATTATTTGTTAATTTTAAAATTCTTTTGAATATGTGGCTTAGAATTTTCAATCTAGAACTATATAGTACTCAGTTTGAGAATAATATGATTAAAGTATGTTCATGACAATTCTAGCAGCACTAATCAATTAAATATACAGGTATTTATGCATTATTACACTTGGGTTTATTAATTTTAATTTTTTTAAAATCATAAGAAAATTATTTCAACAAGAAATACAAATTTATAAAATTAGATTTATGTCAACCAAATTTAGTAAAATACGAATACTCTAAATTTAGTAAAATACGTACTTGTGAAGAAAAAAATAAATTTAGGGAAATAACATAATAATAATAATAATAATAATAATAATAATAATAATAATAATAATAATAGAGGAATTGGGACGTGTCTAGTTGTGAATGGAATCAGCTGTACCTACCCATCAGTAAGTCAACTCTCATTTGCTGACTGGTAAATAGATTAAAATCTGCTGCACCCGTTCATATCTCACTTACTTTACAACCTAATCTTATCTATTGACACTTAGAACAAAAATATATTAATAATTAAAATACTTTTGTTCTTTTTCATGTGAAATCAAAAAATCATTTTAGAAAATTGTTATACATATTCTAATATAATTATCATTATTTTAGTGAAATTTAATATTTATTTAAACGAATTTTATCGTTTTAAAAGAAATAAATATTATAAAAATCAGATTACAGAACGAACATGTAAAGCTACCGGTTTACGGTTCTACTGATAGTTGAATCGGATATTTATTTTTCTAAAAATATTATTTTAATAATATATTATAATGAATTGTGGTTTAATTGGTTTAGAAAAATATTATTTAATAATATATTATAGTAAAGTAAGGTTATTTTTGAAAGCTGAGATTTTTAATCAAATCGACGGATCCATAATTGATTCCTGGTTGACCTGGTTAAAATGACCGATCTGGTCCGATTTTGATAATATTGATGTTGAGCATTCAATTTTCATACCAACATTACAGATAAAGCTATTTATAATTTATTTATTTTGTTACATGATGTATATATAATTTAAATTTATGACCCATAAATTATAATAATAATAAGATATCTATCACCATTTTTTAATAAAAGAAATTTATAAGTAAAAAAGATATCTCCAACTCAAGACCAAAATCGAAGACCAAATTATACAGAACTTTCATGATAGAGCAAAACATTGACTCAGACGATGCACATAAACTAAATCTCAATGATTTGACCATGCAATGGCATCCTACTTCAAATTCCATGTCTTTATACTCCACAACATATAGGTCATGTTTGGTTCATGGAATGGAACAGGGTGGGAATAAAATTGCTACTCCACGGAATGGAATAGCTATTCCTTTTTCTATCCTATTCCAATGTTTGGTTCAATATTAAAATAATATATGGAATATGTCATATTCCAAAATATACATTGCTTTCATTTTAGCGCAAAATAATTCCACGAGCTGAGTTGACATGCCAAACTTATCATTCTATCTTCACCTTATTTCCAATAACAGAGAGATATTACATAATTTATTTACCTATCCTAATTTTACTTTACCTTACGATGGTGGGAAATCACAGGTCTAGAGTTCCAAATTTAGTGCATTTTGTCCAGCACAATGCCCCATAACTGATCAAAGAGCAGGATTGTAAAGAGTGACCGCTGATGTCTTCAAGATATAATTCGATATTGACCACGCGGTATTTATCAAACAAATGATTGTTTCTAAGATCATCACACGGATCATATCCAACAAACACATGTTCCTTCGTCACAGTTCTTGTATCATACCAGCCCCCAAAGTAGTAATAGAAATCACTGAAGTCTCCGTTCTCATTTTGAAAATGGTATTTACATTTCACTCGGAGACCAGACCTATCACTAACACCATGGAATGCAATAAATGCACAAGTAATGAAACCCAAGAAATCGTTTTTAGCCAAACCTGAAGGCAGCTGGATTTCAGTTGCAAATCTCGGACCCATTGACCACAACACTTTAACTCGAAAGTCATCGTGAATTCTAGGGACGCAAAAACTAGATTCGCCTGCGAATGGAGAAGGTACCTGCAACATGAAGCAAATTAATACGGGAGATGGTGTCGTTACTTAATGCAAGAGATATGAAAAGAAGGAGAAAAAGCATCTTGAGGCCTCTAGTCTTTTGGAGTTTTGTTGATTAAGTTCTTGATCTTTCAGTTTAACATATAAATAACCAATGACTCAATGTGTCAATCAACAAAAATTAAAAAGATGAAGGGCCTTAGGATGCTTTTTTCACTACAACGAATAATACCTCACTGTGCAGCCTATTTGCATAAAGCTGAAATTTTGTCAAGGCATATGATACGATTGTATCCCTCTCAACCGTATTCAACTTGTTACAATTAGTGAAAATGAACTCAAAAATGTTTCCTGCGGCTGCTTGTTGACCTGTATATACGACCCTCAGATTAAGGCAGCCGTGGGCATCTAATCTTGTCAGGTTTGGGGGGAGCTCAGGTAATGACACAAGACGAATGCAATTTCTCACACCAAGATACTGCAAATCGAATAGCCCTTTGAGGCTTGAAGTTATTTCTATAAATGGATTTCCACTTGATCCAAAGCCTCTAGTGACGACAAACAGCCAATGAAATGAGGCACAACAAATAAACCACAATTATTGAGATACAGCTTACGTAGATATTGTATCTGCAATCCTTGTTTAGGAGAACATTTCATACCATAAAGGCAAAGATATCTACAGTTTTTCAACTCCAAACTTGATAGCGCCTTCAACTTTTGAATTGGTGAAGGCAGCTCTTTTATAGCTGTTCCATCCAGATAGAGATATCTCAAAGAATTCATATCCTCTGAAATTTTTGGGAAATTGTCAAATTTACAGCAGCCCGAGAGATTAAGCTTTTGCAGATGTTTCAACTTACAAATACTGCTTGGAAGAGAATGTAATCTGGTGCAGTTTTGCAGATTCAGTTCAACAAGTTCAAAGGATTGCTGTATCGCCGAGGGAATTTCTTCTATTGCAGTGCCATCTAAACACAACTTCTTGATTTGTATTGAAACCTCTGGAAACTTTGTGATGCTAGAGCAGCCAGAAAGAACCAATTGCTCTAGAGATGCCAACCGAGAAATATCACTGGGAAGATTCTTCAGTCTTTTGCAATTCATGAGATCCAAACAACACAGCCTGGAGAGCTGACCAATTGAAGAAGGAATCTCCACAATTGCAGTCCCACTTAAGTACAAGTATTTCACTTCCCCACAAATCTTGGGAAACCGGGTAATATTTGAGCAACCAGAAAGATCAATGATCACAAGAGCTTTTAACAAATGCATACTTTTTGGAAGATTATGGAGCTGTTTGCAGTCCTTCAAATTCAATGTAATAAGTCCACGGACCTTCCCAATTGACTCTGGAAGTTCTTCTATAGCTGTCTTGTTTAAATTTAAATAAGTCAAGTTTTCAGAGAACTCGGGAAATCTCCTAAGATATGAGGAACCAGAAAGATTAAGTGTTTTGAGAGATCTCCATTGAGCGCCAGTGGGAAGGCTTGACAGGCTTTTGCAGCATCTCATGTCCAAAAGAACAAGTTGATCTAGAAACTGAATTGATGGATGAACTTCTGCCAAGCTAGTACAATGCGCAAAAATCAAGCTCTCAAGATTCTTTGCCAGCGAGAGGTCTGGAAGTGCAAGTAAGTTCTTACAATTACTGAGATTCATCTCTTTCAAACTCACAAGATGCTACAAAAACAATAAACTGACTTCAGTAAATTACTTACACCAAACGCATTGAGGCCCAAAAAAATGGTGAAAAGATATTACCTGCATTCCTGACCACAGTTGTTTTACGTTGCTGTATGTCAGGTTAAGTTCAACTAGATTTTCTGCTTCAAACTTTGGAGGCATGGAGCTTAATGGGTATTCTTCCCAGTGAAGATAGATCAATTTATCTGATAGAAAGTCTAGGCCATCAGGAAGATACAATTTACAGCAGTTTCCAAATCCAGCACCGTAGATTTTCAGCAATCTGAGATTATGCATGTTGGCAAAGGCTTTTGAGCTCAAATTCACTTTTGGGATTTTCGATGTATCTAAAAATATCCCTTCAACCTTTTCAGATCCCTAAAAATCAAAGTAACAAAAATATCAAGCTTAAATTCTACATGCAATTAAAATTTCCGTAAATTATTTCAATTGTACTTTGATGAGGGAAAGTTTTATATATATATATATATATATATATATATATATATATATATATATATATATATATATAGGCAGGGGTCTAACCAGATTTTTAGTCAATAGTTGGTAGACATCGGCATGACTCCACAATCTACTGCGCTTACCCAGCTCTTTAATTGATTCTTGGCGAACGATTTCATGAGCCATTTCTTGCAATAAATCATGCACATCTAACTTGTTTCCAAGGATAGTAATAAGGCATCTATCAACAAGAACACTAATTCCAATTCTGGCCGAGAAACCACAACCATCCATTATTCTCTGTACAAAATCAACTTGCTGCCCCGTAAAAAAACATGCAATATCAAGAAACATACATTGCTCTTCTTCATCCAGTGTGTCAAAACTCGCCCGCAACACGCTGAAAATTTCAGGCTGAGGAATTCTACCAAGTTTGTGCAGTGCACTTTCCCACTCTTGTTTCCCTCTGCCAAATAAAAAAGATCCCAAAACTTTGAGTGCCAAGGGATTTCCCCGAGCATAATTCACCGCCCTTTCAGATAGCTCCATATATTCTGCTGGAGGATGGTTTTTCTTAAGAGCATTCAAACTGAATAGTTGAAGAGCATCATCATCATTTAATCCTTGAACTTCATATAGTTCATCAACTATGTTCTTCAGAACTTGCTTATCTCTAGATGTCAATATAATTCTGGTACCCAAGCCAAAATTTTGTGTTCCGATCAGCTCATCTATTTGGCTAACAGAATCAATGCCATCCAAAACAAGCAACATCTTCTCGTGTTGGAGCATGCCATTCGCAACTTGACAAAGCTTTTCCCTTAGACCAAGTAGCCCACCGCCTACTGATTCTTCCTTGATATTTTTAAGAAAGCAGCAACATTCAAATTGACAAGAGAGAGTGTTAAATATAACTTCGGCAATAGTTGTTTTTCCTATGCCACCCATGCCCCAAATCCCTAGAATACAAACTTCTGACACCCCAATGTGTAATAACTTTGTAGTTTGTTCAATGTGCGATTCTATTCCAATCAAGCCCTTCAAATCTCTCGAGTATGCACGGTTCAATTTCTTCAAAACATCTTCCACAATTTTTTTCACAAGGTCAGCCTCATACCTATTGAAAAGGGAAAAAAAGACTGAGATGAAACATATGGTAAGAGAAACAAATTAAGAAAATAAAGGAGTAAATTTCCACAGTAACATCTTCTTTCAAATATGTCGAATACACAAGAAACTTGATAAAAAGAACTGCATCGATAGTTTTTCTCTGGTAATAGAAGTTTATAACCTTACAATGCTGCAATAGACAAAGAGCAAAAACACTCAATATAGCCAAATAACAAAATTCTTGATTGTCCTTTCTTTCTCACCCAACACCAACACACACACACACACACACACATTTTTTTTTTTTGTGTGTGTGTGTACTCACTAAAACTCGAGTCTCTTGTAACTAACTTCCAATAGGCCCCAATCCACCACTCTCCTAATTTGCAAATCATTCTTTATTCCCATTATTACATTCTCTATCACATGTCATTTCCATGACTAAAGGCATTAACTATATCATGACTTTAGAAAAGTATATTCTGCACCATTTTTCCAATTCAATCGAGATACTCAACAAAACCTGAGCAATTAGTCCTAAAGTGTTAAGTGATTTGAAAGTTCATGTCATGTGGATAACAAATGACAGACATTCCAATTAACGAAACCAAATAATAAATTTATGATGATGATAATAAACATAATAATAATAAAAGAAAATAAAAATAAAGTAAACAAAAGATGTGAATTAAAAAACAAGAGGGAGAATTTTTCTATTTTCCTTTTATTTACTTTTTCATCTTTCTTCCATCCCTTTCTGCTTTTTGGTGAGCCAAATACCAAAGTAACTTGATCAATACCTAATTGCCTCAAGTATGAAGCAAAATACCATAATTTAGCAATCAAATGGCATTGGTCAACAGGAGTCAGGGATTCCTATCAGTTTAGAGTTAGTTTGATGTATAAGTATCAATGTTTAGTGAAAACTGGTCTGGAATACTTTATCTATGTTTTGATCCAGCATTCTAGCAAGATAAAGAATGTTCTAATATGGACCATGGTGCCATCAACCATACACCTTCATCTTTAATAGCAGAAGTTCAGATAGAGTGTGCTATCTATGACCATTCCTAGTGAAAAGCTATATGGATCAAATATAAATTGTCTCAAATGTTGGGTTAACTACCTTACAGATGGAAAACAATATACCTGATATCCTTGGAGGCATATCCAGAAACGCCTGCAACAGTCCTCAAGACAGCTCTCCATCTTGGTAACTTTTCCAATTGGTCCTTAAAATTCGTCTGAAGCTGAAGAAGTGCATCTGCAAAAAGCCCACTTTGTTCTTCCACCTCAAATGGATTTACATGGTAGAAAACTGGTAAAATTGTCTGTCCATGAATTTCCTTGCATTCAAGAATCTTAACCAATTCATCCAAACACCACGGAGAGGATGCATAGTTCTTGGAGAAAATGATAACTGAAATCAAAGAATCTTCAATATTTCTCAAAAGGGAAGGAGTTATCTCTTCCCCTCTTTCAAGGTTATTATCAATGAAGGTCTTGATTTTTTCACGATCCAAAGCCTCATAGAGATGACTAGTAAAATTATAACGGGTGTCTTCCCCTCTAAAGCTAAGAAAGACATCATACTTCCTTTCACGTGAAGCAGCAGAAGAAGAAGATGCCATCATGGATACTTATATGATGAGAAGAGCAATCATACTACCAGAGATCACCTTAAAAAAAAAAAAAAAAAAACAATTAGATGTTGGGTGAAATTTCTATCGGAAATGAAGATTAGAAATTAAGGAGCGATGAACTGACCTGAAGAATGAAATTTTTACTTACGGTTGAAGCAAGAGATACGTCGCAGATCTTTTGTTCTGATATGCAAAAAGAAGAAGAAGAGGGCAAAGACTAAAGAGTGAAGACTCTGGGTCAGTCAATGCTCAGCTTTCCTAGAAATATTCTTACATTCAACTTTTTCTTTCTTTCTTTTCTAATCTTTATTAAAATGAACTTTGGTCCTTTTGGATCAAATCACTGTTGACATTCAGTCCATTAAAAAAAAAAAAAAAAATTAACACCTCTCTACAATAAGTTTACTTGACATACTTATGGACCAATTTGATCCAAAATGGAAGTTCAAAGACAATCTGTTATCCCAAAGTTTGTTTTAGGATAAATTGACTCTCTAAGCCAACTTAAGGAGCAAAATTAACCTTTATCCGTAACATCAGTAGAATAAAAATTACCAGTATATTTTCAAATTAACCAAAGAAAAGAGAGACGTTTAGATAACTTCCAGACCTTTAGTTTCACTTCACAATACTTATATAGACAAAACTTACATATTCAACAGTAGAACTAATGCACACCAAACTTCTCCAGCTCAATACAAGCTGCTCCATTCTTTTATTTTCGTTAACATTAATGGTAGCAGTCTAGCAGATTACATAGCAAAATATCTTACCCATCTCACAACACGTGTCATGGACAGCCTTAATCACCTTCATCTTTCAATTCCACACGACTAGGTGGAGGCAGGTCTTCAATATCAGAGCAGCCAGCTTCAGGATTTGCTACAGATATGCTAAATAGATACATCTTTTGAAGATCTTGGTCCTGTACTATGCAAATCCCACATTTCTTAAATTCGTCTCAGCTGGGTTGGTCTGCTTTCTTCAGATGGATAATCCAGCCTGTGGTTGAAGACGAAGAACATGCAAAGATGATCAAAACTAAGTGCTGAATCCCCAGGGACTGGAAATACATTGAACCAAGCCTGAAACTCTCCATTTTTACTGCTGACCTCAAGCCACCAGTCAGGCTGAGAATTAGGTCTGCTCTTCACAACTGCAAATACAGCGAAACCTGAAATATTCCTCAAATTTTCATCGGGAGAGAGCTGTATTCTCAGAAATGGTCCATCTGCATTCTGATGGTTGAACCAATTTGGAATTGCACTTCCAGGAAAGCAGGTATAAACTTCAGGAAATCTAGTCGCCGGATTCATCATTCCTGTGCCATAAGAAAATTATTTTAGTTTGTGAAAAGTCAAGGAGAAACAAAAGGATAAATGTTCTGGTGTTAATAGAGACCTGCTTACAGAATTTTGTGCAATGGTTCCAAAATTGGCAGTTGTTCTAGTGCTTCATTCGGCACTGAATCAGTGCTACCCACAACAGGTCACTTTCAAGACCTCCCAAAATGTGTATAATCCAGAGTTTGAAAGTGAATTGTTCGCACAAATTTGAATATTTATGGAAGTAATTTACAATAATTAGACATAAACTGATCATAATTTATGGGAGAATAATCACAAAAGTTAAGAGATTCGTGCAATACTCTATCAAAAGTGTACATGAAATCCACAACAATAATTGGGTTTTATCGTTAGTTCAAGTATTTATGGTGTACTATCAGCTCACTTTGGTATCACAGAGATGCTACATGCATAGATGTGGTTGGATATGCTCTGCAAATAAAAATCAAAGAACAAAAGCATATGTAGCTTACCTCAGCGGCACAATCTCTTTATGAGATGAGTAGCACTATTTGAGCAATCTTTTTCACGGCTTCGCTTAGTTTGATTCATATTCTGACTACCACTAAAAAAGGATCCTCCTGATTGGATTAGCTCCTCCATATCTTGATCATGTAATGCGCGCATGCCACATTTCTTGATTCCCTCTCCTTTGCAAGTAAGCAACACCAGAATTTCTCTGGATGGATAACACACTTTTTCCATGTCCAGCCTACTGTTAACCAAACCAAGAACATATAAAGATGATCCGTTGCTACTGGACTGCTACAGGGTCGCACGAGAGGTAAAATATCTGCCATTTCAAAACCATTGAATCTGATACTCCATGATCTAAGCTGATTTAATTTAAAACACGCTTTCCTTTTAAGAAGGATGCAAACAACAAAGCCGAAAATATGGGAACAATTTTCATAAGGCAGTTCTACTCTCAATATGCTTCCAACACCCTGATAGTTGAACCAGCTAGGAATTTCAGTTCCAGGTAAGAACAAGTTAAAGTCCGGAAATGGAAACATAAAGGCCCAATTCATGATCTGCAAGAATTATTACATATGATAAAGCACATTGGAGCAGGAAAAAAGAAAAGTGTTGATGCGGACTGTAGAGAGAGAAAAACCTTATCATCCCAGCTTTTGCAACTTGCGTACTTATTCGCTTGCAGCCAGGTTCTGAAGAAGCAAAGCAGGTAGTTTTTTAGTATAGTGAACTTGCCTTGATAATCCTTCAATTTGGTGCAATTACGAAGATTCAAAACAAACACTTCCATATTGCTTTTTTCCAATAAATTTGGAAGAACTTCCAGTGATGTGCCATTTTCCATACATAGATGCTCAATACTTGATGGAAGATCCGGCAATGACTTGAGCATCTTACAATTGGCAATTCTAAGATCTATGAGCCGTGAAAGTTTGTTGAGACTTGATGGTATGCTTTTGAAATTATTTCCACTTAAATTCAAAATTTCTACCACTGGAATTTTTCCTGACAGATCACTGGGAATTGCCTTGCCTAGAAGATTGCAGTTGCTAAGTTCCAACTCTCTCAAATTAGAAAATGCAGTCAATGAATGCAACAGCGAATCCAGAGGATATTGATTTTGATTTCTCCAAGGCATTAACCAACAAGGAAGAAGAGAACTGAGTGCTTCAGTTATTGGCAATTGCTGTGTACCGATCCCAGCCATATGAAGCTCCTCCAAAGATTTAAGATCCCCCAACTTGTAAGGCAGTTTGGAGAACTTTGTGCAGCCATCCAAATTAAGAATTTTAAGAGACTTCAAATCACATAAGCCACTTGGAAGAGACACTAGGCTTCCGCATAGACTCAGGTTCAAAGAAACAAGCTTTTGTAAAACTCCAATGGATCGATGAACTTCATGTAATCTTAAACAACCTTCAAAATTCAACTTCTTAAGATTTGACATCTCTGTGAAGTCCGGTGTCTTGATCAAATTCTCTGAGTAACTTAGATCAATAACCTTCAGCCACTTCAATCTCGGCTTCTAATTTAAAAGAAAAAAAATCATCTCCAAAAGTTACATGACGAAACTCATTAACAAGATTCACACAACAAATGCCACCATTAATAGAAAACAACAGTTAAATGAAGAAAATTCATAGAAATTAAGGTGATTACATACCTTATCATTCACTAGGAAGTCATAGGCATCCTGAAAAAGCCATATCCTACTAGAGTTTTCAGGGAACTCTCGACGAACAATAGCTTGACCCATTTGTTGAAGCAAGTCATGCATCTTAACACAACGATATGATATATCTATTAGAGATTTATCAACAAGTTCTTTCAGTCCAATCTCAGGATGAAATCCACAACATTCAAGTACTTCCTTTACATAATCCACATTCTTCCCTTTGAAAAAACATGCAATATCTAAGAACAATTTCTTTTGTATCTCCTCCAATCCATCAAAACTTATTTGAAGCTTACTAAGAATTTGTTCATTAGGAATGTCCTTCAGCCTATCCAACATACTCTGCCATTCTCTGACGGATCTGCCATATAAAGTGGAACCCAGAACTGTGAGTGCTACCATGTTTCACCACTTCTGCCAATCAAAATTTCTATCTGATCCAACTTACTAACATCATAAAGTATGACCAAAACCTTCTTACGACTTAGCCTATGTCTTATCTGGTCTGCTCCACTATGGCGATCATATACATCTATATTCCTTTCCATGAGAGTAGCAGATAGAAGCTGATTTTGTAAATAAACTAAACCATACTTTGCTGAGGTTTCTCTAACATCTGCAAGAAAGCAGCGACCTTCAAACTTATCATAAAGTTCCTTGTAAACAACTCTAGCAATTGTTGTTTTGCCTATGCCGCCCATGCCACAGATTCCTATAATTTTAAAATTGTCCAACTGCCCTAAGTCCAAATACCAAATCATGTTCTCCAAACGTGATTCCATCCCAACAAAATCCTTAGCTATGCTATGACTTAGTGTGCTCATCACCTCGTGAATTATGTACCTGACGATTTCTTCAATAAAATCTGATTCATCCCTGTAAAAGGTGCAAGCAAAACAAATATAATTAAATGAACAACTCTTTCCTCACATCGGATGGAGTCACATCATAGAAAATTGGCAAAAGGATTTGCCTCCCACCGGCTTTCTTGCGTTTAGAAATTTGAACGAGTTCGTCCAAGCACCATCTACAAGAAGCATAATTCTTAGAAAAAATGATGAGTAAGACTCTGTACTGATCAATTGCGAGAGGAAGTTGGAGAAGAAGGGCTTCTCCTTTAGTAAGCTCTCTATCATCCTCGAAGGTGATAATACCTTGCCGACAGAGCTCTTTATAGAGATGGGCAGTAAAATTACTCCTAGTATCTTCGCCTCTGAAACTCAGAAACACATCATATTTCAAGGTGAAGACGCCATGAACACGAACGTCGTCAGGCAAGAATTTGACCTCAGAAGAAATTTCTCCAGTATCACATATTGGCGGGTTCGTTAGATCAACGAATGGGATACAATAGGCATTAGATAGTAGTTGGGCCAACAATGAAGACTTCTAAGCCCAATCGAACCATGGGCCAACAATGAAGACTCCTAAGCCCAAGTATCGAACCATGGGCCTCCAAAACTACCAACAACATTGCCCGTCTATGTGCTATTTAAATAGAAGGGATAATTACCTCCTATTTTTCTCCTTCAATAAGTAAATACAATGGCTTGTTAAAGTATTTATATTTCCAAAAATTATATTATTGGTTTATTGGAGTAAATATATTTTACAAATTATATTCATCATATTTTCTTTTAACGTATTATTTCCCTCTCTTTTCAGATAAATCCTATGGTATGCCAGTAGTAGACTACTCACGAACAATAGAAGTACGTCACATTAGCGTTATGTTATCGTGCCGTATTTCAATTGGTAGGAATACACCACACTTGCGTTATGTAACGTACTCCTATTGTCCGAGAGTAGTCTTTTTCCGGCATATATTAGAAAATATCCTTTCTCCAAAAGATTTCTCTTCCTCTTATATTTAGTCTTCTATCTCATCTTCTATAATTAAAAATTATATTTTAATTTCTCTTAATATTCGTTCATTTTTTCGTCATCCGATTTCAGAGTATCTTTTTGGTTTTTTTTCTCTTCAAATTTTATATATATACTGCAAATACTACTTAAATACCAATTTTGTACTAATTTTATACCGCAGCAAACTAGTTTTCTTTAGAGGATACGAATTACAGAAAAATATCATCATGGCTCAAGAGGTGATGCACTCCATGCGTATTAGGAAGGACAGAAGGGGCTTAATGGCTATGAAGGTTGATTTGGAGAAGGCGTATGATCGTTGGAGATGAGATTTTATTGAGGATACTTTGTATGATATTGGCATCCCTGGTTCTCTTATTAAGGTTATTATGCTTTGTACCAGGACCAGCTCCATGCAGATATTATGGAATGGGTCGATGACTCAATCCAGTCACCCTTGTAGAGGAATTCGCCAAGGAGATCCTATGTCTCCTTACTTGTTCGTCTTGTGTATGGAAAGACTGGTCCAGGGTATTAATAAAGCAGTCCATCTTAAGCATTGGCTTCCTATTCAGCTGAATTGATCTCGTCCTGATCTTACTCATCTTTTCTTTGCCGATGATATGTTAACCATTCAAAGAATCCTGGATTATTTTTGCTTGAACTTTGGGCAGAAAGCCCGTATTGCTAAAATTCTCATCTTCTTTTCCCCTAATGTGGCGCGTGGGCTGGCTAATTTCTTTGGTTTCAAGCAAACGACTGATGTGGATCTCTATTTGGGGGTTCTTATGCTTCATTCCAGGATCTCTAAACAGACTTATAATTACATTATTGAGTCTATCCAAGGGAAATCATGTGGCTGAAATGCTAGTAAGCTGTCTTTAGCTGGTCGAATTACTATAGCAAAGTCTATGCTGAGGTCCAGGGGTAATAGGTGTGCTGAATTTCTTGCTAACTTTGCCTTCTCCAAGCCTATTGGTGGCCATTTCTTCGACGTTCCTCCTGATGGGTTGATGGATTTGATTCTTCAAGACGTTGTGGGGATGGCTTTCCCTTGTCTGTCTCAACTAGAACTGCAAGATTAGAATCTAAGAGGTACAAGAAACTTGTATAAATATTTGAAGAATTTTTAATCAAATTTCATCATTAATCTATGTTGCATTTGTGTCTTTATGAAATTTGGAGTTTCATAAATACATTTTGCAAAACTACAACCACAACATGAAAATTACAAAACCATCAAAACAATACATTACATAGTTCATTTACCTCTAATATACTACCTTACCTTAACTTCAACAATCCTCCATCCCGGGGCTCAATGTTCCAAAACTAGTGTATTTTGTCAAGTTGGATACTCCACAGCTGACCACAACACGCAGTATCATAGAGGATGACCACTAATGGTCGTTTTTGAGATCTATACACGGATCATATCCAACGAACAAATGTTCATCCCCTAACAATTCTTGTGTCGTACCAGCCTCCATAGTAGAAATGGAGATCATTAGAGTCTACATTCTCAACCACACCTGTCACTAACACCATGGAATGCAATAACATCACAGATAATGAAACCAAAGAAGCCATTTTTAGCCAAACCTCAAGGCAGCTGGATTTCATTTGCAACTCGGCAACTTGTATTCCTTGAGAAAAGATACAAGATTCCTTTATCAATTGGAGACAAATAGAGATCAGATTCCTGTGTCATCCATGTCTGCTATACCTTCTGAAGGAATCAGCTAATTCTATCTTCACTGAGCAAGGGCTTGGTACTTACTCTTACTTGCCACATTCTACTTGTGACTAGATCTTTAAGGTTTTCAATCACGTACTGACCTGCATCATTTGAACTAATTTGTCAAAAAAAAAAAAAAAAAAAAAAGAAAAAGAAAAAATCAAATTCGAAGACCAGATTATACATAACTTTCATGTTAGAGCAAAATATTTGATTAGACAATGCACCTAAACTAAATCTCAATGATTTGACCATGCAATGGCATCCTACTTCAAATTCCATGTCCCCATACTCCACAACATATGGTGATCTGATTTGGATGTTAGGTTATATGGTGAGTCAACGCTCAGCTTGCCTAGAAATAATCTTACATTTAACTTTTCTTTCTCTCTTTTCTTATCTTTGAATATTATGTTGACATTCAGTCCATTAAAGAGAAAAAAAAAAATAATACCTCTCTACCATAAGTTTACTTGACATATTCAGTGACCAATTTGATCCAAAATGGTTCAAAGACAATCTGTTATCCCAAAGTCTGTTTTAGGATAAATTCACTCACTGAGCCAACCTAAGGAGCAAAATTAACCCTTTATCCGTAACATCAGTAGAATGAAAAATACAAACATATTCCCATCAAATACATGAGAAGCCAATAAAGCATACCATCCCAAAAATAAAGTTGTCCGTAAGTTTAAAATGAAACAAATGGAACAAACAGCACTATATTCACCAAACTATAGCAGCTACTTCTGTGGCACCAATTAAAACTTATATGCGAAATTCACAAAAAGATTCAACCTTTAGCCATAAAAAGAACAAAAGATCCAGCTTTTTTTGCAGATAATAGATAATAGAAAATAGAAAAGTATTTTATGAAATTAAACTCTATTTGGCCCCTCATTTTGTCTCTTCCTGCCCTTTGATACACATAGAACAAACTCACAGTTTACAGTCTCACTCCTTCATTCAGCAACCAAAAAGAGGAAAAGAAAAAGGACTGATTCATAAATTGACAGACCTGTGTTGGGATTATAGAGAGACTAGATTTTCTTCTGGAAAGTGTAGTCAGCCAAGAGAATCCGGACCCAAACGCGGGCTCCAACCCCTTTTTCCCCTTTGGCTTCGAATTGAGAATGGAACCTCCAATTCCAGATACAAGGAGGACCGGGTCACGGTCGGGCTCAGCATAGCCCGTGCTGTCATTTCCAAAACAAGGGCAGAAGCAGAAGTCTTTCGGCATTGTTGGGAAGGACCCAGATTTTGATTTGGATAAAGAGAGCCGCAAATGGATGTCAGTTGGCTTCAGCCTTCAAGGAGCAGAATACCGTTGGTTTACCATGACTACAGTGAGGCAACAAGTTTCCTTGATTATTAATATATTATACTTTTTTTTTTTTCATTCTTTACCTGTTTTTATTTTTTATTTTCATTATTTTCTCTCTTCGAAATTTGCTACTATTTAATTAATCCATTCCGGTAGATCCAATTATTTGTTTTAAACTAATTTGGTTGGTCAGTTTGAAGTTGTTCAGTCACTCTATCAATTGAAACATATTAGTACGCTAGAACTCGAACTCAAAATCTCATTTTAAATAATAAGATTATTACAATTCAAAACAATTTGTATTGATTTAAATTAAAATAATAGAAATAAAAATCTAACTTAATATTAAGAGATTAAAGATTTTTACAAAACTCAAGTTAATCTTATTAAACAATTTTAAAAAATTTAGTAGCTTTTAAATTAGTTGTTAACTTTAATATTCTTTTCAATATGTGGCTTAGAACATATAGTACTCAGTTTGAGAATTTGTTGACTTTATTATCGTATGTTCATGACAATTCTAGCAGCAACAATCAATTAAATATACAGGTATTCATGACAATTTCTTTAGCTATCCTCTATGATTTGTATTACTACACTTTGGTTTATTAATTTTAATTTTTTAAAATCATAAGAAAATTATTTTAATGAGAAATACAAATTTATAAAATTAGATTTATTTCAACCAAATTTAGTAAAATACGTACTTGTGAAGAAAAAATAAATTTAGGGAAAGAACATAATAATAATAATAATAATAATAATAATAGAGCAATTGGGACGTTTTCTTGTTGTGAATGGAGTCAGCTGTACCCACCCATCAGTAAGTCAACTCTCATTTGCTGACTGGTACGTAGATTCATTTAGTTAGGCATCAAACTTCTTTGTATTTTAGTTTGCAAGTAAGCACAAACAATTTTCAAAAATACCACTAACAATGATAACAAAGTTCAATTTTATCCCTACTGTATAAAATAAACAAATTAAGGGTTCAACGTTGTTACCAAATAGAGATAATTAGGTCATTCACTAATAAAGTTTAACCAAGATAAAATCACAATAACCAAAATGTGTAATAAATTATGAGAATTTAATTATTAGGAGTAGCTGTGGTTTTAAAATTGTCAATATTATACATTAGTTATATTTGGTAATGTTGAGCAATGTTAAAATCAGACTAGAAAACGAATATGTGTAGGTATCGGTTTGCGGTTTGACCGATAGTTGAACGGGATATTTATTTTTAAAAAAATTTTATTTAATAATATATTACAATGAATTATGGTTTAATTGGTTTAGAAAAATATTATTTAATAATATGTTATAGTAAATTAAGATTATTTTCGACGGCTGAGATTTTTAATCAAATCGACAGATCCATAATTGATTCGTGGTTGAAGTGGTTAAACTGACCGATCTAGTCCGATTTTGAAAACATTGATGTTGAGCATTCAATTTTCATGCCAACATTGCGGTTATAATTTATTTATTTTGTTTACATGATGTATATATAATTTAAATATATGACCCATAAATAATAATAATAATAATAATAATAATAATAATAATAATAAGATATCTATCACCATTTTTTAATAAAAGAAATTTACAAGTAAAAGAGATATCTTCAACCCAAGATAAGTGAAAGTCTTAAAATTACCACACAATAATTTATGAAAAGGTTTTTCTATTATTTTACCTAAAGAGATTCCAACAACAACAGAAATTAAAAACAAATGTGGTTTCACAAAATTCGCTTTCTTACTAATAAAATGGTTACCCTCATAAGTTGAGTTCACCACCACGGCACCATAAATAATAAACATCATTAATTTATAAAATTCACGAAATCTTGTTGTTGGATTAACTTACGCCACATAATTTGAGTTTATCAAATAGTCCCTTTGATTTTTTTAATATGTCGTTTTAACTTTTTAAATTTGTTCTTTTTTATATGTCGTTTTATATTATATTCTTCGACATCGTTTAAGATACCATGAGCCGCTCAACTTCTTTCTCCTGCAATAATTGTAAATTGTTTTAATTGAAATTGTTTTAATTGAGTACAGCTTTCAATTCGAAAAAATAATTTAATTGTATTTTTCATATATATAAAGAATTATAAATAGAGATTGACATGCCAAACTTATCATTCTATCTTTACCTTATTTCCAATAGCAGAGATATTACATAATTCATTTACCTATCCTAATTTTACTTTACCTCACTCCAAACATCCTGTAAGACACCAGCTAGAAACATCCGAGATCCGATCGTCTGTCCCTAGAAACAAAAGCCAGGTTCGCCTCATACCAACTTAAAACATCCAGGATCCGATCGTCTGTCTCCACAAACAAACAGGTGTCTTTCCAGTATGCTTTGTTCTCAAGCACATGCTTCCACAAATGTTTTTTCCCAAATTCAGTGTATTTTGTCAAGCACAGAGCCCCATAACTGACCAAAGAGCAGGATTGTAAAGGGTGACCGCTGATGTCTTCAAGATGTAATTCGATATTGACCACACGGTATTTATCAAACAAATGATCATTTCTAAGCTCATCACATGGATCATATCCAACAAACAAATGTTCCTCCGTCACACTTCCTGTATCATACCAGCCCCCAAAGTAGCAATGCAAATCTCTAAAGTCTCCGTTCTCATTTTGAAAATGGTAGTTACATTTCACTCGGAGACCAGACCTGTCACTAACACCATGAAATGCAATAAATGCACAACTAATGAAGCCCAAGAAATCGTTTTTAGCCAAACCTGAAGGCAGCTGGATTTCAGTTGCTAATCTTGGACCCATTGACCACATCACTTTAGTTCCAACCATAATGTCATTGTAAAATCTAGGGAAGCAAAAACTAGATTCCCCTGCTAATATAGAAGGCACCTGCAACGTGAAACAAATTAATATGGGAGATGGTGTCGTCACTTAATGCAAGAGATATGAAAAGGAGAAAAAGCATCTTGAGGCCTCTAATCTTCTGGAGTTTTGTTGATTAAGTTCTTGATCTTTCAATTTAACATATAAATGGCCAACGGCTTTTTTTGTCGATCAACAAAAATTAAAAAGATCAAGGGCCTTTGGATGCTTTTTTCTCTACAAAGAATAATACCTGACTGTATAGCCTTTCTGCATAAAGCTGAAATTTTGTGACAGCATATGATAGGATTTTCCTCCTTTCAGACATCCTCAACTTGTTACAATTAGTGAAAATGAACTCGAAAATGTTTCCTGCGGCTCCTTGTTCATCCATACGTATGGAGCTCAGATTAAGGCAGCCGTGGGCATCCAATCTTGTCAGGTTTGGGGGAAGTTCAGGTAATGACCGAAGACGAATGCAATTTCTCACACCAAGATATTGCAACTCCAAAAGCCCTTTGAGGCTTGAAGTTATTTCTATAAATGGATTTCCACTTAGATCCAAAGCTTCTAGTGACGATAAACAGCCAATGAAATGAGGCACAACAGATAAACCACAATTATTGACATACAGCTTACGTAGATATTGTATCTGCAATCCTTCTTTAGGAGAACATCTCATGACATAAAGGCAAAGATATCTACAGTTTTTCAACTCCAAACTTGATAGCACCTTCAACTTTTGAATTGGTGAAGGCAGCTCTTTTATAGCTGTTCCATCTAGATAAAGATATCTCAAAGAATTCATATCCTCCAAAATTTCTGGGAAATGGTCAAATATACAGCAGCCCGAGAGATTAAGCTTTTGCAGATGTTTCAACTTACAAATACTGCTTGGAAGAGTACGTAATCTGGTGCAGTTTTGCAGATTCAGTTCAACAAGTTCAAAGGATTGCTGTATCGACGAGGGAATTTCTTCTATTGCAGTGCCATCTAAACACAACTTCTTGACTTGTATTGAAACCTCCGGAAACTTTGTGATGCTAGAGCAGCCAGAGAGAACCAATTGCTCTAGAGATGCCAAACTAGAAATATCACTGGGAAGATTCTCCAGTCTTTTGCAGTTCATGAGATCCAGACATAACAGCTTGGAGAGAAGACCAATTGAAGAAGGAATCTCTACAATTGTAGTCCCACTTAAGTACAAGTATTTCACTTCCCCACAAATCTTGGGAAACGTGGTAATATTTGAGCAACCAGAAAGATCAATGATCACAAGAGCTTTTAAAAAATGCATACTTTCTGGAAGATTATGGAGATGTTTGCAGTCCTTCAAATTCAATGTAATAAGTCCACGGACCTTCCCAATTGACTCTGGAAGTTCTTCTATAGCTGTCTTGTTTAAATTTAAATAAGTCAAGTTTTCAGAAAACTCAGGAAACCTACTAAGATATGAGCAGCCAGAAAGATTAAGCGTTTTGAGAGATCTCAATTTTACGCCAGTGGGAAGGCTTAACAGGCTTGTGCAGCATCTCATGTCCAAATCAACAAGTTGATCTAGAAACTTAATTGATGAATCAACTTTTTCCAAGCTAGCACAATGCGCAAAATTCAAGCTCTCGAGATTCTTTGCCAGCGTGAGGTCTGGAAGTGCAAGTAAGTTCTTACAATTACTGAGATTCATCTCTTTCAAACTCACAAGATGCTACAAAAACAATAAACTGCCTTCAGTAAATTACCTACACTAAACGCATTGAGGCCCAAACAAATGGGGAAAAGATATTACCTGCATTCCTGACCAAAGTTGTTTTACGTTGCTGTATGTCAGGTTAAGTTCAACTAGATTTTCTGCTTCAAACTTTGGAGGCATGGAGCTTAGTGGGTATTCTTCCCAGTGAAGATAGATCAATTTATCTGATAGAAAGTCTAGGCCATCAGGAAGATACAATTTACAGCTGTTTCCAAATCCAGCACCGTAGATTTTCAGCAATCTGAGATTATGCATGTTGGCAAAGGCTTTTGAGCTCAAATTCACTTTTGGGATTTTCGATGTATCTAAAAATATCCCTTCAACCTTTTCAGATCCCTAAAAATCAAAGTAACAAAAATATCAAGCTTAAATTCTACATGCAATTAAAATTTCCAAAAATTATTTCAATTGTACTTTGATGAGGGAAAGTTTATATATATATATATATATATATATATATATATATATATATATATATATATATGGTCTAACCAGATTTTTAGTCAATACTTGGTAGACATCGGCATGACTCCACAATCTACTGCGCTTACCCAGCTCTTTAATTGATTCTTGGCGAACGATTTCATGAGCCATTTCTTGCAATAAATCATGCACATCTAACTTGTTTCCAAGGATAGTAATAAGGCATTTATCAACAAGAACACTAATTCCAATTCTGGCCGAGAAACCACAACCATCCATTATTCTCTGTACAAAATCAACTTGCTGCCCCGTAAAAAAACATGCAATATCAAGAAACATACATTGCTCTTCTTCATCCAGTGTGTCAAAACTTGCCCGCAACACGCTGAAAATTTCAGGCTGAGGAATTCTACTAAGTTTGTGCAGTGCACTTTCCCACTCTTGTTTCCCTCTGCCAAATAAAAAAGATCCCAAAACTTTGAGTGCCAAGGGATTTCCCTGAGCATAATTCACCGCCTTTTCAGATAGCTCCATATATTCTGCTGGAGGATGCTTTTTCTTAAGAGCATTCAAACTGAATAGTTGAAGAGCATCATCATCATTTAATCCTTGAACTTCATATAGTTCATCAACTCTGTTCTTCAGAACTTGCTTATCTCTAGATGTCAATATAATTCTAGTACCCAAGCCAAAATTTTGTGTTCCGATCAGCTCATCTATTTGGCTAACAGAATCAATGCTATCCAAAACAAGCAACATCTTCTTGTGTTGGAGCATGCCATTTGCAACTTGACAAAGCTTTTCCCTTAGACCAAGTAGCCCACCACGTACTGATTCTTCCTTGATATTTTTAAGAAAGCAGCAACATTCAAATTGACAAGAAAGAGTGTTAAATATAACTTCGGCAATAGTTGTTTTTCCTATGCCACCCATGCCCCAAATCCCTAGAATACAAACTTCTGACACCCCAATGTGTAATAACTTTGTAGTTTGTTCAATGTGCGAGTCTATTCCAATCAAGCCCTTCAAATCTCTCGAGTATGCACGGTTCGATTTCTTCAAAATATCTTCCACAATGTTTTTCACAAGTTCAGCCTCATTCCTGTTGAAAAGGGAAAAAAAAAAAAGACTGAGATGAAACATATGGTAAGAGAAACAAATTAAGAAAATAAAGGAGTAAATTTCCACAGTAACATCTTCCAAATATGTCGAATACACAAGAAACTTGATAAAAAGAACTGCATCGATAGTTTTTCTCTGGTAATAGAAGTTTATAAACTTACAATGCTGCAATAGACAAAGAGCAAAAACACTCAATATAGCCAAATAACAAAATTCTTGATTGTCCTTTCTTTGTCACCCAACACCAACACACACACACACACACACACACACATATTTTGTGTGTGTGTGTGTGTGTGTGTGTACTAACTAAAGCTAGAGTCTCTTGTAACTAACTTCCAATAGGCCCCAAACCACCACTCTCCTAATTTGCAAATTATCCTTTATTCCCATTATTACATTCTCTATCACATGTCATTTCCATGACTAGAGGCATTAACTATATCATGGCTTTAGAAAAGAATATTCTTCCCCATTTTTCCAATTCAATCGAGATACTCAACAAAACCTGAGCAATTAGTCCTAAAGTTTAAGTGATTTCGAAGTTCATGTCATGTGGATACCAAATGACAGACATTCAAATTTCCAAAACCAAATAATAAATTTATGATGATGACAATAAACAAAGTAATAACAATAATAAAAAAAAAAAAAAAAACCAAGTAATGAATAAAAAAAAAAGAGGGAGAATTTTTCTATTTTCCTTTTATTTGCCTTTTCTTCTTTCTTCCATCCCTTTCTGCTTTTTGGTGAGCCAAATACCAAAGTAACTTGATCAATACCTAATTGCCTCAAGTATGAAGCAAAATACCATAATTTAGCAATCAAATGGCATTGGTCAACAGGAGTCAGCGATTCCTATCAGTTTAGAATTAGTTTCATGGATGGGTATCAATGTTTATCTATGTTTTGATCTAGCATTCTAGCAAGATAAAGAATGTTCTAATATGGACCATGGTGCCATCAACCATACACCTTCATCTTTAATAAAAGAAGTTCAGACAAATGATACAGTGCGCTATCTAGGAGCATTCCTAGTGAAAAGCTATATGGGTCAAATATTAATTGTCTTAAATGTTGGGTTAGCTACCTTACAGTTGGAAAATAATATACCTGATATCCTCGGAGGCATATCCAGAAACGCCTGCAACAGTCCTCAAGACAGCTCTCCATCTTGGTAACTTTTCCAATTGGTCCTTAAAATTCGTCTGAAGCTGAAGAAGTGCATCTGCAAAAAGCCCACTTTGTTCTTCCACCTCAGATGGATTTACATGGTAGAAAACTGGTAAAATTGTCTGTCCATGAATTTCCTTGCATTCAAGAATCTTAACCAATTCATCCAAACACCATGGAGAGGATGCATAGTTCTTGGAGAAAATGATAACAGAAATCAAAGAATCTTCAATAACTCTCAAAAGGGAAGGAGTTATCTCTTCCCCTCTCTCAAGGTCATTATCAATGAAGGTCTTGATTTTTTTACAACACAAAGCATCATAGAGATGACTAGTAAAATTATAACGGGTGTCTTCCCCTCTAAAGCTAAGAAACACATCATACTTCCTTTTACGTGAAGCAGCAGAAGAAGAAGATGCCATCATGGATACTTATACGATGAGAAGAGCAATCACACTACCAGAGATCACCTTTAAAAAAAAAAAAATACAATTAAATGTTAGGTGAAATTTCTATCGGAAATGAAGACTAGAAATTAAGGACCAATGAACTGACAGTTGAAGCAAGAGATACGTCGCAGATCTTTTGTTCTGATATGCAAAAAGAAGAAGAAGAGTGCAAAGACTAAAGAGTGAAGACTCTGGTTCAGTCAATGCTCAGCTTTCCTAGAAATAATCTTGCATTCAACTTTTTCTTTCTTTCTTCCAAGTTGGCTACTACTTAGTAGGGTCAATCTGCATTAAAATGAACTTTGGTCCTTTGGATCAAATCACTGTTGACATTCAGTCCATTAAAAAAAAATTAAAAAAATTAAAACCTCTCTACATAAGTTTACTTGACATACTTATGGACCAGTTTGATCCAAAATGTCAAGTTCAAAGACAATCTGTTATCCTAAAGTTTGTTTTAGGATAAATTGACTCTCTGAGGCAACTTAAGGAGCGAAATTAACCCTTCATCCGTAACATCAGTAGAATAAAAAATACGAACCTATTCTCAAATTAACCAAACAAAACAGAGAGGTTTATCAATTCATGAGAGATGACTTCCGCACACATTTAGTTTCACTTCACAGTACTTATATAGACAAAAGTTACAAGTGCATATTCAACAGTAGAACTAATGCACACCAAACGTCTCCAGCTCAATACATGCTGCTCCATTCTTTTATTTTTGTTAACATTAATGGTTGCAGTCTGGCAGATTACATAGCAAAATATCTTACCCATGTCACAACACATGTGTCATGTACAGCCTTAATCACCTTCATCTTTCAATTCCACGCCATAAGGTGGAGGCAGGTCTTCAATATCAGAGCATCCAGCTTCAGGATTTGCTACAGATATGCTAAATGGATATATCTTTTGAAGATCTTGTCCTGTACTATGCAAATCCCACATTTCTTAAATTCGTCTCAGCTGGGTTGGTCTGCTTTCTTCAGATGGATAATCTAGCCTCTGGTTGACGACGAAGAACATGCTAAGACGATCAAAACTAAGTGCTGAATCCCCATGAACTGGAAATACATTGAACCAAGTCTGAAACTCTCCATTCTAACTGCTGACCTCAAGCCACCAGTCCGGCTGAGAATTAGGTCTCCTCTTCACAACTGCACATACAGCGAAACCTGCAATATTCCGCAAATTTTTATCGGGAGAGAGCTGTATTCTCAGAAAAGGTCCATCTGTATTCTGATGGTTGAACCAATTTGGAATTGCACTTCCAGGAGAGCAGGTATAAACTTCAGGAAATCTAGTCACCGGATTCATGCATTCCTGTGCCATAAGAAAAGTATTTTAGTTTGTGAAAAGTTAAGGAGAAACAAAAGGATAAATGTTCTGGTGTTATACAGACCTGCTTACAGAATTTTGTGCAATGGTTCCAAAATTGGCAGTTGTTATAGTGTTTCATTGGGCACTGAATCAGTGCTACCCACAACAGGTAACTTCCAAGCCATGTATGTAGATATCATATCTACTTCGTCCTGATAGTCATTCAGCTTGGAGCAATTTGAAAAACCTATATAAAAACTACTTCTTTTGCCACATAATCTGAGCTTGTCAGATAACATTGGGAGAGTCTGCAGTGAAGTGCAGTTTTCCATTGTCAGATATTTAACACTTGATGGGAGAGGTGGCAAGGACTGAAGACTTTTGCAATTCCCAAACTCCAAATATTTAAGTTTCGCAAGTGGAAGACTTTCCAAAGAAATGCACCCTTTCACATTTAGGCTTTTAATATTTGAAGGAAGATCAGGCAATGGTTGGAGCCTCTGGCAATTAGTAGCCTTAAGAGATATTAATCAGGAAAGAGAAACATCGCAGATCTTTTGCTCTGATATGATGATTTGATTTGGATGTTAGGGAGAGCATTAAGTGGGTAAAGAGTAATGGGTTTGGGTCAGCTTGCCTTGAAATTATCGTCTACTTAATTGACTTTTTCTTTCTGTGTTTTCCTTTTTCTTTGAAATACATTACCCCTGTTTTTTGTTCCATTCTTCAAGCAAAGCTCATACAACTTTGTACTTTCATTCTCTCTTCTAAAACTTCCATTCTCATTATATATGTAATTCTTTAGCATTGGTATTATGACACACGTGAGCAATCTAAGCTTCATCTTGATGAGGGTTTTGGCACTCAAGCCATGTATGTAGATATCGTATATACTTCATCCTCATTGTCATTCAGCTTGGAGAAATTTGAAAAACCTATATAAAAACTACGTGTCTTGCCAAATAAAATTGGGAAAGTCTGCAATGAAGAGCAGTTTTATGCAAAGAGGTGGTGATTAGGACTGAAGACTTCTCCAATTCCCAAACTCCATATCTCAATTATGAGAGTGTAAATTAAAAGATTAAAAAAAGCTCCTAAAATTGATGCACCATTTCACATTCAAACCTTCAATATTTAAAGATCAAGCAAACCATTGTAGCCTCTTCCAATGAAGAATCAAATTCACAATCATTTTTCTGTAACAAAACAATACTTTACATAGTCCATCTACTTTACTTTAATACATGCATGCTCAAACCTACAATCCTGAACCGAATGGAGAGACCACCTGAATCTTAGCCATGGCAACAGGGGTTTCAGTCGAGGCAACCAACCCATGCGCCTCAGCCGCAAAGCAAGTCAAGTATGTCTCTTAAACAAGTTGTTACTGTTTTCGCTAATAGCTTGCAACGACATCAACCAGAAACCAAGTCTAGTATTTTGAATTTGGAGAACCAAAAGGCACAGCTGTGGGAAAGATGGAGAATTAATTGAGGTGAAGATTACTTGCGTGAAGAAACATTTGTTTATTTTAAAAGATTCCTGCCTTTTTTTGTTTCAAAATGGAAAATTGTCATGTTCGGTATCTATTTTTAATCAAATTTATCAATTGAAGATTTGTATTTTTATTAACATTTCAAAAGTGTACTTTTTATATCTATTATATAAATGTAGATCACAATTAAAGAGTGTCGCACAATGTCCTTTGACATATGATTGTTGAGTTTGTACTTTAGCTTGCAATTAGTACGTTTTAACGACTACTTCTGACAAACTTCAGCAAAATCATTAACCAAATTATGAAGATACAAGATACAAGATTCATCTATCAATTGGAGACAAATAGAGATCAGATTCCTATGTCTATCCATGTCTGCTAATGATATTTGTACGAATCAGCTAATTCTATCTTCACTGAGCAAGGACTTGGTACCTACTCTTACTTGCAACATTCTACTTGTGACTACATACTGACCTGCATCATTTCAACTAATTTGTCAAAAAAAAAAAAAAAAAAAAAAAAGTGAAATTCAAAGACCAAAATTATACAGAACTTTCATGTTCAGAGTAAAATATTTGATTAGACAAACCCAATAATTTGACCATGCAATGGCATCCTACTTCAAATTCCATGTAGTCCACAACATCTAATAGTCTGGTGGAAACAAAGCACTAAAACATTTACAATGTGGTCAGATCAATGTCAAGTTGAAAAACCAAATTATACATTACTTTCATTTCAGAGCAAAATCATTGCACGAGCAGAGTTGAAGTGCCAAGCTTATCATTCTAACAAAACGATATTTTACATAATTCGTTTGCCTATCATAATTGTACTTCACCTTACTTTAATAATACTTTATTAAACCCCAGGCCTCCAACTTTAGTGTGTTTTGTCCAGCAGAATGCCCCATAGCTGACCAGAGAGCAGGATTGTAAAGGATGACCGCTGATGTCTTCAAGATATAACTCGATATTGACCACTCAGTATTTATCAAACAAATGATCGTTTCTAAGCTCACCGCACGGATCATATCCAACAAACGCATGTTCCTCCATACAATTCTTGTATCATACCAGCCCCCAAAGTAGCAATGGTAATCACTTAACTATTTCAGGTTTTGTTCTGATATGATGATTTGAGTTGGATGTTAGAGAGAGCATGAACTGGGTAAAGAGTAATGAGTTTGGGTCAGCTTGCCTTTAAATTATCTTCTACTTAATTAACTTTTTCTTTCTGTGTTTCTTTTTTCTTTGAAATACATTACCCATGTTTTTTGTTCTATTCTTCAAGATTATTATATCAAGCACAGCTCATGCAACTTTTTACTTTCATTCTCTCTTCTAAAACTTCCATTCTAATTAAGATTTTTCAATATATATGTAATTCTTTAGCATTGGTTTTATGACACGAATTTTAAATTTCTAAATGATAATGAAAAAACAAGTATATCATAAATTATAATGAAACATGAGCAGTCTAAGCTTCATCTTGAAGAGGGCTTTGGCACTCAAGCCATGTATGTAGATATCATATATACTTCGTCCTGATGTCATTCAGCTTGGAGAAATTTGAAAAACCCATATAAAAACTACGTGTCTTGCCAAATAAAATCGGACACAAATAGAGATCAGATTCCAATGTCTATCCATGTCTGCTAATGATATTTGTACGAATCAGCTAATTCTATCTTCACTGAACAAGGACTTGTTACTTTCAACATTCTACTTGTGACTAGATCTTATAAGGTTTTCAACCACATACCGACCTGCATCATTTGAACTGATTTGTCAAAAACAAAATGTCAAATTTAAAGAACTTTCATGTTAGAGTAAACTATTTGATTAGACAATGCACCTAAATTAAATCTCAATGATTTGACCATGCAATGCCATCCTACTTCAAATTCCATGTCCTTGTACTCCACAGCATAGAATGGTATGGTGGAAACAAAGCACTAAAACATTTACAATGTGGTCAGATCATGAACTTCCAAGAATGTATTGACCCGCCTTATTTTAAACTTATTTATCAGAAAATGTCAAGATGAGAAACCAAACTACACATTACTTTCATTTTAGAGCAAATAATTCCAGCAGCACAGTTGAAGTGCCAAACTTATCATTCTATCTTTACCCAATAACAGAGATATTACATAATTCATTTACCTATCATAATTTTACTTTACCTTCAACCATCCTCTATGAAAAACCCCAGGCCTCGTGTTCCAAATTTAGTGCATTTCGTCCAGCACATTGCCCAATAACTGACCAAAGAGCAGGATTGTAAAGGGTGACCGCTGATGTCTTCAAGATATAATTCGATATTGACCACACGGTATTTATCAAACAAATGATTGTTTCTTAGATCATCACACGGATCATATCCAACAAACACATGTTCCTTCGTCACAATTCTTTTATCATACCAGCCCCCAAAGTAGCAATGGAAATCACTGAAGTCTCCATTCTCATTTTGAAAATGGTATTTACATTTCACTCGGAGGCCAGATCTGTCATTGACACCATGGAATGCAATAAATGCACAACTAATGAAACCCAAGAAATCGTTTTTACCCAAACCTGAAGGCAGCTGGATTTCAGTTGCAAATCTCGGACCCGTTGACCACATCCATTTAGTTCCAAACACAATGTCATTGTAAAATCTAGGGAAGAAAAAACAAGATTCGCCTGCTAATATAGAAGGTACCTGCAACATGAAACAAATTCATATGGGAGATGGTGTCGTCACTTAATGCAAGAGAAATGAAAAGAAGGAGAAAAAGCATCTTAAGGCCTCTAATCTTTTGGAGTTTTGTTGATTAAGTTCTTGATCTTTCAATTTAACATATAAATGACCAACGACTTAATGTGTCAATCAACAAAAAATTAAAAAGATCAAGGGCCTTAGGATGCTTTTTTCTCCACAAAGAATAATACCTGATTGAATAGCCTTTTTGCATAAAGCTTAAATTTTGTCAAAGCATATGATTCGATTTTACTCCTTTCAAGCAGAGTCAACTTGTTACAATTAGTGAAAATGAACTCAAAAATGTTTCCCGTGGCTCCTTCTTGACCCATAGATACGAAGCTTAGATTAAGGCAGCCGTGGGCATCTAATCTTGTCAGGTTTGGGGGAAGCTGAGGTAATGACTTAAGACGGATGCAATTTCTCACACCAAGATATTGCAACTCGAATAGCCCTTTTAGGCTTGAAGTTATTTCTATAAATGGATTTCCACTTAGATCCAAAGCTTCTAGTGACGATAAACGGCCAATGGAATGAGGCACAACAAATAAACCACAATTATTGAGATACAGCTTACGTAGATATTGTATCTGCAATCCTTCTTTAGGAGAAAAGTTCATACCATAAAGGCAAAGATATCTACAGTTTTTCAACTCCAAACTTGATAGCGCCTTCAACTTTTTGATTGGTGAAGGCAGCTCTTTTATAGCTGTTCCATCTAGATAAAGATATCTCAAAGAATACATATCCTCCAAAATTTTTGGGAAATTTTCAAATATACAGCAGCCTGAGAGATTAAGCTTTTGCAGATGTTTCAACTTACAAATACTGCTAGGAAGAGTATGTAATCTGGTGCAGTTTTGCAGATTCAGTTCAACAAGTTCAAAGGAATGCTGTATCCACGAGGGAATTTCTTCTATTGCAGTGCCATCTAAACACAACTTCTTGATTTGCATTGAAACCTCTGGAAACTTTGTGATGCTAGAGCAGCCAGAGAGAACCAATTGCTCTAGAGATGCCAACCTAGAAATATCACTGGGAAGATTCTTCAGTCTTTTGCAATTCATGAGATCCAAACAAAACAGCCTGGAAAGCTGACCAATTGAAGAAGGAATCTCTACAATTGCAGTCCCACTTAAGTACAAGTATTTCACTTCCCCACAAATCTTTGGAAACCTGGTAATATTTGAGCAACCAGAAAGATCAATGATCACAAGAGCTTTTAAGAAATGCATACTTTCTGGAAGATTTTGGAGCTGTTTGCAGTCCTTCAAATTCAATGTAATAAGTCCACGGACCTTCCCAATTGACTCTGGAAGTTCTTCTATAGCTGTCTCGTTTAAATTTAAATAAGTCAAGTTTTCAGAAAACTCGGGAAATCTCCTAAGATATGAGCAACCAGAAAGATTAAGTGTTTTGAGAGATCTCCATTGAACGCCAGTGGGAAGGCTTAACAGGCTTGTGCAGCATCTCATGTCCAAATGAACAAGTTGATCTAGAAACTGAATTGATGGATGAACTTCTGCCAAGCTAGTACAATGCGCAAAAATCAAGTTCTCGAGATTCTTTGCCAGCGAGAGGTCTGGAAGTGCAAGTAAGTTCTTACAATTACTGAGATTCATCTCTTTCAAACTCACAAGATGCTACAAAAACAATAAACTGCCTTCAGTAAATTACCTACACTAAACGCATTGAGGCCCAAAAAATTAGGGAAAAGATATTACCTGCATTCCTGACCAAAGTTGTTTTACGTTGCTGTATATCAGGTTAAGTTCAACTAGATTTTCTGCTTCAAACTTTGGAGGCATGGAGCTTAGTGGGTATTCTTCCCAGTGAAGATAGATCAATTTATCTGAGAGAAAGTCTAGGCCATCAGGAAGATACAATTTACAGCTGTTTCCAAATCCAGCACCGTAGATTTTCAGCAATCTGAGATTATGCATGTTGACAAAGGCTTTTGAGCTCAAATTCACTTTTTGGATTTTCGATGTATCTAAAAATATCCCTTCAACCTTTTCAGATCCCTAAAAATCAACGTAACAAAAATATCAAGCTTAAATTCTACATGCAATTAAAATTTCCGAAAGTTATTTCAATTGTACTTTGATGAGGGGAAGTTTACATATATATATATATATATATATATATATATATATATATATATATATATATATATATAGGCAGGGCTCTAACCAGATTTTTAGTCAATACTTGGTGGACATCGGCATGACTCCACAATCTACTGCGCTTACCCAGCTCTTTAATTGATTCTTGGCGAACGATCTCATGAGCCATTTCTTGCAATAAATCATGCACATCTAACTTGTTTTCAAGGATAGTAATAAGGCATTTATCAACAAGAACACTAATTCCAATTCTGGCCGAGAAACCACAACCATCCATTATTCTCTGTACAAAATCAACTTGCTGCCCCGTAAAAAAACATGCAATATCAAGAAACATACATTGCTCTTCTTCATCCAGTGTGTCAAAACTTGCCCGCAACATGCTGAAAATTTCAGGCTGAGGAACTCTACCAAGTTTGTGCAGTGCACTTTCCCATTCATGTTTCCCTCTGCCAAATAAAAAAGATCCCAAAACTTTGAGTGCCAAGGGATTTCCCTGAGCATAATTCACCGCCCTTTCAGATAGCTCCATATATTCTTCTTCTTTGGAACTATTCTGGATGGCTTTCAAACGAAAGAGTTGAAGGGCTTCATGATCATTTAACTCCTTAACCCTGTATATTTTATCCACATTTTGTTGGATCAACAAGCTTTCATCCCTAGTCGTAATGATGATTCGACTCCCAGGACCAAACCATGTTTCACCTCTTCTGCCAATCAAAATTTCTATCTGGTCCAACTTACTAACATCATCAAGTATGACTAAAACCTTCTTACGATTTAGCCTATGTCTTATCTGGTCTGCTCCTCTATGGCGATCATATACATCTATATTCCTTTCCATGAGAGTAGCAGATAGAAGTTGATTTTGTAAATAAACTAAACCATACTTTTCTGAGGTTTCTCTAACATCTGCAAGAAAGCAGCGACCTTCAAACTTATCATAAAGTTCCTTGTAAACAACGCTAGCAATTGTTGTTTTGCCTATGCCGCCCATGCCACAGATTCCTATAATTTTAACATTGTCCAGCTGCCCTAAGTCCAAATACCAAATCATGTTCTCCAAACGTGATTTCATCCCAACAAAATCCTTAGCTATGCTATGACTTAGTGTGCTCATCACCACGTGAATTATGTGCCTAACAATGCCTTCAATAAAATCCGATTCATCCCTGTAAAAGGTGCAAGCAAAACATATATAATTAAATGAAAACTTCAAATGAACAACTCTTTCTTAATTGTCACGTCTTAACAATGCCTTCAAATGAACTAACCTTTACTTTGAACATAAAACTGCTTCGTGTTTCCTTTAATCTCTAAACTTTCTTTTTTCTTTCAAGTCCTTTTTTTTTTAATGAAAATCTTAAAGACCGTAAAAAAAAAAATAAAAAAAAAATAAAAAAGGGAAAAGCAAATTCAGGTGAACCATTCCAATGTATCATAATTTCTCTAAATACACAATGAAGTACTGGAATTGCACCAAAATTCAAGTTGTGGAAAATTAATGGAGCTAATGAAATGAAGAAAGAAGAAACTTTCAACTTACTTGTTTTTTAACTCCCAGCCAGAGAGATAAGCGATTTGTTTAGCTGCAATCCTCCATTGTTGAACCTTATTGTCATCGATTTTGCCTTTATGCTCATCGAAAGCTTTCCCAAAATCGCCTTTCTGGTTCCTCACATCGGATGGAGTCACATCATAGAAAATTGGCAAAACGGTTTGCCTCCCACCGGCTTCTTTGCGTTTAGAAATTTGAAGGAGTTCCTCCAAGCACCACGTCGAAGAAGCATAATTCTTGGAGAAAATGATGAGTAAAATTCTGGACTGATCAATGGCGAGAGGAAGTTCGAGAGGAAAGGGTTCTCCTTTAGTAAGCTCTCTATCATCCTTGAAGGTGTAGATACCTTTCTGGCGGAGCTCTTTATAGAGATGGGAAGTAAATTTATTTCGAGTATCTTCGCCTCTGAAACTAAGAAACACATCATATTTCCACACTTCTCTACCAGAAGAAGAGGAAGAAGAAGAAGAAGAAGAAGCCATTAAAATTATTTATGTATTTGATTCTCCATTGAAACGTAAAGCTTAAGAGCGTGCTTATTTATGAACCTATTGATAAGAAGTCCCAGTTTGGTAGTGCTTCCCAACTCATTTATGTACATTTTTTCTTTATGAACCAATTCCCCCCCACACAGCTAAGCAGAAGGGCTAAACCGTAAAATCCTGTCTGATAGAATTAAATTGATTTTTAACGGATTTTCTTCTATGAGAATTCTTTTTACACCTAAGCAAAAAATTCAAAATTTTATTTTATTATTGGCCGTATAATTAAATTTTGTTGGTATTAATTTAAAATAATAAAATTAAACGAAAATTTCTAATACAAAACTACTAATAGACTAAAATCCTTATATTAAACCATTTTTTTTTTATTAGTTACAAACTGATTAAACTTCATGTTTTGTATTTCTAATAATAAAAGACTATCTTATCTCTAATTATATGGTTATTATCTCTGATTATATGTTTATTATAGAATTTACTTTTGCTTACAACATTCAAGGATGATAAATAATAAAATAATTTCTCATTCAACTCATTAATTGAAAAATATTACCAAAAAATACGTCTCAAATTTGAATATATAATCCGATTCTAAACGAGAAAAATATATTATTGAAATTAAAAACCGCACCCTAAGAATTGTTTATAATTATAATTATAATTAATCATAAAAATTTTCATCTGATATTATTACTTTAATAAAAATGACAAATATATATATATATTTTCATCCTTATCCTTGGTCATTTTCTTGTATGGTCTGAAAATAAAGTTTTATCGTGGTCAATGCGTTGGGGAATTGGTCTTCCGATGGGCCTCCCTGTAAGAGACTTTAGGATAGCAAAAACAAAGACTAATTAAATTTATTGGAAATTTCCATGTGCAAACAAATCAATAATTCCAATTGGAAATTAGAAATTTGAACAAAATAAATCAATCCATCAATCAATATTCTTGGAAATTAAAATACACCATTTCCTTCTTCCCCAAAGGTTTTTAAGAAAAAATGAATATGTAGTCACCAAAAAAAAAAAAAAAAATGAAACGAGAAAAAATATATATGTCCGATTTATTATCCGTTTATTTACACAATATAAATCATATTCTTGTCCTACACATTTTCCAGGTGCGCATTAATTATCCTTACTCGTGAAAATTAATTAAAAAATATTAATAGTTATTTGTTAATAATAATATGATAGTATTAAAATACATGTATAAATAGAAATTTACATAAATACTATCTAAAAAATGAATTTACATCGATGTTTGAAGCTCATATAATTTAATAATCATTCCATAAATTACATTCAAAACCTTTAAATTTTTAAACAATCATAACATTTAATAGTAATTACTTAACTAATAAATATTTACATAACCATGTATAAGTAAGGAGTACCCTGGATGATATATCTATATCCTATCCATACTCATGAGTAGAGATTTTTAAATTTTATTTTTATCTCATGCTCTTTTATACATGGTTCAAGTAGTCTCATTAGAATTAGATAGTGTCAGGCTTACACGCTCACATCCCTATATCGAGAGGCCTAAAGTATTGATCATAATATTTATTGATGCTCATTTTGTCGTTACACCAGAATTCAACGGTAAAATTGTCCCACCAACGAGTCCTAGGTGTAAGAGTATGTTTAATTACAAGAAAGATAATTGAGGTGGCATTAGGAGATAAAAATTTATCATGTGATCAACCTTTAAATCACATTTTAGGCTTATTTTTTTGAATTAATTATTACATTTAAATCCCTGCAACACAAATGAAAAGGATAGAAGTTCGCTGAATAAATGATCCTATGGTAACAACCTAGTGCTAAAAACATCTTGATCTGATATATGTTAAATGCTATATTGATTTCTTCAAAATGATAACTATTAAAACCAAAAAAAAAAAAAAAAGAGTAAGACAGTAAAAAAACTAATCTTGAACGGAATTTCCTGTTTATAAAACTAATTAAACTTTCATTTTTGTCTTATAGTCTTTTATGCATGATTTGAGTAGTCCTATTTGAACGGAGTAGTGTTGGATAGCATCTACTTGTTGCCACTCCCATATGGAAGGGACTAAAGCAATGGTCATAATTGTACTAATGCTGTTGATGGTACCAGCAAGGGGCGACGTGAGCCCGAGTCTATGCAAGGAAGAACGACGAGTCCTTTTTAGAGCATGCAAGCTAGTGATTTTCGGCCGGAATCCTTTGGCAGAACTACTGCCAGCTCGTTAAGGCTATCCATTAGGAGCGTGTTTGCCCTGTATTAATTTTAAATGCACTATTAAGCATATTAAAGGCTGTGGAAAGACCGTTACTCATAACTTCAAAGTGTGCATTTCATTCATATTAGGAAAAGCACTTGCTATATTGCTATTCGAAATAGAACTATTCATAATCTGGAATGGGTCGGGCTCAGCAGCGCTGAACACTAAAGTTGCTTTACATGAATCCACATCAAAATTTTACAAAAATTCTAGTATAGTCCTGATCGTTGGATGAATGATACGGTCCGGAAACACAATAGGACAATATGAGTTGTCCAATTTTTGTCCAAAAAAAAAACATTCAAGAAAGTGAAAAATATTATAACCAAATGAACGAAATTATATCATGCACATCACGCTCATCTTTTTTTATTTAATTATAGCAATCTTCTTATGTTTTAATTTCATTATACTCTTCCGCCGCCGCCGCCGTATAGAAGCATATATTTGATCAATTTCAGATGTTTAAATATGTCAATAACAAAAACCAAGGAGAAAAATCTGATCAGGATTTAAAGATTATGCGAAATGCATTATCACCCTTTAAATTTTTATAAATTTCGCATTCGGGTCCCTGGTGAAACACACTGAGTATATAACTTTTCTATTTTGATAATTTTAGTTCCAAACTCAGCAATTTTATCTCCCTTGGGCTATAGTATCTATTAACTAGCATATGATATAATTTTTTAGAAAAATTGAAAATTATAGAGCTCAATGGAGCGATTCGAATCATACTTCCTATGTAGTCATTGATAGATGATAATATATGTTATTAGTATAAGAGAAAGTACATAAATTACCCTTATACTAATAACTTTTTTATCTATCAATTATGCGATAATTAAATATATGAATTATATCTTCGATTTAACCGCTCGTGTCCACAAAAATTGTGTTACATGCCAATTAAGAGGCATTACAGTCCATACGATAAAAAAAAAGTGTCAAATATGGAACTAGTATTATCAAAATATGAAAATCATGTGAATATATTGAAAAAATTAATCAGCAAGTTAACCGCAAAATTCATAAACCGTAACCGTTTTGACTAAAGATTATATATTTGTATAAATTAGATCAGGATTTAATAAATCCTCGTGTGCTGCGTTGACGTAATGATATTACTAACAGATCACAAAACGTGGTCATTCTTAATCAGGCTAGTCTTCTCCTTTTTGGAAAATTCTTAATTAGTACTCTTAAGCAAGGATTTGACCACATATTTACTTCTTCCAAAGCCTATAAATTAATTAGATACGAAATAAAATTAAGTTTCAGCAGAAAAATGGCTACTGCTTATGGCTCTCTGATATCTAACAAAAGTTTCCAAGCTAATTTTCAGAAGGAAGAAAACATCAGCATCCGCAGTCTTAAATTTGGGGCGAAAACTATCAAGGATGAGACGAGGATGAATTCGCTAATCTTGTACAAGAAGAAGAATCGATTTGCTTGTATGGCTTCAGCAGTGGAGAAAAGTGAAATGCATTTACCAAAATCAAGTGATTTTAGTGTTGGAAAGTTGGTGCAAAATGGCTTGGTTTACAGGCAAAATGTTACGATTAAATCATTTGAAATCGGGTTTGATGGAAAAGCATCCATAACTGCCTTGATGAGTCATTTACAGGTTGATTGATTAATTGACTGATTTTAGCTTTTTCTTTTTTTTTTTTTTTTTTTTTAATAAAAAAATCTATATTTAGTACCAAAAACATCATAACTTGGATTAATAAAATTGATTAAAATATTTGCTCTAACTATTTTATGTATATACTTACGAAATTTTACAATTTTTCTATATTCACAGTATGTCTATAAAATATTATTTTAAAATTGTAATAATGAAATTTCAAATTTAAATAAAATAATTTATATATATATATATATATATATTCTTAATTGAATTTGATGCTCGTAGTTTACTGTTTCCTTGGTCAATGACGCTCATTAATGAATTTGATTATAACTAATTGAAAGATTATGGACTTAATGTATTGAAATAGAAAAATTTGAGGTCTCTGTGTCGAATAATCACCTTAATTATAGTAATGATGATTGCTAATTAATTACGTCGGTGAGCAGGATAGTGCAATTAACCATGTGAGAATAACAGGAACAGCAGCAGACGATCATGTTTTGGGTATAACACAAGAAATGTGTAGAAAAGACTTGATTTGGGTACTCTCATCTTTGCAAATTGTGGTGGACCAATACCCTTCATGGTAACATGATTTGTAAATTACAGAATTAAAAAAGAATTGTATTAATTAATAGTGTTAATTAATTATTTTAGTAGAATATATACGACTGGAATTTATAAAAACAATTCAAAGATATTTATTTATTTATTTATTAATTTATACTATTGATTTTGGTTTTGAAGGCTTGATGTTGTTGAAGTGGAGACTTGGATGTATGAATCAGGTAAAAATGGTTTCGGCCATGACTGGATTATTCGTGATACCAAAACTGTGATAGAGTATATATTTTTATATATTTGTAAGTCATAATTGTCTAAGGATTTGTATATATTTGTAAGTCCTAATTGTCTAAGGACTTCTACTCCTTATGTAATTATGTCTCTTGTAACCCTAGTATATATATGAAGTTATCTCTCCATCACAATTGAGGAGAATTTCACAAAACCCTAATTGCCTTTACATGGTATCAAAGCACTAAGGCTCATCGCCGCCCACCATAGCAGCCAACCCTTGTTTTCCGGCGCAACCCTCCTCACAGCAGCCATGTCTACCGATTCCACCCTCTCCACCATTGTTTCCGGCGCAACCCAACCGACGGCAGCCACTCCTACCTTTTCTCATCAATTGCCTTTGAAACTTGATTCGAATAATTATGTCTTGTGGAAAACCCTTAGTACTCCTATGCTTGCTGGCTGCGGTTTATTGAATCATGTCGACGGAACGGCACCTATTCCAGCCGAAAGGTTGCCCAATAACGAAGATAATCCTGACTATCAGCTATGGCATCGACAGGACCAACAAGTTTTGTCTTGGATTTTAAACTCTATTTCACCATCCATTCTACCTCAAATAATTAGGGTCAAGACGGCTAGAGAAGCCTGGCTAAAACTCGAGAGCACCTATGCATCCGGTTCTAGGGCTCAAGTGAGAGATTTGAAGCAAAAATTACACTCCTTGGTAAAGTTGAACTCCGAATCTGTTTCGGAATATTAATTAATTTCAGAACGTTTGGCCTCATTACAATATCCGGTGTCGGAAGAGGACTTAGTTGATGCAGTCCTAGATGGTCTCCGTGGTCCGTTTCGAGACCTTTGTCGCACGTATGGTGCATGTTCTATTTCTTTTGCTGATTTATTTGGAGTTTTATTAACTAAAGAGAGACACTTGAAGAGGGAAAAATCCTTGGTGGAGGATTTAAATGTGCCAACGGCACACTTTACGGCAAAGCAGCCACCGTCCAGCGGTGGACGAGGTAGGGGCTACGGACGGTCTCAGCAACAGCAGCAGAACCAGCATCGGTTCCAGTCCCACTGGCAGCAGTAGTCCGGCTACGGGCAATAGTCCTTTGTGGGTCAGAACAGCAAGGTTAGTTTACACAAGCAGCCCCAGTTGATGTGTCTTCCGTGGTATGTCATAACTGTTGTGGCAAGGGGCACTATGTGAGGCAGTGCCCTTCCCCGAAATTTAACAACCAGAGCCCTCAACCAGCCCCCATATCCAACCACACCACCCTAAACCCCGTCCGACTCTTCCTGGATCATGGACAGTAGAGCAACACATCACTTAGCTTCGGATTTGGGACATCTCAATCTACATTCAAAATACATTGGACCCAAAGAAGTTCACTTAGGTAATGGTTCTCGATTACCCATCCAACACATTGGTTCTTCCTCTATTCCTACTGTCAATAATTCATTACAATTATCCCCTGTTTTGCATGTGCCTACTTCTAATACCAATTTAATTTCTATCAGTGCACTTACTAATTCCAATGATGTAACTGTTGAATTTTTTGACAAGTTTTTTGTTGTGAAGGACCTGAGTTCCAAACAGGTGATTCTTCCCGGGCCGAATAGGAATGGACTTTATGCACTTCCGTCTGCTACTCCATCTCCAGTTCGATCTCACCTCACCTCCTTGTCCACCTGGCACGAGAGGCTTGGTCATCATGCTTTTCCAGTTGTTAGTCGTGTTTTGAATAATCACAATATTCGGTGTCTGAATAATAATAATCGCACTGTTTGTTCTAGTTGTGCGGTTAGCAAGAGTCATAAACTCCCCTTTCTATTTCTGAGTCTGTTGTTTCTGGACCTTTGGATTTAATTTATTCTGATTTATGGGGCCCTGCCCCTGTTCAATCTCAAGATGGATTTTCATATTATTTATTATTCTATGATCACTATAGCAAATATTGTTGGATATATTTTTTGCGCTATAAATCTGAGGTGTTGTCTATTTTTATTAAGTTTCATTTTGTTGTGGAAAAATACTTTGGACGTCCCATTAAGGTGTTTCAATCTGATGGTGGTGGGGAATTTGTTGCTATGCGTAGTTATCTAAGTGATCATGGTATCCAACACCGAACTTCTTGTCCGTATACCCCGGAACAAAATGGGGCAGCGGAACGGAAGCATCGGCATGTGGTCGAAACAGGGCTCTCACTCTTTAATCGTGCCAAGTTACCTGAATGTTTCTGGTCTAATGCTTTTGACACTGCTGTTTATCTCATTAATCGTATGCCTACACCAACACTTCAATTTGCTACACCATACTTCCCTCTGTTTAAATCGCATCCTAATTATTATTTTCTGCGTATTTTTGGTTGCTTGTGTTACCCATGGTTACGGCCTTATTCATCTCACAAATTAAATTTTCGGTCTCGTAAATGTGTCTTTCTGGGGTATAGTAAAATATCAAAGGGGTATCGTTGCTTTGATCCGCTATCTAAGAAATTTTTTGTCTCACGTCATGTCCTTTTTTATGAACAGGTGTTTCCTTATCCGGAGCTATGTAACTCGGCTTTCCCTGATTCATCATCACCACTGGTATCCCTACCTACCCTCCAAATGACGCCTCTTCCTCTACAGCCGTCCCTACCGCAAATTTCCCCACGAAAGTCCACTACCCACATGCCTCACCTACCCTAGATGTTTCGATTTCTGCAACTGCAGCCCTCCCACCAGCGCCACCTTCGTCCCCTACACAGTCACTGCCCTCCCCACCTAACCCGGAACCGGCGTCCCCACCTGGGCTCTCTTTGGTTGTTGATTTATAGGAATTTGCACCTGCTCCGCATAGTGTTCCTCGCCCAGCACCCCCATCTCCACGGGTCCCTCAAGCTCCACCTCCCTCCCGCATGCTCACTAGGAGGCAGACCGGGAAATTGCCCCCTCCAAAGATGTTCACAACGTCTCTCCGTGAACCGGACCCTACATGTTATACAGAGGCTGCAAAACATCCTCATTGGAGACAAGCCATGGCGGATGAGTATTCTGCCCTTATTTCTAATGGAACCTGGGAATTGGTTCCTGCCTTGTCCGCACCAAATATTATCGGTTACAAGTGGGTGTTTAAGACCAAAGTTAATCCGGATGGCACTCTTGAACGTCATAAAGCACGGTTAGTGGCTAAAGGTTTTCATCAACGCCCTGGTATGGATTTTACTGATACTTTTAGTCCAGTTATTAAGCCAACTACAATTCGGCTTTTGTTATCTCTTGCTGTTTCATTTTCTTGGTCTATCACACATTTGGATGTTTCAAATGCATTCTTGCATGGTGATTTGGATGAACCGGTATTTATGAGTCAGCCACCTGGCTTTGTTGATCAGTCTCGACCTGATTTTGTTTGTCGTCTTCGGAAATCTCTATATGGTTTAAAACAGTCTATTCGAATGTGGCATCAGAGGCTCACTCAATCATTAATTGCTTATGGTTTTCTGTGTTCCAAGGCTGATATTTCTCTGTATTATATGCGACGAGGTTCCACTGTGTTGTTTTGCCTCATTTATGTTGATGATTTATTGGTGTTGGGGAATGATGCCGTTGTTGTTGGTAGTGTGATTCGGTTTTTGCAGTCCCAATTTGCAATTTAAAATTTGGGCCCTGCTCGGTATTTTTTGGGTGTTGAACTTCATCGACATGGTAAGTCTCTATATCTGTCCCAGAAAAAGTATGTGCATGACTTGTTAACGAAGGCTCGCATGTTGGACTCCAAGGCCGTGACTACTCCCGCCAGCTCTGCAGAAAAACTCTCTAAGTCCGGGGGTTCGGTTTTTGATTATGTTACTCACTACAGGAGTCTGGTTGGCGGATTACAATACTTGACCATCACTAGGCCGGATATCGCCTTTGCGGTTCACAAGGTGGCTCAATTTATGCAAGCACCCACTACTTTACATTGGCAAGCTCTTAAGCACATCCTGCGTTATTTGAAGGCTACTGCTGCCTATGGGTTACGGTTTCAGCCTCAGCCTTGTGTTCGCTTGAATGCTTTTTCTGACTCTGATTGGGCGGGGGATCCTGATGATCGCAGATCTACCTCTGGTTTTGGAATCTTTCATGGTAATAATCTGATCTCCTGGGCCTCCCGTAAGCAGCGTACCGCCTCTCGCTCCTCTACTGAAGCCGAGTACAGGGCTCTTGCCACGACTATTTCTGAATTATCCTGGTTTGGCATGTTACTTGTTGAGATTGGCTTCCCTTTGCAGTGTGCATCGACCCTATGGTGTGACAATTTGAGTGCCATATATCTTACAGTTAATCCAATTTTCCATAATAGGACGAAGCATCTAGAGCTTGATTTTCATTTTGTTCGGGAACGCGTTGCATCCAAGAAGCTCTTTGTTCGCTATATCTCCACCGCTGATCAAATTGCGGATATTCTGACCAAGCCCCTTCCACGCACTCGTTTTCAACAGTTGAGAGATAAGTTGGCCATGGTTTCCACCCCTGCCCAACTTGCGGGGGAGTGAATTTTCTCTTAGCCATATATAATTGATGCAACAATATAATTTCTAAATAATCAGCAGAAATTGAACATAAATGAGAACAAATTGTTAATAAAAACAAATACATAGTCCTATCACCAAGATCATATATTTTTACGTCTTGGATTTGTCTTTCCTAGTTAAATTAGTAGTAAACTTGTTGTCGGGATGAGCCTAATTACTATACGAAATCTGTATGTATATTATTATTATAATTGCTATATATATAACATAATATATACAGCTTTGTATCTCAACGGGCTTGGGCTTTAAGAAAAATTCCAAGCTCATCAACCCACACATCGGGTCATGTTGGGCATGGACTTGGACGGACTGAACATGCAAAATGTAAGTCCAAGCTCAGTTTTTAGACTGGACAGGCCGAGCAGATATCCGACCCGATAACAGGTCTAAGTAGTAGTCAATTCACATTGAACTTGCGTGTCGGTAACTAATAATTTAGGCGTGACTTAACTTGATTGGATGTTTTTTTTTTCTTTTTTTTTTTTTTGTTAATATATTCATCAGGAAAGAAGATGAGGCGGATAAAATTGGTTTGAAGTTGATGGCTTCCGCTGGATATGATACTAGTGGTGCCTCAGAGTGTATGAAAAGATGCAGAAGCTTGAGAATATAATCCTCATTTCTTTCAAATTATACAACTCAATTGTTGTCTTGCCAATTGCTTTTATATATGTGACTCAATTGTTTTTCCTTTGTAAAGACTTCCATGTTCAATTAATTTATTAAAGAAATAAGTAAATGAATTAGTATTTACTTTATACAAGTAAATGAATGTTCAAGGAAAGAAAATTGATTCTCAACATTTGAATTTCTTATATACAAATTTATGATAACATTTGACTAAGACAACTAATTATAGATAGAGAAGGCAATGAATCATTTTTGGAAAGAGTTAGATTTCAACAAAATCCGTATATTTTATAATGTATTTTGAAAAATATAAAAAATAATTAGTGTAGTATGCATAAATTAGAGACTAATATACATAATTTATATATATGATCAAAAGTTTTTGTTGTGGTCAATGTGTTCACAATTGGTTTTCCAATGGGCCTTCGTGCAGGAGACGTGAGGAGACAAAGACAAAGACGAATTAAATTCATTGGAAATTTGCATGTGCGAAGACCTTGACTTAGTTATAAGTCCTTTTCCAATTAATTAACATCATTAAGTTTCACAAGTAATAGTCAACTAAATCAAGTTATGTTAAATAAGAATAAATCAATGCAATAAAACCAAATAATGTGCATGGATATATATTTTTGCAATGATATAATTATTTTTATTATTTTGATGTTTATATATATTTATAAAACAATAAAACCAAATAATGTGAAGCAAATAGAGAAAAAGATGATATAGTGGACATTATTTTTAATAAGAGGCTAATATAAATTATATATGGTCTTGACCACAATTTAATTGGTCTGCCCATGAGCAAATACCTTGACCTGGTAACAACTAAGACCAATTAAATTTACTGGAAATTTCCACGAGTAAAGACCTTGACTTGGTAACAACTAAATCCTTTTCAAATGAATTAATACTATTTAGTCCTAATACATCTGGTCCTCCTGAATTTATCCTTGATATCACAAGTGTCTTCTGAACTTTGTATTCATCTAGTTAGCCCTCTAAACTTTGCAAAAGTAACCCAGTTTACCCTCTTACCGTCATGTATTAATCATTTATTAGTTGTCTCACGTTTGACTTTTCAAAGAGCATGTGCTATAAACGCTAGTTTAGTGGAACCTAGAAGGCAACTTGGATCCGTTTTTCAAAGTTCGGGGGGGGGGGGGGGGGGGGGGGGGGTAACTGGACATTTTATAAGTTCCGGGGACAATTGGCTCTTTGAAGCAAGTTTAAGAGGGTCCAGATATATTTGGCACACTATTTATTGATAAAAAAAATAAATTAATAGCATTTAAGTTTGACAAGTACTAGTCATAGTGTACTAGTACAATTTTTTGGTACCCATAAAACCGAGTTGAGCCTTCAAACCCAATAAACACTTATATAAAAGCCGAGCTTATATAACCGAGCTCTGTTTAACTCATTCTGATTGAATTAACTTAACTGAGCTTATCAAAGGTGCATAGGTCGGTTGGTACACTTTCAATTTGTGAAGTTAAAAGTTATGAGTTCAATACATGTCCTTTAAAAAAACCTTTCATATTTATTAAAAAAATATTCATTTTATAATTACTGTACTTTGTCGAAAAACTCTACCGTCACCACCATACGCGGTGGCCGGAAATTTAAATTTTGACCTATGAGCAAACCGAGTACATCATCACAACCCTTGTAATTCCAGGAGCTCAAAAGCACTTTTGGATCGCATTAAAACAGTCGGGAAGTCAATAAATTGGAGAAAAATCATTTTTTCTCCGGCAAAGCCCCGACAGCTGGCCAAACAACCTTGAAAGCTTCGAATTCCACCTTAACCAAAGCTTTTCCAGCCTTCCACCTTAACCAAAGTCATTCTCATCCTTATCCTTGGTCATTTTCTTGTTTAAATAATTCAGTCATAGTCAAAAACGTGTTGATTTTTGTACATTTTTTCTGCACATTCAATCAACCGTCCCTTTTCTTTTTCTGGCTGTGACATTATCAAAAGAAAATGACAAATGACTTTGTTACACATTTCTTAGACTTTTACAGATTTTACCGATTGTTGATAATTGAAGTTCATATCGTCATTGTATATATCAGCCTCAATTGTTTTGAGACTGATTAATTACCAATTTGTTTCTGAAATTTTTATATAAATGGATATAAAAATGGATATTAATTTTTTTTATTTTATACGATTCCAATTTAATAATAAAAAGTTTATATTTTTATATTCTTTTTCTAAATTCTATTATTTTTATAATCTTCTTATTATTATAAGCTTTATATATTAAAACCATTTTATAACACGTTATCATCAGTACAAGTTTGCTCAAGTTCGCTTATCTAGTTAATATTAATTCAATTTGTTCTATTAAATCAATCCAAAGTAAGTTATAATTTTTAATTTTATTTTCTTATAGGTATGTAATTTTGATCTAATAAAAATTTTTTTTTTTAGATATGTCAAATATTGCTAATATTGATTTTACAGTACTTGATGTGACCGGAAAGAATTATCTTTCACAGGTACTGGATACTGAAATTCATCTAGATGCTATGGGTCTCGAGAAAACGATCCACGAAAACAATAACGCTTCATTACAACATAAAGTAAAAGCCATGATTTTACTCCTTCGTCATTTTGACGAGGGGCTAAAAACTGAATATCTGACTATTAATGTGACACCCAACTCCAAAATATTTTAATATTTATACTCTTCCTAACATCTCTCAAACCACCCAATAATTTCCTTAATATCCAAATAAATTCCTCGTTGACATCAATTTTCAAATTCTAATATAGAATCTTATTATATTAATGCATCAGTAAAATTTATAAATAATCTATCTAATACAATATACTTATTTGGCTTACACTTGATATTAACTTAATATCAAGCTTCCTACGTATCCCAATAATTCAAATTTACGAATCAAAGCCACATAGTTCTCCTAATTTTAAAATAACTTAATTATCATTCTTATATAACTTATTTTCGTATAATACATCACCCTATCACTATTCACTTATACAGTCAATATTCATACGAGTTACTATTCACAAATACGGTATACACTATTCACCAAATTTTCAAAAATCACCCTAAACATCATATATTCCTCCAAATACATTTCTAGTAATTTTCATATTTTCTTCACATATAAATCTCACTTAAACTAATTTTCTAACAAATAATATAATTAATTTAACTCCAAATATTTCAATAATTCATATAAAATAATCTACTCAAAATCATCAAAAACTCCAAGAATTAATATTGTTCCACTTAATTCATTGATCAATATAAAAATATTAAACCAACGAAAACTTGCGGGAAAATATTCCGATCACTGGAATAGTACCTATAATTCGGACGGAGAACACCACTAGATTCACAGCAATGCTAAGAGTCCAAAAATACTTATTTTATTCTCATATCACTTCAACTTTCGAATTAATTTGCAAAAATACTCTAAATTTTTATTTCCAAATACACTGTCATATTGACCTCAAAATATAATGTTAACCGTACATATTAAAATTCACTTAGTTCTGAACATGTATCTGAAAAATCATCATAATCGGACAGTAGAATATTCAATTATTAAATTTCTTATATATATATATATATCTTTCGCTCATTTTCGTCCATAACTTTCCGCCTCTCGCCTATTCTGCTCTTCTTTCTTTCTTTTCTTTTTTATATATATATATATATATATATATATATATATATATATATATATATATATATATATCTTCCTTCTAAAATTATAACTTTACCATTAAATTATTATTTTTTTAATTTTTAAATTCCTCCGCATAACTTTTAATTTTTTTCGATTATATCCTTACTGTTCATATAATTTTCACCCCAGAACTTTTTATTCCATAAAAATCTTCAAATTATAATATCACTTTTTAAATATTAATACTTATTGAATTTTCAGGGTATTACACTTTAGGACCCTAAACATTAAATGAAGAAAATTCATAGAAAACAACAGTTAAATGAATAAAATTCATAGAAATTAAGGTGATTACATACCTTATCATTCACTAGAAAGTCATAGGCGTCCTGAAAAAGCCATATCCTATTGGCGTTTTCAGGAAACTCTCGACCAACCCGTTTGTTGGAGCAAGTCATGCATCTTAACATAACCAAACATATATCTATTAGAGATTTATGAACAAGTTCTTTCTCAGGATGAAATCCACAACATTCAAGGACTTCCTTTACATAATCTACATTCTTCCTGCGAAAAAACATGCAATATCTAAGAACAATTTCTTTTATATCTCCTCCAATCCATCAAAACTTATTTGAAGCTTTCTAAGAATTTCTTCATTAGGAATGTCCTTCAGCCTATCCAACATACTCTTCCATTCTCTGACGGATCTGCTATATAAAGTGGAACCCAGAACTGTAAGTACTAAAGGAAGGCCACCGGCATATTTCACAACTTGGGAACATAGCTCCAGTGGTTCTACATTGCAATTGCTCTGGATGGCTTTCGAACGAAAAAGTTGAAGGTCTTCTTCATAATTTAACTCCTTAACACTGCATATGTCATCTACTCCATGTTGGATCAATACCTTGATGGTGTTCGAGAGGAAGGGGTTCTCCTTTAGTAAGCTCTCTATCATCCTTGCCGACAGAGCTCTTTATAGAGATGGGCAGTAAAATTATTCCGAGTATCTTTGCCTCTGAAACTCAGAAACACATCGTATTTCCACTCTCGTCTACATGAAGAAGAAGGAGAAGAAGCCATGAATACAACTTCGGCAGGCAAGAATTTGAGCTCGGAAGAAATTTCTCCAGTAGCACATATTGGCGGGTTCGCTAGATCAACGAATGGGATACAATAGGCATTAGATAATAGTTGGGCCAACAATGAAGACTCCTAAGCCCAATGAGCTATTTAAATAGAAGACTTCTAAGCCTCCAATGAAGACTTCTAAGACTACCAACTACATTGCCCGTCTATGAGCTATTTAAATAGAAGGGATAATTACCTCCTATTTTTCTCCTTCAATAAGTAAATACAATGGCGTTTTAAAATATTTATATTTTTAAAAATTATATTATTAGTTTGTTTGAGTAAATATATTTTACAAATTACACTCATAACATTTTCCTTTAACATATTATTTCTCAGTCTTGTGAGAACTCCTATGACAATGCCGGGAGTATACTACTTCCGGACAATAAGAGTAAGTCATATTACCTTTATGTTGTCGTACCGTGTTTCAATTCACTGGAGTATTCTACTCCTAGAAATTTTCCTTTCCCGAAAAGATTTCCCTTTCCCCAAAAGATTTCCCTTTCCCTTATATTTACTCTTCTATCTCATCTTCCATAATTAAAAATTATATTTTCATTTCTCTCAATGTATGTTCATTTTTTCTTCATCCGATTTCAGAGTATCTTTTTGGTTTTTTTCTCTTCGAAATTTTATCTATATACTGCAAACTAGTTATGTTCAGGGGAGACGAATAATAGAAAAATATCAATATGGCTCAAGAGGTTATGCACTCCATACCTATTAGGAAGGGCAGAAAGGGCTCATGGCTATAAAGGTTGATTTGGAGAATGCATATGATCGTTTGAGATGGGATTTTATTGAGGATACTTTGTATGATATTGGCATCCCTGGTTCTCTTATCAAGGTTATTATGCATTGTACTAGGACTAGCTCTATGCAGATATTGTGAATGGGTCGATGACTCAATCCTATCACCCTTGCAGAGGAAATCGCCAGGGAGATCCTATGTCTCCTTACTTATTCGTCTAGTGTATGGAAAGACTGGCCCAGGGTATTAATAGAGCAGTCCATCTTAAGCATTGGCTTCTTATTCAGCTGAATTGATCTTGTCCTGATCTTACGAATCTTTTCTTTGCCGCTGATATGTTAACCATTCAAAGAATCCTGGATTATTTTTGCTTGAACTCTAAAGCCAGTATTGCTAAAATTCTCATCTTCTTTTCCCCTAATGTGGCCCGTGGGCAGGCTAATTTCTTTGGTTTCAAGCAAACGAATGATGTGGGTCTCTATCTGGGAGCTCTTATGCTTCATTCCAGGATCTCTAAACAGACTTATAATTACATTATTGAGCCTATCCAGGGGATATTATGTGGCTGAAATGCTAGTAAGCTGTCTTTAGCTGGTTGAATTACTATAGCAAAGTCTATGATGAGGTCCAGGGGTAATAGGTGTGCTGATTTTCTTGCTAACTTTGCCTTCTCCAAGCCTATTGGTGGCCATTTCTTCGATGTTCCTCCTAATGGGTTGATGGATTTGATTCTTCAAGATGTTGCGGGGATGGCTTTCCCTTGTCTGTCTCAACTAGAACTTCAAGATGAGAATCCAAGAGATACAATAAATTCCATTGGTGTCTTTATGGAATTTGGAGTTTCATAAATACATTTTGCAAAACTACAACCACAACATGAAGATTACAAACCATCAAAATTGAGCAAGAAGCAAGCAACATTATTCTTAGATGAACATCTACGGCCTTTTCACTAGTCTACATCTTCAATCTCTTCGGATTAGATCCATCAACAAACTCGCAACTTCCATCGATTTTGCCTCTACTTTCCAAGCATTTATCACCATGTTTTCTCTTGCTTTTGTCACAAACATCATTACAAGAAACATCCAAAATCTCAGCAGGTCTATTACATTGTATCAATTCACCAACATCACGATCATATATGACTCTAAGTCCACAATGCTTCACCTTCAATTCATTCGAATAAAACCATGCTTTCAAATTTTCACATCTCTCCCACCAATCCACACTATTCAAAGAGCTGCGAGGCATGAAGCTGAACCAGAGATGATCTTCCATAGTCCCCATTTCAGCAGGGATTTGTGTTGCCGGCCGACCAAGGAACACGAGTTCATCTGCCTTCCTATTCCATGCCTGTAAATCACAGAAAACCGTAACATTTGCTGGTGACAAAAATTCATAATTATAGGCTTCAAGAACTACACAAATTGCAAATCCCATCCATCTGTTACTGAACCAATGCGGCAGCAGCTGCAATTCTAATGAACAACCGAGGCCTTGATAGTTGAACCATTCCGGAACTTCATTTCCAGCTAAACACATCGATACATGAGAGCTTGGACTGTAGAATCCCTGTATTAGAAATTGAAAGAGTATATCAGTTATGTTAGAGATAGTAAATACTATTCGTGAGCTAATGGTTTAAGTTTTCGGGTTAATTTGTTCCTTAACAAATTACATGCTTTATAACAAAGCAATTTGCCCCAACTTTAGCGATAGAGGGTCAAATAAATCTAAAATGACTTGTATTAGTGTCAGAAACTAAAATGCATTAAATCATTTGCTGGCACATGTCACTTTTGGTCTGCTTTGATAAACCAAATGGAGACCTTATCTCGGGTTTGTGAGATCAAAAAATAGAGGTATAGAAGGATACCTGAGAGCTGTGTTTGAGCAGATAATGCAGGTAACTTGTCAGCCTGGAAAATGCTGTGTAGCTTTTCCCTTTAATCTCAACTAACTGTATCCGATTTACGAAAGTTAAAGCTGAATGTTTTAGATCATCTTCAGCGCTTAATCCTTCAACACTTAGATGAACTACAGTAGATGAAAGATCCGGGAGCATATGAAGACGTTTGCAATCAGGAAAGCAAAGGTTTTCAAGTTCATAATGTCTGCTGATGGTATTAGGCAACGAAGTTGCCAATGATGAACAACCAATTGTACTCAGATACAAAATACTTGATGGAAGATCTGGCAATGAATTCAGCCTTCTGCAATTATTGACTCGAAAATCTTCAAGATTAGTCAGTCTGCTAATGCTTCCAGGTAGACTTACAATGTTATTTCCACTCAGATTTAGTGATTGCAACAATGGAAAGCAGCTGAAATCTTTTGGCAGTACTCCATCTGCTAAATTGCAGTAGCTCAAATTCAATGATTTTAGAGAGCATAGAACTGACAAAGAAGGCAGAAAAGCTGGTAGATTTAGACTCCTTTTCGGGATTAACCAGGACAGAAGTAGAAAATTGGAGGATGCAACTTGTTTTGAAGCAATTCCACCAATGTTAAGCTTCTCCAAACATGTCATTTCCCCCAACTTCTGTGGAAGTTCATCAAGTTTCGAGCAGCCTTGCAAGTTAAGAAACTTTAGGCGATTCAAATCCCAGATGGTGCTTGGAAGCTTAACGAGACCTTTGCAATCCTTCAAATTCAATTCGACAAGCCTTCGCAGAGCTCCAATGGATTGGTGAATCTCATATAGTCTCATGCAACCTTCAAGATTCAGCTTTTCGAGGTTCGGAACTTGTCTGAAGTCCATTGTCTTGATTAAGTTAACAGAGAAACTAAGATCAATCACCTTCAACATCTTCAATAGCTGCAAAAAGTACACAAAAGATTCCAAATTAAGATAACTCAAACTCAAACTGATCTCAATAAACATAAAAGATTAGACTTACTTTTATTCCCTTCCACAATTGTTGGATGAAACTAGACTGAAATGAAGCTCAACAAGTTTGTTAGGCTGGAATGTTGATGGAAGTGATTTGAAAGGATATTCTTCCCAATCAAGATATCTCAACTCATTTGAAAGATAATTTAGACCACCTGAAAAGTGTAAATTCCGGAGTTTGAGCAACCTCAGCTTTCTCATCCTTGTGAAGGCATTTGCATTAAGATGATCATCTTCTTGCTCACAAGAATCTAGAACTATGCCTTCAACCTCTTCAGGTCCCTGTACTTATAAAGATAATGGCATACATATACAGTTAGACAAGTAATAATGTCGGTTACAAGTATGACATGGCCTTGTACTTGTCAATCCGAGACAAGTCACAAGAGTCAAGAAACAGAACGGTAAGTGTTAAGCTCTTGTAACACACTTATCCGACCTTTTCCTTGAGTCAAAGTGACTCGTCTCGAGTTGATAAGATTTCGTCTAAAAAGGCAAATGTATAAAATCACAGACAAGTTCTTTATTTGATTCATGAAAGCAAGTTATTACCGTGTCATTCGACAGGACATGATAGACATCCTTATAAAGCCACAGTCTGCTCCATCTTCCTGGTTCTTCGTAGCATGCCTGTCGAACAATATCACGCCCCATTTCTTCAAGCAAATCATGCATCCATATTCGATCATTGCAGATAGTAATGAGAGACTTATTCAAAAGAACTTTGATTCCAATCTCCGGATAAAAACCACAACTTTCCAATACTTTAACCACATAATCCTTCTCCTCCCCTTTGAAAAAACAAGCAATATCCAAAAATATTTTCTTCTCAACTTCCTCTAATCCATCAAAACTTATATAAAGCTTATCCAAAATTTGCTTGTTAGGAATTTCCATCAATCTCTCCAATGCACTTTCCCACTCATCAATAGACTTATCAAACAAAAACGAACCAAGAACATCAAGAGCCAATGGAAGGCCATTAGCGTAACTAACAAAACGATCACATACCTCAACATAATCATAATCCGGATAATCATTCTTAAAGGCTTTCAAGCAAAATAAATGAAGGGACTCATCATGATTCAATCCTTCAACTCTACAAATTTTTTCTACTCCATGGCTTAACAACAAATGTTCATCTCTAGTGGTTATGATGATCCTACTCCCATTGCCAAACCAATCATGCATACCTGCTAATGACATTAACTGCTCGGAATCATTTACATCATCAAGAATGATGAGCACCCTGTTGTGGTGAAGCCGGTTTTTGATCTCATTCATTCCATTATGAGTACTCCAAACCTTTATTTTTCTTTCCATTAGAGTTTCAGACAGGAGCTGTTGTTGTAATGAAATTAAGCCGAATTTCTGCTGAATTTCTCTAACATTTGCAAGAAAACAACTTCCTTCAAATTGACTAGATAATTTACCGTAAAGGGCTCTAGCAATTGTGGTTTTACCTATGCCTCCCATACCACAAATCCCTATTAATCCAACACCATCCAATTTCCCTTCTTCAGTACATAAATTCATCATTTGTTCCAAACGTGAATTGATGCCTACAAAATTCTTAAATTCAGTGCTTGAAAGTTTAGGAGTTGATTTTCTCAATTTTTTTACTACCTCTTCAACAATTACTTCAATAAGCTTGGACTCATCCCTGTAATTAATGCAAACAAAAAGACAATAAATTTAGAATATGGAACTGCATATGCTTCAAGTGGATTGATAAATGAAGTCAAATAGTCAGTTATTTCCTGCTTAAATGACCCTCAATAGTGCATTGATTCAGTGATATTCTTAGCTTACTTTAGTTGAAAAACATGACAAATAGACATCACATGATGCATGCTACTCTAAGCCCAATATCCACTTTGTAACCATATTTTATAGTGCCACATTTAGATAATGATCTTATGAGTCAATTGGTCAAAACTAGTGTAATACCCTGAAAATTCAATGAGTATTAATATTCAAAAAGTAATATTATAATTTGAGGATTTTTATAGAGTTTAATTAGCAGTAAAAATTTTATGCATAGTTAGGATATAATCGAAAGGAATTAAAAATTATGTGGAGGAATTTAGTTGGTTTTAATTTACCCAATTTTGCTTTTCCTTGACTTGGTGAAGTTCTATGGGAGAAACGATAATTGTTTTGAGATCAATTTGATACAATGAGAATATTTTAATTCATAATTAATTTGCACTAGAAATAATTAGAAAGATTAAGTTTACTATGCAATGCGTGGGCATGTGTTTAGTTGCTTTTGTTAGTTCTGTAATCTGTTTGGTAGAGTGATATGTCATGGAAGTTTTGTAATGTGTTAAAGAAATACTAGAGTGGAAGAGGGAATTAATTCATTTTAAGATTAGGAGAACTACGTGGCTTTGATTCCCAAATCGGAATTTGGGGTACGTAGAAAGCTTGATAATAAATAATTATCAAGTCCAAGCCAAATAAGTATATTAAATTAGATATATTATATTTAATTTTATTGATGCATTAATATAAGATTTTTTTATATAGGGATTTGAAGATTTATGTCAACGAGAAATTTATTTGGATATTAAGGATATTGTTGGGTGGTTCGAAAGTTATTAAGGAAATTATTGGGTGATTCGAGAAATATTGGAAGGAGTATAGAGGTTATAAAATTTTGGAGTTAGGTGTCACAACTAGGCTGTGGGGTTTCAATCACAATGTCAGAAAAAATCTTACTTATTTCCTCTCAAACCAACCTTGAAATGGATATGTTGAGCAGATTTTAATAAATTATTAGCCGAATCAACAGTACTGAACTAATTAAACTACAATAAAAAAAAAGAAATTAGCAATGTAATTACCTGTTTTGTAAATCCCAACCACTAAGATTGGCAAATTATCCTTTATTCCCATTATTACATTCTCTATCACATGTCATTTCCATGACAAGAGGCATTAACTATATCATGACTTTAGAAAGGAATATTCTGCACCATTTTTTCCAATTCAATCAAGATACTCAACAAAACCTGAGCAATTAGTCCTTAAGTGTTAAAGTGATTTGAAAGTTCATGTCATGTGGATACCAAATGACAGATTCCAATTAACGAAACCAAATAATAAATTTATGATGATGATAATAAACATAATAATAATTAAAGAAAAGAAAAATAAAGTAAACAAAAGATAAAGAAGTTCAGACAAATGATACAGTGAAAATTGGTGTGGAATACTTTATCTATGTTTTGATCTTGCATTCTAGCAAGACAAAGAATGTTCTAATACGGGCAATGGTGCCATCAACCATACACCTTCATCTTTAATAAAAGAAGTTCAGACAAATGATACAGTGTGCTATCTATGACCATTCCTAGTGAAAAGCCATATGGATCAAATATAAATTGTCTCAAATGTTGGGTTAACTACCTCACAGATGGAAAACAATATACCTGATATCCTTGGAGGCATATCCAGAAACGCCTGCAACAGTCCTCAAGACAGCTCTCCATCTTGGTAACTTTTCCAATTGGTCCTTAAAATTCGTCTGAAGCTGAAGAAGTGCATCTGCAAAAAGCCCTCTTTGTTCTTCCACCTCAGATGGATTTACATGGTAGAAAACTGGTAAAATTGTCTGTCCATGAATTTCCTTGCATTCAAGAATCTTAACCAATTCATCCAAACACCATGGAGAGGATGCATAGTTCTTGGAGAAAATGATAACAGAAATCAAAGAATCTTCAATAACTCTCAAAAGGGAAGGAGTTATCTCTTCCCCTCTTTCAAGGTCATTATCAATGAAGGTCTTTATTTTTTTACAACACAAAGCATCATAGAGATGACTGGTAAAATTATAACGGGTGTCTTCCCCTCTAAAGCTAAGAAACACATCATACTTCCTTTCGCGTGAAGCAGCAGCTGAAGAAGATGCCATCATGGATACTTATACTAGAGAAGAGCAATCATACTACCAGAGATCACCTTAAAAAAAAAAGGCACACACACACAACAATTAATTGTTTGGTGAAATTTCAATCGGAAAAGAAGATTAGAAACTAAGGAGCGATGAACTGATCTGAAGAATGAAATTTTTACTTACAGTTGAAGCAAGAGATACGTCGCAGGTCTTTTGTTCTGATATGCAAAAAGAAGAAGAAGAGGGCAAAGACTAAAGAGTGAAGACTCTGGGTCAGTCAATGCTCAGCTTTCCTAGAAATAATCTTACATTCAACTTTTTCTTTCTCTCTTTTCTTATCTTTGAATATTATGTTGACATTCAGTCCATTAAAGAGAAAAAAAAAATTAATACCTCTCTACCATAAGTTTACTTGACATACTCAGTGACCAATTTGATCCAAAATGGTTCAAGGACAATCTGTTATCCCAAAGTCTGTTTCAGGATAAATTGACTCACTGAGCCAACTTAAGGAGCAAAATTAACCCTTTATCCGTAACATCAGTAGAATAAAAAATACAAACATATTCCTATCAAATACATGAGAAGCCAATAAAGCATACCCAAAAACAAAGTTGTCCATAAGTTTAAAATCAAACAAATGGAACAAATAGCACTATATTCACCAAACTATAGCAGCTACTTCTGTGGCACCAATTAAAACTCATATGCGAAATTCACAAAAAGATTCAACCTTTAGCCATAAAAAGAACAAAAGATCCAGCCTTTTTTTGCAGCTAATAGAAAATAGAAAAGTATTTTATGAAATTAAACTCTGTTTGGCCCATCACTTTGTCCCTTCCTGCCCTTTGATACACATAAAAACAAACTCACAGTTTACAGTCTCACTCATTCAGCAGCCAAAAAGAGGACAAGAAAAAGGACTGATTCATAAATTGACAGACCTGTGTTGGGATTATAGAGAGACCAGATTTTCTTCTGGAAAGTGTAGTCAGCCAAGAGAATCCGGACCCAAACCCGGGCTCCAACCCCTTTTTCCCCTTTGGCTTCGAATTGAGAATGGAACCTCCAATTCCAGATACAAGGAGGACCGGGTCACGGTCGGGCTCAGCATAGCCCGTGCTGTCATTTCCAAAACAAGGGCAGAAGCAGAAGTCTTTCGGCATTGTTGGGAAGGACCCGGATTTTGATTTGGATAAAGAGAGCCGCAAATGGATGTCAGTTGGCTTCAGCCTTAAGTGGCAGTATTCCGTTGGTCTACCATGACTACAGTGGAGCAGCAAGTTTCCAGACCAGAGGGAAAACATGATTATTAATATATTATTTAAAAAAAAAAAAAAACACTAGAATTGAAATTTTCACTTTACACCTATACTTTTTTTTTTCAATTATTTACCCTTTTTTTTTTATTATTTTCATTATTTTATCTCTTGGAAATTTGCAGCTATTTAATTAATCAGATCGACTCGATCCAATTACTTTTTAAACTAAATATAATTAGTTAGTTTGAAGTTGTCCAATCACTTTTAACTAAACTTTCTATCAATTGAAACATATTACACACTAAAATCCAAATTCGAAATCTCTATTTAATTAATAAGATTATTCCAATTCAAGACAATTTTAATTGATTTAAATTAAATTAATCAAGGGAAACTATACGATGGATCCGGTCTTTGTGGATTTTTTCAATAAAAAATTGACACATAAGTATTTTTTATTGTTCCAATACTCATGTTACTTACGTGTCAGTTTTTAAGTAAAATGGTTTACATGAACTCAGTCCACTACAAAATTTCTTAATAATTAAACTCAAAATCTAACATAATATTAAGAGATTAAAGACTGTTACGAAACTCAAGTTAATCTTATTTAACAATTTTAAAAAGGTTTAGTAGGCTTTAAATTATTTGTTAAATTTAAAATTCTTTTGAATATGTGGCTTAGAATTTTCAATCTAGAATATATAGTACTGAGTTTGAGAATAACATGATTACAGTATGTTCATGACAATTCCAGCGGTAACAATCAATTAAATAAAAAAGAAGAGCAGAATAGATGGGCAAAGAAAATGGGCGAAAGGCCATATAAATATATACATATACTTAGATGAAATTTAATAACTATATATTCTGTGGTCCGATCGTGATGAAATTTCAGGTATGTTTTCAGAACTAGGTGAATTTCAATCTGTATGGTTAAGATTTTATTTTGTGGTGAATATGATAGTGTATTTGTAAATAAAATTTTAGATTATTTTTGTAAATTAATTCTAAATTTGAAGTAATATGAGAATAAAATTAGTATTTTTGGACTCCTAGCAGTGCTGTGAATCTAGTGGTATTCTCCGTTCGAATTATGAGTGTTTTTCCGGTGATCGGAATATTTTCCGGCGAGTCTCTATTAGTTTAATATTTTTATATTGATCTATGAATTATTTGGAGTAATATTAATTCTTAGAGTTTTTGATGATTTTGAATAGATTATTTTATATGAATTATTGACGTATTTGGAGTTAAATTAATTATATTATTTGTTTTGAAAATTAGTTAAGTGAGATTTATATGTGAAGAACATATGAAAATTATTATAGATGCATTGAAGGAACATATGATGTTTACGGTGATTTTTTTGAAAATTTGATGAATAGTGGCATATCGTATTTGTGAATAGTAACTTGTATGAATAGAGACCCTATAAGTGAATAGTAATAGGATGAAATATTATATGAATAAGTTATATAAGAATGATAATTAAGTTATTTTAAGATTAGAAGAACTACGTGGTTTTGATTCTCAAATCAGAATTTGGGGTATGTAGAAAGCTTGATAAAAAATAATTATCAAGTCTAAGCCAAATGAGGATTTTAAGTTAGATTATGTATAATTTTATTGATGCATTTAATATAAGAATATTCTATATTAGAATTTGTAGATTGATATTAACAAGGAATTTATTTGGATATTAAGGAAATTATTGGGTGGTTCGAGAGATGTTAGGAGGAGTATAAATATTAAATTATTTTGGAGTTCCTAATTCATTGTATGATTTGAGCTTGCTAAATATAATTTGGTAAAGTCTGCAGCACTCAATGCAAGAGGTGGTAATTGGGACTTTAACAATTGGAGACAAATAGAGATAAGATTCCTTCATCAATTGGAGACAAATAGAGATCGGATTCCTGTGTTATCCATGTCTGCTATACCTTCTCAAAGAATCAGCTAATTCTATCTTCACTGAGCAAGGACTCGGAACTTACTCTTGCTTGCAACATTCTTCTTGTGACTAGATCTTTAAGGTTTTCAAGCACATACTGACCTGCATCATTTGAACTAATTCGTCAAAAAAAAAAAAAAAAAAAAAAAAATCAAATTCGAAGACCAAATTATGCAGAACTTTCATGTTGGAGCAAAATATTTGATTAGAGAATGCATCTAAACTAAATCTCAATGATTTGACCATGCAATGGCATCCTACTTCAAATTCCATGTCCCTATACTCCACAACATATAGGTCATATCTTGTTCACGGAATGGAACATGGTAGGAATAGAATAGCTATTCCACGGAATGGAATAGCTATTCCTTTTCCTATCATATTCCAATGTTTGGTTCAATATTGAAATAATATATGGAACATGTCATATTGAAACGAAAAAATAAAGAAAAGTGGGTGAACATAGAAAATGTAAGTTGAAAAACCAAAATTACACGAGCTGAGTTGACATGCCAAACTTATTATTCTATCTTTACCTTATTTCCAATAACAGAGAGATATTACATAATTCATTTACCTATCATAATTTTACTTTACCTTACTGCAACCATTCATAGTCGACATAAAACCCCAGGTCTAGAGCTCCAAACTTAGTGCATTTCGTCAAACACAGTGCCCCATAACTGACCAAAGAGCAGGATCGTAAAGGATGACCGCTGATGTCTTCAAGATATAATTTGATATTGACCACACGGTATTTATCAAACAAATGATTGTTTCTAAGACCATCCCACGGATCATATCCAACAAACACATGTTCCTTCGTCACAGTTCTTGTATCATACCAGCCCCCAAAGTAGCAATGGAAATCACTGAAGTCTCCATTTTCATTTTGAAAATGGTATTTACATTTCACTCGGAGACCAGACCTGTCACTGACACCATGGAATGCAATAAATGGACAACTAATGAAGCCCAAGAAATCGTTTTTAGCTAAACCTGAAGGCAGCTGGATTTCAGTTGCTAATCTCGGACCCATTGACCACATCAGTTTAGTTCCAAACTCAATGTCACTGTAAGATCTAGGGAAGCAAAAACTAGATTCGCCTGCTAATATAGAAGGTACCTGTAACATGAAACAAATTAATATAGGAGATGGTGTCGTCACTTGATGCAAGAGAAATGAAAAGAAGGAGAAAAAGCATCTCGAGGCCTCTAATCTTTTGGAGTTTTGTTGATTAAGTTCTTGATCTTTCAATTTAACATATAAATGACCAACGACTTAATGTGACAATCAACAAAAATTAAAAAGATCAAGGGCCTTTGGATGCTTTTTTCTCTAAAATAATAATACCTCACTCAATAGCCTTTTTGCATAAAGCTCAAATTTTGTCCAAGCATATCGTATGATTCCACCCCATGCAAGCGCATTCAACTTGTTACAATTAGTGAAAATGAATTCAAAAATGTTTCCTGCAGCTCCTTGTTGAACCATAGATACGAAGCACAGATGAAGGCAGCCGTGGGCATCTAATCTTGTCAGGTTTGGCGGAAGTTCAGGTAATGACCGAAGACGAATGCAATTTCTCACACCAAGATATTGCAAATCCAATAGCCCTTTGAGGCTTGAAGTTATTTGTCTAAATGGATTTCCACTTAGATCCAAAGCCTCTAGTGACGATAAACAACCAATGAAATGAGGCACAACAAATAAACCACAATTATTGAGATACAGCTTACGTAGATATTGTATCTGCAATCCTTCTTTAGGAAAACATTTCATGACATAAAGGCAAAGATATCTACAGTTTTTCAACTCCAAACTTGATAGCGCCTTCAACTTTTGAATTGGTGAAGGCAGCTCTTTTATAGCTGTTCCATCTAGATAAAGATATCTCAAAGAATTCATATCCTCCAAAATTTTTGGGAAATTGTCAAATATACAGCGTCCTGAGAGATTAAGCTTTCGCAGATGTTTCAACTTACAAATACTGCTTGGAAGAGTACGTAATCTGGTGCAGTTTTGCAGATTCAGCTCAACAAGTTCAAAGTAATACTGTATCCACGAGGGAATTTTTTTTATTGCTGTGCCATCTAAACACAACTTCTTGATTTGTATTGAAACCTCTGGAAACTTTGTGATGCTAGAGCACCCAGAAAGAACCAATTGCTCTAGAGATGCCAACCTAGAAATATCACTGGGAAGATTCTTCAGTCTTTTGCAGTTCATGAGATCCAGACATAACAGCTTGGATAGAAGACCAATTGAAGAAGGAATCTCTACAATTGCAGTCCCACTTAAGTACAAGTATTTCACTTCCCCACAAATCTTGGGAAACGTGGTAATATTTGAGCAACCAGAAAGATCAATGATCACAAGAGCTTTTAACAAATGCATACTTTCTGGAAGATTATGGAGCTGTTTGCAGTCCTTCAAATTCATTGTGATAAGTCCACGGACCTTCCCAATTGACTCTGGAAGTTCTTCTATAGCTGTCTCATTCAAATTTAAATAAGTCAAGTTTTCAGAAAACTCGGGAAATCTCCTTAGATAGCAGCAACCAGAAAGATTAAGTGTTTTGAGAGATCTCCATTTAACGCCAGTGGGAAGGCTCCTCAGGCTTTTGCAGCATCTCATGTCCAAAACAGCAAGTTGATCTAGAATCTGAATTGATGGATGAACTTCTACCAAGCTAGCACAATGTGCAAAATTAAGCTCTCGAGATTCTTTGCCAGCGAAAGGTCTGGAAGAGCGAGTAAGCTCTCACAATTACTCAGATTCATCTCTTTCAAACTCACAAGATGCTGCAAAAACAATAAACTGCCTTCAATAGATTACCTACACTAAATGCATTGAGACCCAACAGAATGGGGAAAAAAGATATTACCTGCGTTCCTGACCACAGTTGTTTTACGTTGCTGTATGTCAGGTTAAGTACAACTAGATTTGCTGTTTCAACTTTGAAGGCATGTTGCGTAGCGGGTATCTTTCCCAATGAAGATAGCTTAATTTATCTGATAGAAAGTCTAGGCCATCAGGAAGATACAATTGACAGCTGTTTCCAAATCCAGCACCGTAGATTTTCAGCAGTCTGAGATTAAGCATATCGGCAAAGGCTTTTGAGCTCAAATTCACTTTTGGGATTTTCGATGTATCTAAAAATATCCCTTCAACCTTTTCAGATCCCTAAAAATCAAAGTAACAGAAATATCAAGCTTAAATTCTACATGCAATTAACACAAAATAAGTGGAAAATAATCACAAAAATATTTTTAGAATAACCAATTACATAAATTTATGTCACTCTGTTACTTACAGTATCATTCATGATGACATGAAGAAAATCATCTTGAAGCCATATCCTACTACGTTGTCCAGGCTCATTAGGTGATTCCTTGAGAACAATTTGCCGACCCATTTCTTGAAGCAAATCATGCATTTTTAAAACTCCATCTGAAACGGTTATGAGAGATTTTTCCTTGAGTTCTGTCATTCCACATTCTGGGAACATTCTGCAACTTTTCAATATGGTTATTACATAATCCTCCTCATGTCCATTGAAAAAACATGCAATATCTAGGAAAATTTTCTTTTGTATCCCCTCCAATCCATCATAACTTATTTGAAGCTTACTGAGAATTTCTTCATTAGGAACTTCCTTCAACCTATCCAACATGCTCTTCCAGTCTCTTATTACAGATTTGCTATATAAAGAGGAACCCAAGACTATGAGTGCTAATGGAAGGCCACCGGCATACTTCACAAATTCACGACATAGCTCCGCATATTCTTCTTCCCTGGAACTATTCTGGATGGCTTTCGAACGAAAGAGTTGAAGGGCTTCATTATCATTTAACTCCTTAACCCTGTATATTTCATCCACATTTTGTTGGATCAACAAGCTTTCATCCCTAGTCGTGATGATGATTCCACTCCCAGGACCAAACCATGTTTCACCTCTTCTGCCAATCAAAATTTCTATCTGATCCAAATTACTAACATCATCAAGTATGACCAAAAGCTTCTTACGACTTAGCCTATGGCTTATCTGGTCTGCTCCTCTATGGCAATCATATACATCTATATTCCTTTCCATGAGAGTAGCAGATAGAAGTTGATTTTGTAAATAAACTAAACCATACTTTGCTGAGGTTTCTCTAACATCTGTGACAGGGTGTCGTTAACCCGTCAAAGTTAAATTTATATCTCCGGTTCCTTATACTGGGTAGTATAGCAAGAACGGGGTCGAACCACAGGGATTAGTGCAGGAATATTTATTTGCTAAAATAAAATAAGTTGGTTTGAGATTGGTTTATGATAAATGAATCAATTTGCAAAATGTAAATTAAATAAAATAAATCAATGGGATGAATGACTAGCCGAGGTACTTTTTAATTTAATTCCGTAATTCAATCATAGACGCCAAAGGTAAATTTCAATTATCCAAATAGACAAAGTTATAGTTAAAGGTGAAACGCACTCAATAACCAATCTTTTCTTAGTTGGTCGATAGTTCCGGGAAACGCCCTGACAAACTACTTCTCTAGCCAATAGATAACCACTAAGAGACCTCTTAGTAAGATTTAACCTATGGTAGCATTAAACACGAAAAAGACCTTTATCTTAGTTAAATGAAATCGGAGACGCCGTAAATCATAAATACTAAACCACTCAATTCCGTCAACACGCGAAGCTAACTTGCCACTATGATAGAATAACAATCACGGATATATTACTCTATTCGGCGATATGCAATATAATCAATCAATTAATTGGCCAAATCAATTAGATTAAATCAAAAGCAATAAATTATAAACGCAGGAATTGAATAGATATTTAGATGAAAGAACACAATTAAAACAAAAGTCTCATGAATGGAATTTAACTTTAAAAGTACCTCAACTAGAAGAGATTTTAGCTACTCATAATTAAACAAAAATCTGCAGAAAATCTTCAAGAAAAACTTGCAGCCTCCTCTCCTCTCCAAGCCTCCACCAAAACGTTTTTCAAGTAGTCAAAAACTAACCCCTAAACCTTCTCCTCTTTTTCCCTTTTATAGCTCTCCTACTCCTAACCTAATTAGGAGCCTCATTAACCTACTTAATTAAAGAGGCCTGCTGGAAATTAAAGTGCAAACCGTGGGCTCCTTAAAGAGAATTTTGGCCCAATTAAGAAGAGAAGGTCAACAAGGGTTGACCCGCAGGACCCGAACAGGCTGCATAAAACCTCAGCTAACTTCCTCGAAACAGCTCCGATTGGCGCGATTCAAGGTGCTATGGAAAGCTAACGGATAGACGCACAATCTTGCAGAACAAACCTTGAGCTAAGACAGCCTCGAACACTGTTGAAAATCCAGTTGAAGTTCAAGCTCCAACAAAACCTCTTCTAGCAGTCTTCCTAAAAAGCCAAAATCCACTTCCAAGCACCTAAAAGAGGTAAATAACACTAAATAAGGATATATAAAACAAAACAAACAAACTAATTAAGAAGATAATAAAACTAATACTAAAATGCTAAAATAACTAAGAAAATGAGTTAAAATGCACCTAAATATGCCTATGTAAATATGAGTTATCAAATTCCCCCACACTTAGATCTTTGCTTGTCCTCAAGCAAACTAGGACTAAAGGAAAATTTCTCCCGAAATTGACTATGGTTGAACCCTAGTAAATCCTTAACCGTTCATTCAAGGAAGTTAAACCACCAAGATTTCATAGGAAGTTTCAAAACTCTACAAGCCAATAAGCTTAATCATAAGAACTAGAAAATCAAACAAGTCGACATAAACAAAACATTTAACCCAACTTCACAAGACTTAGTCAATTGAAAAACCACCACAAATTATTGAATTAACTTTAGGCAGGTGAATTGTCCAACCTAGAAGGACATCTAGAGATTTTAAGCTTTTATTCACATTTAAAGCACTTCAAACCGAGATAGTTACCAAATTAAGCATAGGGTCAACATCCCAATTTTGCGAGTATAGAAAAGGCCTCTAATGAGGGGTAACTCTCCCCATAGGTCATGCTCCATACACAAAGTCATTGTTTTTAACTTTGCTTAAGGTGAGGTGGGCCTATCCCCCAACTCAAAACCCATGGGTGTTGGAATGCGAAAGGTCTCGCTTTTTCGAGCAATGAAAAGGGTCTCTTATGAGAAGTTTGCTCTCCCTCTTAAGCCACTCTCCATACACAAGGAATGATTTTTGTCATACCTTGCTTAAGGTGAATTGGTCCCATCTCCCAATTCAAGGCTCAAGGGTAATCGAGACGATTAAATTATAAAATTTACATTCTCAGTATAATTCAACCAACATCATCAATTATAAGCTAGACTCTAGTTATCTCATCCTCTATAAGTTGGTAATAACTCACTTGCTTCACATTAGCCAACAAACTTTTTGAAAGCAATTGATCAATTAAACCTCATCACATTCTGTCAAAATTAAACGTAGAGTCATATGCAAACCAAGCTCAACCCCCAATCCTTACGACAAACCCACTAACATGCTTTGTTTCTAATTCTTCCTACTTCCAATTGGTTTATTATATTCAATGATGACAAAAATCAGGATTTTCCAAGGGCTAAACCAAGAAAATACCAAAAAATTTTCAAATTGGAGCTTAATTTACTCTTGGACAAACAACTGAGAATCCGATTTATGGAGGGAATTATGCAAAAACTTCATGCAATCCTAAATAGCACAAGCATTAAACTATCCTAAAAATTGAAAAATTGTTTCCCGATTTTCCTAACCCCTTCCCCCACACTTAACATGCATTTACTCCTGAAAATGCATCTAAATTAAGCACAAAAAGAGAAGGAAAGAAGTACTCCCTTAGAGTGTAGGAAAGAACGGTGGAGAATCGGAAGAACAATGTATGCAGAGGCAGCAAGTTCAAAGCCAATTTTGACACGGATAGATTCTGAATTCGGAGAGATGAAAAACTACAATGTTGTAGATCTTTCTCTTAGCTTTCCAACGCATTTTGAATCACTGCAATCGGAGGTCGGACGCAAAAGTTATGGCTGAATTACGAAACATGGTCAGATCTGGGCGCTGCGGTTGGTGCGGCATGCCGCGTGTGGCGTTGGAGAAGCAGAAGGGCAGCACGCCCGCGTGTCATTTTGGCACGCCGTGCCGCGCCTTTGGCAGGAACGCGCCCGAGAAGCAGAAAGGCAGCACGCCCGCGTGCCATTTTGGCACGCCGTGCCGTGCCTTTGGCAGGAACGCGCCCGAGAAGCAGAAAGGCAGCACGCCCGCGTGCCATTTTGGCACGCCGTGCCGTGCCTTTGGCAGGAACGCGCCCGAGAAGCAGAAAGGCAGCACGCCCGCGTGCCATTTTGGCACGCCGTGCCGCTATGAATTTTTGCCAATCCTTTGTTTTTCGAATTTTCGATTGCACTTTCTTGCTCCTTTACCGGATCCTGCACAAAAACTCATAAAAACATATAAAATTAGCAGTTTTTTTTTTTTTTTTTTTTTTTTGACTTGGGTTGCCTCCCAAAAAGCGCTTTTGTTTAACGTCGTTGGCTCGACGGTGTCCACACTTAATGGTAGAAGGGTGTGCTGAGGTAATGTGCTTCAACTACGCATGGCGCAAACCCCTCATAAAACGGTTTAAGGCGGTGGCCGTTTACTTTGAAAATTTTACCCGTGGTGTTGCTCTGAATATCAACAGCTCCATTTCCGTAGACGTGAGCGACTACAAAGGGGCCTATCCATTTGGATTTTAACTTTCCTCCAAAAATTTTCAAGGTGGAATCAAAAAGAAGGACTTTCTGACCGAATTTGAACTTCTTTTCGGCGAGCCGATTATCATGGAAAGCTTTGGTGCGGGCTTTGTAAATTGCAGCATTTTGATAAGCATTATTACGGATTTCTTCAAGCTCCTGGAGTTGAAGACGTCGCTGCTGCCCGGCATCATCAAAATTGGTATTGCAAGTTTTGATGGCCCAAAATGCCTTGTGTTCAATTTCGAATGGTAAATGACAGGCCTTCCCATAGACAAGTCTGTAAGGGGACATGTCCAACGGTGTTTTGTAAGCCGTTCGGTATGCCCAAAGTGCATCGTCCAGGCGTAGACTCCAATCCTTGCGTGTTGGGTTGACGGTTTTTTCCAAGATGCTCTTGATTTCTCTGTTGGATAGCTCTGCTTGTCCATTCGTCTGCGGGTGGTAGGCCGTGGATGTACGATGTGTAACCCCATATTTTTTGAACAGGGCCTCTACCACCCGATTGCAAAAATGAGTCCCACGATCACTAATAATAGCTTTAGGAGTGCCGAACCTGACAAATATGTTAGTTCTCATAAAATCGACAACAACTTTAGCATCGTTAGTACGCGTGGCTTTTGCCTCAATCCATTTAGATACGTAATCAACTGCAACAAGAATATATTCAAACCCAAAGGAGGAAGGGAAAGGTCCCATAAAATCGATGCCCCAAACATCGAAAATTTCACAAACCATTATGGGCATTTGGGGCATTTCATTACGGGGGCCTATGTTACCTGTCATTTGGCATCTGTCACAAGCTTTGCAAAAGGCATAGGCATCCCGGAACAGGTCTGGCCAATAGAAACCTGATTCGAGTACCTTTCTCGCTGTCCTTTTTGGCCCAAAGTGGCCACCACAAGCCGATGAGTGGCTGGATTGCAGAATGGATTCGATCTCGTTTTCTGGCACACATCGTCGTATGATCTGATCCGAACACATCTTCCATAGATATGGATCATCCCAAATGTAATATTTGGCATCACTTTTGAGCTTATGGCGTTGTGCTGGAGTATAACTTTCAGGGTACCCATGTTGTGCTAAGAAGTTTACCAAATCTGCGTACCATGGGTCACGACATGGCCATTTTGTATCCACCTGGAATAGTTGCTCATCCGGGAATTCTGCATTAACGGCTTTCTCAGTCGTTGATGTGTTTATAATTCGACTGAGATGATCAGCAACAAGGTTCTCAGCACCTTTCTTGTCTCGAATTTCCAGCTGGAATTCTTGAAGCAACAATACCCACCGAATTAGTCTTGGCTTTGCGTCCTGCTTGTTCATCAAGTGTCTCAAGGCGGCATGGTCAGTGTATATGATCACCTTGGTGCCAAGCAAATATGATCTGAACTTTTCTAGTGCGAAGACTACAGCAAAGAGCTCTTTTTCGGTGGTTGTATAGTGTTTCTGCGCATCATCCAAAGTTTTAGATGCATAGTAGATGACATGAGGGTCCTTGCCTACTTTCTGTCCCAAAACAGCACCAACGGCGAAGTTACTAGCGTCGCACATAATCTCGAATGGTAGGTTCCAGTCTGGAGCTTTAATTATTGGTGCGGACACTAGTTTTTCTTTCAGCAACTCAAAAGAACGTTGACATGCTTCTCCAAATTCAAATACAGCCTCTTTGTGCAGCAGATTACTCATCGGATGTGCAATTTTGGCGAAATCTTTGATGAACCTGCGATAGAATCCTGCATGGCCAAGAAAAGAGCGAACTTCCCGCACACTTGCGGGGTAAGGCAATGAACTAATAACATCAATTTTGGATTTATCCACCTCAATGCCTCTAGATGAAACTATATGTCCTAAAATCAGCCCTTGGTTAACCATAAAATGGCATTTTTCATAGTTTAGAACAAGATTAGTTTCAATGCATCTTTTCAGGACTTTTCTTAAGTTGTTAAGGCATGCATCAAAAGAGTCCCCATATACAGTAAAATCGTCCATGAAGACCTCAATGATATTTTCTACATAATCAGAGAAAATGCTTACCATACATCTCTGAAACGTAGCTGGCGCGTTACATAGTCCGAATGGCATACGTTTGTACGCAAATGTGCCAAACGGACATGTAAATGTGGTCTTCTCCTGATCTTCAGGGGCAACTGGAATCTGGTGGAAGCCGGAATACCCATCCAAACAGCAATAATGGGTTCGTCCTGCAAGACGTTCCAACATTTGGTCAATGAAAGGCAAGGGAAAATGATCCTTACTTGTGGCTGCGTTCAACTTCCGATAGTCTATGCATACGCGCCATCCATTCTGAACTCTTGCTGGAACCAGCTCCCCTTTCTCATTTTCTACTACTGTGATTCCGGTCTTTTTGGGAACTACTTGAGTTGGGCTCACCCATCTACTGTCCGAGATAGCATAGATTACATCAGCATCTAGGAGTTTCAGAATCTCCTTTTTGACAACTTCCATCATGGGGGGGTTCAACCTTCGCTGCGGCTGCCTACTAGGCTTACAATCATCTGCCAAGAGGATTCGGTGCATGCATATCGTTGGACTGATTCCCTTGATGTCTGCAATTGTCCACCCCATGGCCTTTTTATTCTCCTGCAGCACTCTAACCAAGCTATCCTCCTCTGCTTTTGTTAACTCGCTGGAAATAATCACAGGAAGTGTTTCGTTAGGTCCCAAAAAAAAATATTTGAGATGAGAAGGTAGTGGTTTAAGCTCCAATTCTGGTGGTCTCTCAATCGAAGGGAGAATTCTGTTCCTCCCAATTGCAGCATGGTCAAGATGCACTTGCATTAAACTCTGGTTTATAGGTATGAGTGCTTCGAGGTCTTGGACGGTGTATATCAGCTCCTTAGGCATTACCCATTCCGCTTCCCATTCAGCCAATTTTGGATTTGTGAGGTTGTTGGTCAAAGAAACCTGTAAAGGGTCACCACTACACAACTCCAAAAACTTATCAGTGTGAGAAAAATTGATTGCAAAAATAGAGGCATAATCAACTGGGTGCTTAATTGCTCTGTTTATGTCGAATTTAATCATAGCACCATCAAATTCCATTGTTAAAGTTCCCTCATGCACATCAATTTTCGTACGGGCTGTTTTTAAGAATGGGCGTCCTAACAAAATCATTCCCGGGTTAGAAGACGTTCCCCCTTCCATATTCAAAACATAAAAATCCGCGGGGAAAACTAAGTCGTTTACTTGCACAAGTACATCTTCTAACACTCCTTCAGGAAAAACACTAGATCTGTCAGCCAATGTTAAAACTACACCATTTTGTTTTAAAGGACCCAAATTCAATGCAGAATATATAGACAGAGGCATCAGATTAATAGAAGCACCTAAATCACACATAGCTTGCTCTATGCCTACATTGCCTATTTTGCAAGGAATCGTGAACATACCTGGGTCTTTTTCTTTGATGGGTAATTTACCTTGAAGCACTGCTGAAACGGTTTCGCCCATAGGAACCCTCTCATTGGCCCGAACTCTATTCATCCCGGTACAGAGCTCTTTCAAAAATTTGCAATATCGGGGTACATGTTTGATGGCTGTTAGGAGTGGAATGTTGATTTCTACCTTCTTCAAAGTGTCGAATACTTCTGCATCGTCGGTAGTTTTCTTTTTTCTCGCTAGTCGGTGTGGAAATGGTGGTTTTTCGGGATTGGATTGGACTAGCTCCTCGATGGGGACTGTTGTCTCTTTCTCTTTCTCCGCTGGTGTTGCTTGGTCACATGGGGCTGATGCCTTTTGTGTTGATGTTTCAAGTTCTTTGCCACTCCTCAAGGTAATTGCACTGACGTTGTGCCTTGGATTCACATCAGGTTGGGAGGGCAATTTTCCTTTGTTTTCGAGCTTATTGAAAGAAAAGATTAATTGGTTGATTTGGTCCTCCATTTTACTCATTTTATCCACACTCTTTTGCTGAGATTCCACCAGTTGCGCCATCATGCCCTTCAAGGAGTTAATTTCTTCCCCATAGTTCATTCTTGGGGGTTGTGGCTGCTGTGGTTGGTTATTGCCATATCTAAAATTCGGATGATCCCTCCAACCTGGATTGTATGTATTGGAGAAGGGATCATATTTCCTTCGTTGTTGGGGATTAAAGTCTCCCATGGCATTTACCATCTCGCTGCTGGAATCGTCTTGAAGCGTTGGGCATGCATCCGTAGAGTGTCCCTGAAAACAACATATACCACAAACTTGGGCTTGTTGCCCTTGGTTAGAAGCACCTGTACCCCCAATAATACTCTTTTCCAGCAATTGATTAAGTCTATCCAATTTAGATTCAAGATCAGAAGACCTTACCTCATGAATGCCTCGTGTAGCAATGTCAGAACGACTAGTGAACTGTTGTGAATTTGCAGCCATGGCAGAAATCAGGTCTCGGGCAGCTTGAGGTGTCTTGCTGACCAAAGCACCTCCGCTTGCAGCGTCAATGACTCTTCGTTCAAGTGCTAGCAGCCCCTCATAAAAATATTGTATCAACAGCTGATCCGTTATACCGTGTTGAGGGCAACTAGCGCACAGCCTCTTGAATCTTTCCCAATATTCGTACAAGGACTCGGAGTCCCTTTGTCGGATGCTACAAATCTCCCTTCTCAAATTAGCAGCTCTAGATGCAGGGAAGAATCGTTCCAAGAACAGCCTTGCCATTTCGGTCCAAGTGTTGACAGTTCCGGAAGGAAGGTAGTACAACCATTCTTTTGCGGTGGCTTCCAAAGAGAATGGAAATGCACGTAACTTGATTTGCTCTTCAGTAACTCCACGTGGTTTAAATCCAGAACAAGCCACATGAAATTCTTTTAAGTGCCGATTTGGGTCTTCCGCTTGTAAGCCATGAAATTTTGGTAGAAGCTGAATCAATCCTGGTTTCAGCTCAAAGCCATCCTCCACATTTTGATATTGTATGCACAACGGTTGTTGGTTGACAGGAGGGGCGAGCATATCTCGCAAAGTTGCTAGTGGTGGATTGGCCATTTCGGCTTCAGAATCCGAATCTGTTTCAATGATGGGATGAGTTTCAGCACTATCAGAGTTGTCTTCTGCAGCCTCAAGCACTTGTCTCTTGCGCAACTTTGCCTCCTTTCTAAGCCACTTTGCAGTTTTCTCGATTTCTGGGTCGAACAGAAGTCCACCTACAGAGGAAGAACGCTGCATACACACTCAGAAAAGGAATTAGAAACAGTAAATAAATAAACCTTTTACAAAAATCCCCGGCAACGGCGCCAAAATTTGACAGGGTGTCGTTAACCCGTCAAAGTTAAATTTATATCTCCGGTTCCTTATACTGGGTAGTATAGCAAGAACGGGGTCGAACCACAGGGATTAGTGCAGGAATATTTATTTGCTAAAATAAAATAAGTTGGTTTGAGATTGGTTTATGATAAATGAATCAATTTGCAAAATGTAAATTAAATAAAATAAATCAATGGGATGAATGACTAGCCGAGGTACTTTTTAATTTAATTCCGTAATTCAATCATAGACGCCAAAGGTAAATTTCAATTATCCAAATAGACAAAGTTATAGTTAAAGGTGAAACGCACTCAATAACCAATCTTTTCTTAGTTGGTCGATAGTTCCGGGAAACGCCCTGACAAACTACTTCTCTAGCCAATAGATAACCACTAAGAGACCTCTTAGTAAGATTTAACCTATGGTAGCATTAAACACGAAAAAGACCTTTATCTTAGTTAAATGAAATCGGAGACGCCGTAAATCATAAATACTAAACCACTCAATTCCGTCAACACGCGAAGCTAACTTGCCACTATGATAGAATAACAATCACGGATATATTACTCTATTCGGCGATATGCAATATAATCAATCAATTAATTGGCCAAATCAATTAGATTAAATCAAAAGCAATAAATTATAAACGCAGGAATTGAATAGATATTTAGATGAAAGAACACAATTAAAACAAAAGTCTCATGAATGGAATTTAACTTTAAAAGTACCTCAACTAGAAGAGATTTTAGCTACTCATAATTAAACAAAAATCTGCAGAAAATCTTCAAGAAAAACTTGCAGCCTCCTCTCCTCTCCAAGCCTCCACCAAAACGTTTTTCAAGTAGTCAAAAACTAACCCCTAAACCTTCTCCTCTTTTTCCCTTTTATAGCTCTCCTACTCCTAACCTAATTAGGAGCCTCATTAACCTACTTAATTAAAGAGGCCTGCTGGAAATTAAAGTGCAAACCGTGGGCTCCTTAAAGAGAATTTTGGCCCAATTAAGAAGAGAAGGTCAACAAGGGTTGACCCGCAGGACCCGAACAGGCTGCATAAAACCTCAGCTAACTTCCTCGAAACAGCTCCGATTGGCGCGATTCAAGGTGCTATGGAAAGCTAACGGATAGACGCACAATCTTGCAGAACAAACCTTGAGCTAAGACAGCCTCGAACACTGTTGAAAATCCAGTTGAAGTTCAAGCTCCAACAAAACCTCTTCTAGCAGTCTTCCTAAAAAGCCAAAATCCACTTCCAAGCACCTAAAAGAGGTAAATAACACTAAATAAGGATATATAAAACAAAACAAACAAACTAATTAAGAAGATAATAAAACTAATACTAAAATGCTAAAATAACTAAGAAAATGAGTTAAAATGCACCTAAATATGCCTATGTAAATATGAGTTATCAATCTGCAAGGAAGCAGCGACCTTCAAACTTATCATAAAGTTCCTTGTAAACAACACTAGCAATTGTTGTTTTGCCTATGCCGCCCATGCCACAGATTCCTATAATTTTAACTTTGTCCGACTGCCCCAAGTCCAAATACCAAAACATGTTCTCCAAACGTGATTGCATCCCAACAAAATCCTTAGCTATGCTATGACTTAGTGTGCTCATCACCTCGCGAATTATGTGCCTTACTATTTCTTTAATAAAATCCGATTCATCCCTCTAAAAGGTGAAAGCAAAACATATATAATTAAATGAAAACTTCAAATGAACAACTCTTTCTTAATTATCACGTCTTCTAACCGTTACTTTGAACATAAATCTCTAAAGTTTCTTTTTTCTTTCAAGTCCTTTTTTTTTTTTAAATGAAATATTAAAGACCGTAAAAAAATAAAATAAATAAAAAATAAATAAAAAATTCAAAAAAAATAAAAAACCATAGCAAATTCAGGTAAATTATTCCAATGCATCATAATTTCTCTAAATAGACAATGAAGTACTGGAATTGCACCAAAATTCAAGTTGTAGAAAAAGAATGCACTTTCAACTTACTTGTTTTCTAACTCCCATCCAGAGAGAGAAGCGAGTTGTTTAGCTGCATTGTTGAACTTCATTGTCATCGACTTTGCCTTTATGCTCATCGAAAGCTTTCCCAAAATCGCCTTTTTGGTTCCTCACATAGGATGGAGTCGCATCATAGAAAATTGGCAAAACGGTTTGCCTCCCACCGGCTTCTTTGCGTTCAGAAATTTGAAGGAGTTCCTTCAAGCACCACGTCGAAGAAGCATAATTCTTGGAGAAAATGATGAGTAAAATTCTGGACTGATCAATGGCGAGAGGAAGTTCGCGAGGAAAGGGTTCTCCTTTAGTAAGCTCTCTATCATCCTTGAAGGTGATGATACCTTTCTGGCAGAGCTCTTTATAGAGATGGGAAGTAAATTTATTTCGAGTATCTTCGCCTCTGAAACTAAGAAACACATCATATTTCCACTCTCGTCTACATGAAGAAGAAGGAGAAGAAGCCATGAACACAAACTTCATCAGGCAAGCATTTGAGCTCAGAAGAAATTTCTCCAGGATCACACATTGGCGGGTTCGCTAGATCAACGAATGGGATACAATAGGCATTAGATAATAGTTGGGCCAACAATGAAGACTCCTAAGCCCACTGAGCTATTTAAATAGAAGACTTCTAAGCCTCCAATGAAGACTTCTAAGACTACCAACAACATTGCCCGTCTATGAGCTATTTAAATAGAAGGGATAACTACCTCCTATTTTTCTCCTTCAATAAGTAAATACAATGGCGTGTTAAAATATTTATATTTTTAAAAATTATATTATTAGTTTGTTTGAGTAAATATATTTTACAAATTACACTCGTAACATTTTCCTTTAACATATTATTTCTCACTCTTGTGAGAACTCCTATGGCAATGCCGGGAGTATACTACTTCCGGACAATAAGAGTAAGTCATATTAGCTTTATGTTGTCGTACCGTGTTTCAATTGACTGGAGTATTCTACTCCTAGAAATTTTCCTTTCTTCAAAAGATTTCCCTTTCCCTTATATTTACTCTTCTATCTCATCTTCCATAATTAAAAATTATATTTTCATTTCTCTCAATGTATGTTCATTTTTTCTTCATCCGATTTCAGAGTATCTTTTTGGTTTTTTTCTCTTCGAAATTTTATATATATACTGCAAACTAGTTATGTTCAAGGGAGACGAATTACAGAAAAATATCAATATGGCTCAAGAGGTTATGCACTCCATACCTATTAGGAAGGGCAGAAAGGGCTCATGGCTATAAAGGTTGATTTGGAGAATGCATATGATCGTTTGAGATGGGATTTTATTGAGGATACTTTGTATGATATTGGCATCCCTGGTTCTCTTATCAAGGTTATTATGCATTGTACTAGGACTAGCTCTATGCAGATATTGTGAAGGGTCGATGACTCAATCCTGTCACCCTTGCAGAGGAAATCGCCAGGGAGATCCTATGTCTCCTTACTTATTCGTCTAGTGTATGGAAAGACTGGCCCAGGGTATTAATAGAGCAGTCCATCTTAAGCATTGGCTTCTTATTCAGCTGAATTGATCTTGTCCTGATCTTACGAATCTTTTCTTTGCCGCTGATATGTTAACCATTCAAAGAATCCTGGATTATTTTTGCTTGAACTCTAAAGCCAGTATTGCTAAAATTCTCATCTTCTTTTCCCCTAATGTGGCCCGTGGGCAAGCTAATTTCTTTGGTTTCAAGCAAAATCTGGGAGCTCTTATGCTTCATTCCAGGATCTCTAAACAGACTTATAAGTACATTATTGAGCCTATCCAGGGGATATTATGTGGCTGAAATGCTAGTAAGCTGTCTTTAGCTGGTTGAATTACTATAGCAAAGTCTATGATGAGGTCCAGGGGTAATAGGTGTGCTGATTTTCTTGCTAACTTTGCCTTCTCCAAGCCTATTGGTGGCCATTTCTTCGATGTTCCTCCTAATGGGTTGATGGATTTGATTCTTCAAGATGTTGCGGGGATGGCTTTCCCTTGTCTGTCTCAACTAGAACTTCAAGATGAGAATCCAAGAGATACAATAAATTCCATTGGTGTCTTTATGGAATTTGGAGTTTCATAAATACATTTTGCAAAACTACAACCACAACATGAAGATTACAAACCATCAAAATTGAGCAAGAAGCAAGCAACATTATTCTTAGATGAACATCTACGGCCTTTTCACTAGTCTACATCTTCAATCTCTTCGGATTAGATCCATCAACAAACTCGCAACTTCCATCGATTTTGCCTCTACTTTCCAAGCATTTATCACCATGTTTTCTCTTGCTTTTGTCACAAACATCATTACAAGAAACATCCAAAATCTCAGCAGGTCTATTACATTGTATCAATTCACCAACATCACGATCATATATGACTCTAAGTCCACAATGCTTCACCTTCAATTCATTCGAATAAAACGATGCTTTCAAATTTTCACATCTCTCCCACCAATCCACACTATTCAAAGAGCTGCGAGGCATGAAGCTGAACCAGAGATGATCTTCCATAGTCCCCATTTCAGCAGGGATTTGTGTTGCCGGCCGACCAAGGAACACGAGTTCATCTGCCTTCCTATTCCATGCCTGTAAATCACAGAAAACCGTAACATTTGCTGGTGACAAAAATTCATAATTATAGGCTTCAAGAACTACACAAATTGCAAATCCCATCCATCTGTTACTGAACCAATGCGGCAGCAGCTGCAATTCTAATGAACAACCGAGGCCTTGATAGTTGAACCATTCCGGAACTTCATTTCCAGCTAAACACATCGATACATGAGAGCTTGGACTGTAGAATCCCTGTATTAGAAATTGAAAGAGTATATCAGTTATGTTAGAGATAGTAAATACTATTCGTGAGCTAATGGTTTAAGTTTTCGGGTTAATTTGTTCCTTAACAAATTACATGCTTTATAACAAAGCAATTTGCCCCAACTTTAGCGATAGAGGGTCAAATAAATCTAAAATGACTTGTATTAGTGTCAGAAACTAAAATGCATTAAATCATTTGCTGGCACATGTCACTTTTGGTCTGCTTTGATAAACCAAATGGAGACCTTATCTCGGGTTTGTGAGATCAAAAAATAGAGGTATAGAAGGATACCAGAGAGCTGTGTTTGAGCAGATAATGCAGGTAACTTGTCAGCCTGGAAAATGCTGTGTAGTTTTTCCCTTTAATCTCAACTAACTGTATCCGATTTACGAAAGTTAAAGCTGAATGTTTTAGATCATCTTCAGCGCTTAATCCTTCAACACTTAGATGAACTACAGTAGATGAAAGATCCGGGAGCATATGAAGACGTTTGCAATCAGGAAAGCAAAGGTTTTCAAGTTCATAATGTCTGCTGATGGTATTAGGCAACGAAGTTGCCAATGATGAACAACCAATTGTACTCAGATACAAAATACTTGATGGAAGATCTGGCAATGAATTCAGCCTTCTGCAACTATTGACTCGAAAATCTTCAAGATTAGTCAGTCTGCTAATGCTTCCAGGTAGACTTACAATGTTATTTCCACTCAGATTTAGTGATTGCAACAATGGAAAGCAGCTCAAATCTTTTGGCAGTACTCCATCTGCTAAATTGCAGTAGCTCATATTCAATGATTTTAGAGAGCATAGAACTGACAAAGAAGGCAGAAAAGCTGGTAGATTTAGACTCCTTTTCGGGATTAACCAGGACAGAAGTAGAAAATTGGAGGATGCAACTTGTTTTGAAGCAATTCCACCAATGTTAAGCTTCTCCAAACATGTCATTTCCCCCAACTTCTGTGGAAGTTCATCAAGTTTCGAGCAGCCTTGCAAGTTAAGAAACTTTAGGCGATTCAAATCCCAGATGGTGCTTGGAAGCTTAACGAGACCTTTGCAATCCTTCAAATTCAATTCGACAAGCCTTCGCAGAGCTCCAATGGATTGGCGAATCTCATATAGTCTCATGCAACCTTCAAGATTCAGCTTTTCGAGGTTCGGAACTTGTCTGAAGTCCATTGTCTTGATTAAGTTAACAGAGAAACTAAGATCAATCACCTTCAACATCTTCAATGGCTGCAAAAAGTACACAAAAGATTCCAAATTAAGATAACTCAAACTCAAACTGATCTCAATAAACATAAAAGATTAGACTTACTTTTATTCCCTTCCACAATTGTTGGATGAAACTAGACTGCAAATGAAGCTCAACAAGTTTGTTCGGCTGGAATGCTGATGGAAGTGATTTGAAAGGATATTCTTCCCAATCAAGATATCTCAACTCATTTGAAAGATAATTTAGACCACCTGAAAAGTGTAAATTCCGGAGTTTGAGCAACCTCAGCTTTCTCATCTTTGTGAAGGCATTTGCATTAAGATGATCATCTTCTTGCTCACAAGAATCTAGAACTATGCCTTCAACCTCTTCAGGTCCCTGTACGTATAAAGATAATGGCATACATATACAGTCAGACAAGTAATAAAGTCGGTTTCAAGTATGAAAAGGCCTTGAACTTGTCAATCCGAGACAAGTCACAAGAGTCAAGAAACAGAACGGTAAGTGTTAAACTCTTGTAACACACTTATCCGACCTTTTTCTTGAGTCAAAGTGACTCGTCTGGAGTTGATAAGATTTCGTCTAAAAAGGCAAATGTATAAAATCACAGACAAGTTCTCTATATGATTCATGAAAGCAAGTTTTTACCGTGTCATACGACAGAACATGATAGAAATCCTTATAAAGCCACAGTCTGCTCCGTCTTCCTGGTTCTTCGTAGCATGCTTGTCGAACAATATCACGCCCCATTTCTTCAAGCAAATCATGCATCCATATTCGATCATTGCAGATAGTAATGAGAGACTTATTCAAAAGAACTTTGATTCCAATCTCCGGATAAAAACCACAACTTTCCAATACTTTAACCACATAATCCTTCTCCTCCCCTTTGAAAAAACAAGCAATATCCAAAAATATTTTCTTCTCAACTTCCTCTAATCCATCATAACTTATATAAAGCTTATCCAAAATTTGCTTGTTAGGAATTTCCATCAATCGCTCCAATGCACTTTCCACTCATCAATAGACTTATCAAACAAAAACGAACCAAGAACATCAAGAGCCAATGGAAGGCCATTAGCGTAACTAACAAAACGATCACATACCTCAACATAATCATAATCCGGATAATCATTCTTAAAGGCTTTCAAGCAAAATAAATGAAGGGACTCATCATGATTCAATCCTTCAACTCTAGAAATTTTTTCTACTCCATGGCTTAACAACAAATGTTCATCTCTAGTGGTTATGATGATCCTACTCCCATTGCCAAACCAATCATGCATACCTGCTAATGACATTAACTGCTTGGAATCATTTACATCATCAAGAATGATGAGCACCCTCTTGTGATGAAGCCGGTTTTTGATCTCATTCATTCCATTATGAGTACTCCAAACCTTTATTTTTCTTTCCATTAGAGTTTCAGACAGGAGCTGTTGTTGTAATGAAATTAAGCCGAATTTCTGCTGAATTTCTCTAACATTTGCAAGAAAACAACTTCCTTCAAATTGACTATATAATTTACCGTAAAGGGCTCTAGCAATTGTGGTTTTACCTATGCCTCCCATACCACAAATCCCTATCAATCCAACACCATCCAATTTCCCTTCTTCAGTACATAAATTCATCATTTGTTCCAAACGTGAATTGATGCCTACAAAATTCGTAAATTCAGTGCTTGAAAGTTTAGGAGTTGATTTTCTCAATTTTTTTACTACCTCTTCAACAATTACTTCAATAAGCTTGGACTCATCCCTATAATTAAAGCACACAAAAAGACAATAAATTTAGAATATGGAACTGCATATGCTTCAAGTGGATTGATAAATGTGTCAGAGATAATAATAAAAACTATAATTGGGCCTTACCTATTAGCTTAAGTTTTTAGGTCAATTGGTTCCATGACATGGTATCAGAGCCGCTTAGACCTAGAGGTCGAGTGTTCGAATCCTGACAGCTCCATTTGTTGATTAAAAATTCAACACATGGCAAGGTGGGCCTGTGTTGTACACGCTTCAAGCCCAAGGGGCATTCGCGTGAGGGGGAGTGTCAGAGATAGTAATAAAAGCTATTATTGGGCCTTACCTATTAGCTTAAGTTTTTAGGTCAATTGGTTCCATGACAAAATGAAGTCAAATAGTCACTGAGTCAATAGTGCATTGACTCAGTGATATTATTAGCTTCCTTTAGTTGAAAAACAAGACAAACAGACATCACATGATGCATGCTACTCTAAGCCCAATATCCACTTTGTAACCATATTTTATAGTGCCACATTTAGATAATGATCTTATGAGTCAATTGGTCAAAACTAGGCTGTGGGGTTTCAATCCAAATGTCAGAAAAAATCTTACTTATTTCCTCTCAAACCAACCTTGAAATGGATATGTTGAGCAGATTTTAATAAATTATTAGTCGAATCAACAGTACTGAACTAATTAAACTACAATAAAAAAAAAAGAAAAGAAATTAGCAATGTAATTACCTGTTTTGTAAATCCCAACCACTAAGATTGGCAAATTATCCTTTATTCCCATTATTACATTCTCTATCACATGTCATTTCCATGACTAGAGGCATTAACTATATCATGACTTTAGAAAGGAATATTCTGCACCATTTTTTCCAATTCAATCAAGATACTCAACAAAACCTGAGCAATTAGTCCTTAAGTGTTAAGTGATTTGAAAGTTCATGTCATGTGGATACCAAATGACAGATTCCAATTAACGAAACCAAATAATAAATTTATGATGATGATAATAAACATAATAATAATTAAAGAAAAGAAAAATAAAGTAAACAAAAGATAAAGAAGTTCAGACAAATGATACAGTGAAAATTGGTGTGGAATACTTTATCTATGTTTTGATCTAGCATTCTAGCAAGATAAAGAATGTTCTAATACGGGCAATGGTGCCATCAACCATACACCTTCATCTTTAATAAAAGAAGTTCAGACAAATGATACAGTGTGCTATCTATGACCATTCCTAGTGAAAAGCTATATGGATCAAATATAAATTGTCTCAAATGTTGGGTTAACTACCTCACAGATGCAAAACAATATACCTGATATCCTTGGAGGCATATCCAGAAACGCCTGCAACAGTCCTCAAGACAGCTCTCCATCTTGGTAACTTTTCCAGTTGGTCCTTAAAATTCGTCTGAAGCTGAAGAAGTGCATCTGCAAAAAGCCCACTTTGTTCTTCCCCCTCAAATGGATTCACATGGTAGAAAACTGGTAAAATTGTCTGTCCATGAGTTTCCTTGCATTCAAGAATCTTAAACAATTCATCCAAACACCATGGAGAGGATGCATAGTTCTTGGAGAAAATGATAACAGAAATCAAAGAATTTTCAATAACTCTCAAAAGGGAAGGGGTTATCTCTTCCCCTCTTTCAAGGTCATTATCGATGAAGGTCTTGATTTTTTTACAACACAAAGCTTCATGGAGATGATTAGTAAAATCATAACGGGTATCTTCCCCTCTAAAGCTAAGAAACACATCATACTTCCTTTAACGTGAAGCAGCAGAAGAAGAAGATGCCATCATGGATACTTATACTATGAGAACAGCAATCACACTACCAGAGATCACCTTTAAAAAAAAAAAAATACAATTAAATGTTAGGTGAAATTTCTGTCGGAAATGAAGATTAGAAATTAAGGAGCAATGAACTGACCTGAAGAATGAAAGTTTTACTTACAGTTGAAGCAAGAGATACGTCGCAGATCTTTTGTTCTGATATGCAAAAAGAAGAAGAAGAGGGTAAAGACTAAAGAGTGAAGACTCTGGGTCAGTCAACGCTCTGCTTGCCTAGAAATAATCTTACATTTAACTTTTTTTTTTTCCCCTCTTTTCTTATCTTTGAATTTTCGACCAAGTTAGTAGCTACTTTATACTTACTTTATCTTTGCTTTTTGTTTCTATTGGTATCCACCTGTCATTCTATTATTCCATTGCAATGCTATACACAGAGGTCTCAGAGGTCTCGCTCTTTTTTGGCTTTTCTTCCTTAAAAAAGGTTTTCCCAGGTTGGAAAAACAATACCAAACTGGATCTAAAAAGAGCTAAAACGTAAAATCCCATCTGATATAATTAAATTGATTTTTAATGTATTTTTTTATATGAAAATTCTTTATAACTTATCCCGCGTAAGAGAAAAAGAAAAAATCAAGATTTTATTTTATTGGCCGTATAATTAAATTTTGTTGGTATTGATTTAACAATGATAAAATTGAACAAAAATTTCTATTACAAAACTACAAATGGACTAAAATTTTTATATTGAACCATTTTTTTTTTCGTTAAGATTAAACTTCATGTTTTGTATTTCTAATAATAAAAGACTATCTTATCTCTAATTATATGTTTATTATAGAATTTACTTTTGCTTACAACATTGAAGGATGATAAATAATAAAATAATAACTTCTTTTTCAACTCATTAATTGAGAAATACAACCAAAAAATACGTCTCAAACTTGAACATATAATTAGATTCTGAACGAGAAAAATACATTATTGAAATTAAAAACTGCACTGTAAGAATTGTTTTTCATTATAATTATAATTAATCATAAAAATTTTCATATGATATTACTACTTTAACATTATTAATCCCATCATCTTCTCAGTATGAACCTAATGATCTGAGACCATGTGGTTCAGATATTCATCCTTATCATACTTCAAAAAGTTGGCGCACTCAATAAAAGAAGCTTTGGCCTTCTCAATGATGCCTTAATTTAATACATAATCCTTGGCATTTTCTTTTATAAATAATTCAGTAATAGTCAAAAAGATGTAGATTTATTTAGATTCTTTCTGCACATTCAATGAACCATCCTTTTTCTTTTTTTTTTTGGCTGTGATACATACCAAAAGAAAAGCACAAATGATTGTGTTACACATTTCTTAAACTTTTATATATTTTACCGATCAGTTTTTTTGAACATATCAAGTATAACATTTTACTATTTCAATAATATTAATCCCAAACTTAACATATATATCTCACATAAACTGCAGTATCAGTGATGTAATACAATTTCTGTAAAAGGTAGAAAACTCTAGAGTTCACTTGAAGGATTGAGTTGTACTTTATATGCATACGTGGCATAGCTATAGATGGGAACCATACTTATAATTTAGTCTAACATGTTTGCAAAATTTGTGTAAGTGTTAATTAACTAACAGTAGAGCTCACAAAAGACAACTATATCAAGTTTAGTGCAAATACTATCAAAACAAAAAAATCATGTATTCAATGTGTTGAAAAAATTGATTAAGTGGATAATTACGAAATCCTTAAAAATTAAGGAGCTCATGATATGTTTTGCCTATTTTTATAGGCAAAAGTTACAATATTTAGACGAGACATATAATTCAATAATAGTCGAACATTTAACTCAAATGCTACAATGCTAAACTGTCCTAAAATTATGGCCTTCTTTTACTTTCCTAAAATTAAATTCAGCAGATTACATAACAAAATATCAATAAAATGTCTTGCTGATTTCACAGCAAATGCGTCACCTTCATCTTTCAATTCTAGATCAAGGGCCGAGATAAGGAGGCAGGTCTTTAATAACAGAGCAGCCATCTTCAGGAGTTTCTAAAGTTGTGCTAAATCGCAATATATTTTCAAGATCTGGGTCATGCACTATGTGAATCCCACAATTCTTGAACTCATCTTCACAGATAAGAAATATCAACTAGGTTTGTCTACTTTATTCGGATGGATAATCTAGCTTGTGCCTGAAAAAGAAGAAGATGCATTCTTTTGGCCACAAATAAAAGCCAAGAATTATTTTAAAGAGGTATAAAAACAGAAAATTAATTTTAAAATTTGTAATTATTTACTATTTTGCCATTAACAAGGGTATTTTAGTCTCTTTCTTTATTTTTAGTATCCCCAACTATAAATACATCTCTTTCTTACCGTAGTCACCATCTTTCATTAATTAAAATTACAAAAACTTTCGAGAACGAGGTTGGAATCCTAGAATTTTTATTTGGAAGAATTTTACCTTCAAATTTAGTTTGAAAAATCTTTACTGGTTTAATATTAAAATCTTCAATTTTCTTTCTCTTAATCCCTTTCTACGGCATTAGAATTTTGATGCCTTTTCAATAAAGCTTTTTATAGAGATGGACAGTAAAATTACATCAACTATCTTTGCCTCTGAAAATAATTAAGAAATACATCATATTTCCACTCTCATCCAGAGGAAGAAGAAGAAGCCATGAGTACAAGCTTCATCAAGCACAAATCTGTGATGAAAAGAAATTTCTCGAGTATCTAAAAAAAAAAATTTTGACAAGTGAAGTTTCTTACACTTGTTCTTTTTTTGGCGGGTTTTGTAGAATTGGACGTCAACGAACGGAATACAATAGTTGGGGCAACAATGAAGACTCCTAAACCCAAGCATCAAACCAATCTTCAGTCCATTGGCCTCCAAAAGCGCCAACAATAGGGGTGGCAATTTTAGATACGACACGACACGTGTTTTTGCGGGTTTGGGTTGAGATTAAACGGGTTTCGATCATAAACAGGTCAACACGTTTATGACACGAGATAAATGGGTTGTAAATGGGTCAACCCACATAACCCATTTATGACACGCATAACCCGTTTATTTCTTTAATAGTTTACTAGTCACTAAATTAAGGGCATATATAGATAAGAATTGAAAAAAAAAAAAAACCCTAATTCCAATTCCATCACATATTCACATTGTTGTTGCCACCTTAAAGACTAAATCATTAATCTCCATTCTCCATCCATCGTGTTTAGTGATGTTTTATTAATGATTTTGAAGTTTTAGTAGCAAATTAGCAATGTTTGGTTAGGTTTTAATATTTATAATCGGATAGTTAAACGGGTCGTGTCATACATGGGTGTAACGTATAATTGATTTTTTTTATTAATCGTGTAAAACGGGTCGTGTCGTGTTACCCGTTTGTTAAACGAGTCGTGTTCGTGTTTTCTTTAATTGTGTCGAAATTAAACAGGTCGTGTTCGTGTCAATCTTAAATGTGTCAACAAAATACCTCAACACGACACCAACACGACCCGTGAACACGAATTGCCACTCCTAGCCAACAACATAGCCCATTTATGAGCTACTTACATACAATGAGTGAAGGAAGAAAAACCTTTTAGGCCCTTGATGTGTCCACAATTTTTCCATTTAGTACCTGATCTATAAGTTCCTGGCATTTTAAAATTAAAAATATTTAATACTTGATCTGTAAAAATCTAGAATATTTTGGTCCTTAAACGATGATTAATATCTATAATAACTTACATAATCAGTGCTAGTTATTGTAATAAACAGACTATTCTTACGATTTACTTCCGCTCTTTAAACCACCAATCTCATTAAATTTTATTGTTTAGGTACTAAATGATTTTTTTTTTATTTCTATAGACCATATATCGAAAGGACCAAACCAATAGGTTAGTTACCAACTTGGCATATGATGGATAAATCAGGCCCAAAAAGCTCTTTACTCCAAGGAAATTATACAAAATTCCAACTTTTTTTTTCTTCTTTACTGATGAGAAAAAAAAAAAATTATTAAACTTGGTAATAATTATAAAATAATTTTAAACTAGTGAGATTTTAATGAGTATTAACTATATATTAAGTGTTGAATAGAACATACTAAGAAAAGAATTATATTGTGCTTCAGTTTGTATAAATTAAGGTGAAACATAATAAACCAATTAATGTATTTCACTTTTCTGAAATTGTAGATTCACAAATTAAAATTCATAGTTCTATTTTTCAAGAAAATTCCATACAGTTTTATATAATTTTATGTCAACAGATTAAGCAAAAATTGCATTGAAACTCAACATAAGAATTTGTAGTAATAAAATAATCTAGACCTCCCAAAATGTGTATAATCCAGAGTTTGAAAGTGAATTGTTCGCACAAATATTAATATTTATGGAAGTAATTTACAATAATTAGGCACAAAATGATCATAATTTATCGGAGAATAATCACAAAAGTGAAGCGGTTCGTGCAATACTCTATCAAAAGTGTACATGAAATCCACACCAATAATTGGGTTTTCTCGTCAGGTCAAGTATTCATGGTGTACTATCAGCTCACTTTGGTATCACAGAGATGCTACATGCATAGATGTGGTTGGATATGCTCTGCAAATAAAAATCAAAGAACAAAAGCATGTAGCTTACCTCTGCGGCACAATCTCTTTCTGATATGAGTAGCACTATTTGAGCAATCTTGTTTGCGGCTTCGCTTAGTTTGATACATATTCTGACTACCACCAAACAAGGATCCTCCTGATTGGATTAGCTCTTCCATATCTCGATCATGTAATACGTGCACGCCACATTTCTTAATTCCCCCTCCTTTGCAAGTAAGCAACACCTCCATTTCTCTGCGTGCATAACACACTTCTTCCATGTCCAACATATTGGTAACAAAGATCATATGAAGATGACCCGTCGCTGCTGGAATGTCACCGGATGGCATGAGAGGTAAAAATCTACCATACTAAAACCATTGACTTTGATACTCCATGACATAAGCTGATTTAATTTTCAACATGCTTCCCTTTTAAGAAGGAAGGATGCAAACAACAAAGCCCAAAATATGGGAACAATTTTCTAAGGCAGTTCTACTCTCAATATGCTCCCAACACCCTGATAGTTGAACCAGCTAGGAATTTCAGTTCCAGGTAAGAGCAATCTAAAGTCCGGACATGGAAACATAAAGGCCCAATTTATGATCTACAAGAAATTATTACATATGATAAAGCAAGTTGGAGGAGGAAAAATAAAGCGTTGATGCAGACTGTAGAGAGAGATGAGTAGCACTATTTGAGCAATCTTTGTCACGGTTTCGCTTAATTTGATTCATATTCTGACTACTACTAAACAAGGATCCTCCTGATTGGATTAGCTCCTCCATATCTCGATCATGTAATACGCACATGCCACATTTCTTGATTCCCTCTCCATTGCAAGTAAGCAACACCTTCATTTCTCTGCATGCATAACACACTTTTTCCATGTCCAGCATATTGGTAACAAAGAACATATGAAGATGATCTGTTGCTGCTGGAATGCCACCGGATGGCCTGAGAGGTAAAAAATCTACCATACTAAAACCATTGACTTTGATACTCCATGACATAACCTGATTTAATTTTAAACATGCTTCCCTTTTAAGAAGGATGCAAACAACAAAGCCCAAAATATGGGAACAATTTTCATAAGGTAGTTCTACTCTCAATATGCTCCCAACACCCAGATTGTTGAACCAGCTAGGAATTTCAGTTCCAGGCAAGAGCAATCTAAAGTCCGGACATGGAAACATAAGGACCCAATTTATGAACTGCAAGAAATTATTACAGGTGATAAAGCACGTTGGAGCAGGAAAAAAAAAAAAAAAAGAAAAAAAAAAGAAAAAAGGAAAAGAAGTGTTCACGCAGATAGTGGAGAGAGAAAAACCTCATCATCCCTGCTTTTGCATCTTGCGTACTTATTCGCTTGCTGCCAGGTTCTGAACAAGCAAAGCAGGTAGTTTTTTAATATAGTGAACTCGCCTTGATAATCATTCAATTTGGTGCAATTACTAAAATCCAAAACAAACATTTCCACATTGCTTTTTTCCAATAAATTTGGAAGATCTTCCAGTGATGTGCAATTTTCCATATGTAGATGCTCAATACTTGATGGAAGATCCGGCAATGACTTGAGCATCTTACAATTGGCAATTGTAAGATCTTTGAGCCGTGAAAGTTTGTTGAGACTTGATGGTATGCTTTTGAAATTATTTCCACTTAAATTCAAAATTTCTACCATTGGAATTCTTCCTGACAGATCACTAGGAATTGCCTCGTCTAGAAGATTGCAGTTGCTAAGATCCAACTCTCTCAAATTGGAAAATGCAGTCAAAGAATGCAACAGCGAAGCCAGAGGATATTGATTTTGATTTTTCCTAGGCATTAACCAACGAGGAAGAAGAGAACTGAGTGCTTCAGTTATTGGCAATGGCTGTGTACCGATTCCAGCCATATGAAGCTCCTCCAAAGATTTAAGATCCCCCAACTTGTGAGGCAGTTTGGAGAGCTTTGTGCAGCCATCCAAATTAAGAATTTTAAGAGACATCAAATCACATAAGCCACTTGGAAGAGACACTAGGCTTCTGCATAGCCTCAGGTTCAAAGAAACAAGCTTTTGTAAAACTCCAATGGATCGATGAACTTCATGTAATCTTAAACAACCTTCAAAATTCAACTTCTTAAGATTTGACATCTCTGTGAAGTCTGGTGTCTTGATCAAATTCTCTGAGTAACTTAGATCAATAACCTTCAGCCACTTCAATCTTGGCTAAAAAAAAAAAAAAAAAAAAATCATCTCCAAAAGTTACATGAGGAAACTCATTAACAAGATTCACACAACAAATATTAAAATCTGAAACGTACTTTTACTCCCTCCCATAATTGTTCAATGCTGCTATGATGCATAATGAGCTGGGCAAGACCATCCGGTTTGAAATTTGAAGGCAAAGTTTTGGCAGGATACAGATCCCAGTTGAGATATCTCAATTTATTGGAAAGGTTCTCAACATCATCAAAAGTCCGTATACTTTTTAGTATCAGCAATCTCAGATTTTTCATTTCGGAGAAGCCTTTAGCACTCAATTCGTATCCTTCTTGAGAATGAAAATCCAGAACTAGGCCTTCAGTTCCTTTAGGACCCTATACATTAAATGCCACCATTAATAGAAAACAACAGTAAAATGAAGAAAATTCATAGAAATTAAGGTGATTACACACCTTATCATTCACTAGGACGTCATAGGCATCCTGAAAAAGCCATATCCTACTGGAGTTTTCGGGGGACTCTCGACGAACAATATCTTGACCCATTTGTTGAAGCAAGTCATGCATCTCAACATAACCATATGATATATCTATTAGAGATTTATCAACAAGTTCTTTCAGTCCAATCTCAGGATGAAATCCACAACATTCAAGTACTTCCTTTACATAATCTACATTCTTCCCTTTGAAAAAACATGCAATATCTAGGAAAATTTTCTTTTGTATCCCCTCCAATCCATCAAAACTTATTTGAAGCTTACTGAGAATTTCTTCATTAGGAATGTCCTTCAACCTATCCAACATGCTCTTCCACTCTCTTATTACAGATGTGCCATATAAAGAGGCACCCAAGACTATGAGTGCTAATGGAAGGCCACGGGCATACTTCACAAATTCACGACATAGCTCCGCATATTCTTCTTCCCTGGAACTATTCTGGATGGCTTTCGAACGAAAGAGTTGAAGGGCTTCATGATCATTTAACTCCTTAACCCTGTATATTTCATCCACTTTTTGTTGGATCAACAAGCTTTCATCCCTAGTCGTGATGATGATTCGACTCCCAGGACCAAACCATGTTTCACCTCTTCTGCCAATCAAAATTTCTATCTGATCCAACTTACTAACATCATCAAGTATGACCAAAACCTTCTTACGACTTAGCCTATGTCTTATCTGGTCTGCTCCACTATGGCGATCATATACATCTATATTCCTTTCCATGAGAGTAGCAGATAGAAGTTGATGTTGTAAATAAACTAAACCATACTTTGCAGAGGTTTCTCTAACATCTGCAAGAAAGCAGCGACCTTCAAACTTATCAGAAAGTTCCTTGTAAACAACACTAGCAATTGTTGTTTTGCCTATGCCGCCCATGCCGCAGATTCCTATAATTTTCACTTTGTCCGACTGCCCCAAGTCCAAATACCAAAACATGTTCTGCAAACGTGATTCCATCCCTACAAAATCCTTAGCTATGCTATAACTTAATGTGCTCATGACCTCGAGAACTATGTGCCTGACGATTTCTTCAATAAAATCTGATTCATCCCTGCAAAGTTACAAGCAAAACATATATAATTAAATGAAAAATTCAAATGAACAACTCTTTCTTAATTATGACGTCTTCTAACCGTTACTATGAACATAAAACTCCTTCGTGTCTCCTTTATTCTCTGAACTTTTTTTTCTTTCGAGTCTTTTTTTTTAATGAAATCTAAGACCGTAAAAAAAAAATCAAGAAAATCAAAATCCATAGCAAATTCCAATGTATCATAATTTCTCTAAATAGACAATGAAGTACTGGAATTGCACCAAAATTCAAGCTGTAGAAGAAAAAGAATGGAGATAATTAAATGAAGAAAGAATAAACTTTCAACTTACCTGTCTTTTAACTCCCATCCAGAGAGATCGGCAATTTGTTTAGCTGCAATCCTCCATTGTTGGACCTTATCGCTGTTGTCTTCATGCTTATTGAAAGCTGCTCCAAAATCCCCAGTCTGATACCTCACATCAGATGGAGTCACATCATAGAAAATTGGCAAAACGATCTGCCTCCCACCAGCTTCCTTGCATTTAGAAATTTGAAAGAGTTCCTCCAAGCACCACGTCGAAGAAGCATAATTCTTGGAGAAAATGATGAGTAAAATTCTGGACTGATCAATGGCGAGAGGAAGTTCGAGAGGAAGGGGTTCTCCTTTAGTAAGCTCTCTATCATCCTTGAAGGTGATGATACCTTTCTGGCAGAGCTCTTTATAGAGATGGGAAGTAAAACTATTTCGAGTATCTTTGCCTCTGAAACTAATAAACACATCATATTTCCACACTTCTCTACCAGAAGAAGAAGAAGAAGCCATTAAAATTATTTATTTATTTGATTCTCCATTGAAACGTAAAGCTTAAGAGCTTGCTTATTTATGAACCTATTGATAAGAGGGCCCAGTTTGGTATTCATTTATGTACATTTTCTTGCATAAGTCAAATACGTGTTGATTTTTTCTTTTTTATGACAAATGACTGTGTTACACATTTCTGAGACAGAATTTACCGATTGTTGAAAATTGAAGTTGATTTCGTCATTGCGTACACCAGTCTCAATTTTTTTGAGGTTGTATAATTACCTATTAAGTCCTGAAATTTTTGTATAAACAGATGTTAGTTTTTTTTTATTTTGTACGACTCATATTCAATAATAGAAAGTTTATAATCTCATATTCTATTTCTATCTAAGTCCTACTATTATTATATTCTTCTTATTATTATAAGCTTTATATATTAAAACTATTTTACAACACGTTATCAGCACGAGTTCACTCGAGTTCGCTCATCTGGTTAATATCAATCCAGTTTGTTCTATTAAACCAAGCCAAAGTATGATATAATTTTTAATTTTATTTTCTTATAAGTATATAATTTTGATATAATAAAAATATTTTTTTTTTAATTTTTTTTAGATATGTCAAATCTTGTAAATATTGATTTTGTGGCACTTGATGTGACCGGAAAGAATTATCTTTCATAGATACTGGATGTTGAAATTCATCTAGATGCTATGGATCTCGGGAAAACGATCCACGAAAACAATAACGCTTTATTACAACATAAAGTAAAAGTCATGATTTTACTCATTCGTCATTTTGATGAGGGGCTAAAACCTGAATATTTGACTATTAATGTGACACCCAACTCCAAAACATTTCAACCTTTATATTCCTCCTAAAATCTCTCGAACCACTCAATAATTTCCTTGATATCCAAATAAATTCCTCCTTGACATCAATCTTCAAATTCTAATATAGAATCTTCTTATGTTAATACATCAGTAAAATTCATATATAATCTATCTAATACAATATACTTATTTGGCTTGGACTTGATATTAACTTAATATCAAGCTTCCTACGTATTCCAATAATTCTAACTTGGGAATCAAAGCCACGTGTTTCTCTTAATTTTAAAATAACTTAATTATCATTCTCATATAACTTATTCCGTATAATACAAATAACTTAATTATCATTCTTATATAACTTGTTCTGTATAATACATCACCCTGTCACTATTCATTTATACGGTCACTATTCGTACGAGTTACTATTAACAAATACGATATACCACTATTCACAAAATTTTCAAAAATCACCCTAAACATCATATATTCCTCCAAATGCATTTCTAGTAATTTTCATATTTTCTCCACATATAAATCTCACTTAAACTAATTTTCCAACAAATAATATAATTAATTTAACTCCAAATACTTCAATAATTCATATAAAATAATCTACTCAAAATCATCAAAAACTCCAAAAATTAATATTGTTCCACTTAATTCATAGATCAATATAAAAATATTAAACCAACAGAAACTCGCGGGAAAATATTCCGATCACTGAAATAGTACCTATAATTCAGACGGAGAACGCCACTAGATTCACAGCACTGCTAGGAGTTCAAAAATACTAATTTTATTCTCATATCACTTCAACTTTCAAATTAATTTACAAAAAAACTCTAAAATTTCATTTCCAAATACACTATGATATTGACCTCAAAATAAAATCTTAGCCGTACATATTAAAAGTCACTTAGTTCTGGATAAGTATCTGAAAAATGATCATGATCGATAGAATATTCAGTTATTAAATTTCTAATATATATATATATATATATATATATATATATATATATATATATATATATATATATATATATATATACACATACATATATGCCTTTCGCTCATTTTCGTGCATAGCTTTCTGCCTCCCATCTATTCTGCTCTTCTTTCTTTCTTTTCTTTATATATATATTTTTATAAAAATATCTTCCTTCTAAAATTATAACTCTACCATTATTAAATTATTATTATTTTTAATTTCTAAATTCCTCCCTATAATGTTTAATTCTTTTCGATTATATCCTTACTGTTCAAATAATTTTCACCCCCAGAACTTTCTATTCTACAAAGATCTTCAAATTATAATATCATTTTTTAAATATTAATACTTATTGAATTTTCGGATATTACACTTTAGGATCCTAAACATTAAATGAAGAAAAATTATAGAAAACAACAGTTAAATGAAGAAAATTCATAGAAATTAAGGTGATTACATACTTTATCATTCACTAGAAAGTCATAGGCATCCTGAAAAAGCCATATCCTATTGGGGTTTTCAGGGAACTCTCAACGAACAATATCTTGGCCCATTTGTTGAAGCAAGTCATGCATCTTAACATAACCAAACGATATATCTATTAGAGATTTCTGAACAAGTTCTTTCAGTCCAATCTTAGGATAAAATCCACAACATTCAAGTACTTCCTTTACATAATCTACATTCTTCCCTTTGAAAAAACATGCAATATCTAGGAAAATTTTCTTTTGTATCCCCTCCAATCCATCAAAACTTATTTGAAGCTTACTGAGAATTTCTTCATTAGGAATGTCCTTCAACCTATCCAACATGCTCTTCCAGTCTCTTATTACAGATGTGCTATATAAAGAGGCACCCAAGACTATGAGTGCTAATGGAAGGCCACCGGCATACTTCACAAATTCACGACACAGCTCCGCATATTCTTTTTCCCTGGAACTATTCTGGATGGCTTTCGAACGAAAGAGTTGGAGGGCTTCATCATCATTTAACTCCTTAACCCTGTATATTTCATCCACACTCTTTTCAGGTTTTGCCTATGCCGCCAATGCCACAGATTCCTATAATTTTAACATTGTCCAACCGCCGTAAATCCAAATACCGAATCATGTTCTCCAAACGTAATTCCATCCCAACAAAATCCTTAGCTATGTTATGACTTAGTGTGCTCATCACCTCGTCAATTATGTACCTGACGATTTCTTCAATAAAATCCGATTCATCACTGCAAAAGGTGCAAGCAAATCATATATAATTAAATGAAAAATTCAAATGAACAACTCTTTCTTAATTATCACGTCTCCAAACTTTCTTTTTTCTTTCAAGTCTTTTTTTTTTTTAAAATGAAATCTTAAAGACCGTAAAAAAAAAATCAAGAAAATCAAAAACAAATTCAGGTAAATTATTCAAATGTATCATAATTTCTCTATATAGATAATGAAGCACTGGAATTACACCAAAATTCAAGTTGTAGAAAAAGAATGGAGCTAATTAAAAGAAGAAAGAATAAACTTTCAACTTACTTGTTTTTTAACTCCCATCCAGAGTGATCGGCGATTTGTTTAGCTGCAATCCTCCATTGTTGAACCTTATCGATGTTGTCTTTATGCTGAGCGAAAGCTAGTCCAAAATCCCCAGTCTGTTTCCTCACATCGGATGGCGTCACATCATAGAAAATTGGGAAAACGATTTGCCTCCCACCTGCTTCCTTGCGTTTAGAAATTTGAACAAGTTCGTCCAAGCACCATCTAGAAGAAGCATAATTCTTAGAAAAAATGATGAGTAAGACTCCGGACTGATCAATTGCGAGAGGAAGTTCGAGAGGAAGGGCTTCCACTCTCGTCCACATGAAGAAGAAGGAGAAGAAGCCATGAATACAAACTTCGTCAGGCCAGTATTTGAGCTCAGAAGAAATTTCTCCAGTATCACATATTGGCGGGTTCGCTGGACCCACTTCAGTATGAAGGTCAACGAATGGGATACAATAGGCATCAGATAATAGTTGGGCCAACAATGAAGACTCCTAAGCCCAATCAAACCATGGGCCAACAATGAAGACTCCTAAGCCCAAGTATCGAACCATGGGCCTCCAAAACTACCAACAACATTGCCCGTCTATGGGCTATTTAAATAGAAGGGATAATTACCTCCTATTTTTCTCCTTCAATAAGTAAATACAAGGGAAATTATCAGATTTACGTTGGATTGGGCTTTTGTTTTTTGGGCCTACCTTTTATTATTTACTGAAATACGTGTTTTTGTTTTTTCTTTCTCCTCTTTACCTTTTTCTTCTCTTTTCTCTCATCTTTACCCCTTTCTTCTCCTTTCTCCCATCTTTACGATTTTCTTCTTCTTCTTTCTCTGTTCTCTACTTTTTTTCTTCTTCAAACATTCACTCAATATAAACAGCTGCTGAAGTTGTTTAAGAGGAATCTGATGGACGGCGGTGAAGATAGTGGCGACGGTGATAATCTATTGCCGGAGACGCCTAGCCGGAGCGATTGGCAAGGGAATGCGACGGAGGCTGCTGATTTTGGGAATGGAAATGAGGGTGTTATTGGCGATAACGTTGCTGGTTCTACAGTCCCTGAACCAATGTTGCAGGAAGAAACAACATTGTATAAACCCTTGGTTTCACAAATGGATCTGAAATCGAGTGGTTTGTTGCTGAGAATATAATGTGGGAGAGTAATGTCACTACTCCCTCAACTCAGGTAATTTCACTCCTTTCACTATTACAGAATTTACTTTCAAGTTTTGTTGCTTTCTTGACAGGGAAAGGTTATACCTTATTTAAACCTAAATTATACCTTAGTTATACTGAGTTATACCTTAGTTATACCCTAAGATACACTGTTATACCTGATTTATACCTTTGTTATACATTCTGATACACTATAGTAACTGATTATACCTTAGTTATACCGCAATTATACCTTAGTTATACTGAGTTATACATTAGTTATACCCTAAGATAGATTGTTATACCTGATTTATACCTTTGTTATACATTCAGATACACTTTTTTCACTGATTATACATTTGTTATACATTCAGATACACTTTTTTCACTGATTATACCTTAGTTATACCGCAATTATACCTTAGTTATACTGAGTTATACATTAATTATACCTTAAGATACACTGTTATACATGATTTATACCTTTGTTATACGTTAGGATACACTGTTATTATGATTATACCTTAGTTATACATTCTGATACATGAAGTATACCTTAGTTATACATTGATTATACAATTTTTTCACTGATTATACCTAGTTATACCTGAATTATACCTTAGTTATACTGAGTTATATTGAATTATACCTTAGTTATACCTGAATTATACCTTAGTTATACTGAGTTATACCGTTAGTTATACCCTAAGTTACACTGTTATTGTGATTATACCTTAGTTATACATACTGATACACATTTTTCACTGTTTATACCTTAGTTATACATGAATTATACCTTAGTTATACTGAGTTATACCCTAAGATACATTGTTATTGTAATTATACATTTGTTAAACATTCAGATACACTTTTTTCACTGATTATACCTTAGTTATACATGACTTATACCTTAGTTATACCTGACTTATACCTTAGTTATACCTTTGTTATACATTCAGATACACTATTTTCACTGACTATACCTTAGTTATACTGAGTTATACCTTTGTTATACATTCAGATACACTTTTTTCACTGTTTATACCTTAGTTATACCTGAATTATACCTTAGTTATACTGAGTTATACTTTAGTTATACCCTAAGTTACACTGTTATTGTGATTATACATTTGTTATACATTCAGATACACTATTTTCACTGACTATACCTTAGTTATACTGAGTTATACTTTAGTTATACATTCTGATACACTTTTTTCACTGTTTATACCTTAGTTATTCTGAGTTATACCTTAGTTATACCCTAAGTTACACTGTTATTGTGATTATACCTTAGTTATACATTCTGATACACTTTTTTCACTGTTTATACCTTAGTTATACCTGAATTATACCTTAGTTATACTGAGTTATACCTTAGTTATACCCTAAGATACATTGTTATTGTGATTATACCTTTGTTATACATTCAGATATACTTTTTTCACTGTTTATACCTTAGTTATACATGAATTATACCTTAGTTATACTGAGTTATACCTTAGTTATACCTAAGACACATTGTTATTGTGATTATACCTTTGTTATACATTCAGATACACTCTTTTCACTGATTATACCTTAGTTATACCTGAATTATACCTTAGTTATACTTAGTTATACCCTAAGTTACACTGTTATTGTGATTATACCTTTGTTATAAATTCTGATACACTCTTTTCACTGTTTATACCTTAGTTATACCTGAATTATACCTTATTTATACTGAGTTATACTGAGTTGTAATTGATGAATCTGTAATCTTCAGTCCAAGTTCCATTATCATGGAGCAGAATTGTGATTTCTTGCATATCTCTGTGATCGATTGAATTGCTATATCTGTTTTGCAGTGATCGATTGAATTGCAGTGATCGATTGAATGTGTAGGAGAGAGATCGATCGATATAGATGTGCGATTTCTAGATGGCGAAACTGATCTGTGATTATCGATCCAGGTATGCGATTCCAGGTGAAGAAACTGATCTGTGATTCTTGGCGAAATTGATCTGCAATTTCTTGGCGTTTGGGAGGTTTTTGAGCCGGAGGGAATCACGTATTTTGGAGATTTATGTTTTTCTGTTTTGTGTTTTTTTCTGCAGATTTACGTAAAACAGGAATTTCCTGTTTTATGTATTTTTGTAATTTTGGAAAGTTTTTAAAGTATTTAAGTAAAGTTTTCCCTTGTAGGTAAAAAAGTTAGGTGGTGTAAAAAGGTAAGTATTTATGTAAAAAGCCCTAAATACAATGGCTTGTTAAAGTATTTATATTTTCAAAAATTATATTATTAGTTTATTGGAGTAAATATATTTTACAAATTATATTCATCATATTTTCTTTTAACATATTATTTCCCTCTCTTTTCAGAGAACTCCTATGGTATGCCAGTAGTAGACTACTCCCGGATAATAGGAGTACCTCACATTAGCGTTATGTTATGGTGCCGTATTTCAATTGACTGGAGTAGTATACTCCCAGCATATATTAGAAATTTCCTTTCTTCAAGATGTTGCGGGGAAGGCTTTCCCTTGTCTGTCTCAACTCGAACTTCAAGATCAAAATCCAAGAGGTAAAAGAAACTTCTATAAATATATGAAGAATTTTTAATCAAATTTCATCATTAATCAACGTTGCATTTGTGTCTTTATCAAATTTGGAGTCACATAAATACATTTTGCAAAACTACAACCACAACATGAAGATTACAAAACCATCAAAATTGAGCAAGAAGCAAGCAACATTATTCTTAGATGAACATCTATGGCCTTTTCACTAGTCTACATCTTCAATCTCTTCGGATTAGATCCATCAACAAACTCGCAACTGCCATCGATTTCGCCTCTACTTTCCAAGCATTCATCACCATGTTTTCTCTTGCTTTTGTCACAAACATCTTTACAAGAAACATCCAAAATCTCAAAAGGTCTATTACATTGGATCAATTCACCAACATCAAGATCATATATGACTCTAAGTCCACAATGCTTCACCTTCAATCCATTCGAATGGAACGATGCTTTCAAATTTCCACATCTCTCCCACCAATCCACACTATTCAAAGAGCTGCGAGGCATGAAGTTGAACCAGAGATGATCTTCCATAGTCCCCATTTCAGCAGGGATTTGTGTTGCAGGCCGACCAAGGAACACGAGTTCATCTGCCTTACTATTCCATGCCTGTAACTCACAGAAAACTGTACCATTTTCTGGTGACAAAAATTCATCATTATAGGCTTCAAGAACTACACAAATTGCAAATCCCATCCATCTGTTACTGAACCAATGCGGGGGCAGCTGCAATTCTAATGAACAACCGAGGCCTTGATAGTTGAACCATTCCGGAACTTCATTTCCAGCTAAACACATAGATACATGAGAGCTTGGACTGTAAAATCCCTGTATTAGAAATGGAAAAGTATATCAGTTATGTTAGAGATAGTAAATACTATTCGTGAGCTAAAGGTTTAAGTTTTCGGGTCAATTTGTTCCTTAACAAGTTACATGCTTTATAACAAAGCAATTTGCCCCAACTTTAGCGATAAAGGGTCAAATCAATCTAAAATGACTCGTATTAGTGTCAGAAACTAAAATGCGTTAAATCATTTGCCGGCATGTGTCACTTTTGGTCTGCTTTGATAAACCAAATGGAGACCTTATCTCGGGTTTGTGAGATCAAAAAATAGAGGTATAGAAGGATACCTGAGAGCTGTGTTTGAGCAGATAATGCAGGTAACTTGTCAGCCTGGAAAATGCTGTGTAGTTTTTCCCTTTAATCTCAACTAACTGTATCCGATTTACGAAAGTTAAAGCTGAATGTTTCAGCTTATCTTCAGCGCTTAATCCTTCAACACTTAGACGAACTACAGTAGATGAAAGATCCGGGAGCATATGAAGATGTTCGCAATCAGGAAAGCAAAGGTTTTCAAGTTCATAATGTCTACTGATGGTGTTAGGCAGCGAAGTTGCCAATGATGAACAGCCAGTTGTACTCAGATACAAAATACTTGATGGAAGATCTGGCAATGAATTCAGCCTTCTGCAATTATCGACTCGAAAATCTTCAAGATTAGTCAGTCTGCTAATGCTTTCAGGTAGACTTACAATGTTATTTCTACTCAGATTTAGTGATTGCAACAATGGAAAGCAGCTCAAATCTTTTGGCAGTACTCCATCTGCTAAATTGCAGCAGCTCAAATTCAATGATTTTAGAGAGCATAGAACTGACAAAGAAGGCAGAAAAGCTGGTAGATTTAGACTCCTTTTCGGGATTAACCAGGACAGAAGTAGAATTGGAGAATGCAACTACTTTTGAAGCAACTCCACCAATGTTAAGCTTCTCCAAACATGTCATTTCCCCCAACTTCTGTGGAAGTTCATCAAGTTTCGAGCAGCCTTGCAAGTTAAGAAACTTAAGGCGATTCAAATCACAGATGGTGCTTGGAAGCTTAACTAGACCTTTGCAATCCTTCAAATTCAATTCGACAAGCCTTCGCAGAGCTCCAATGGATTGGTGAATCTCATATAGTCTCATGCAACCTTCAAGATTCAGCTTTTCGAGGTTCGGAACTTGTCTGAAGTCCATTGTCTTGATTAAGTTAACAGAGAAACTAAGATCAATCACCTTCAACATCTTCAATGGCTGCAAAAAGTACATAAAACACTCCAAATTAAGATAACTCAAACTCAAACTGATCTTAATAAACATGAAAGATTAGACTTAATTTTATTCCCTTCCACAATTGTTGGATGAAACTAGACTGCAAATGAAGCTCAACGAGTTTGTCGGGCTGGAAAGTTGATGGAAGTGATTTGAAAGGATATTCTTCCCAATCGAGATATCTCAACTCATTTGAAAGATAATTTAGACCACCTGAAAAGTGTAAATTCCGGAGTTTGAGCAACCTCAGCTTTCTCATCTTTGTGAACGCATTTGCATTAAGATGATCATCCTCTTGCTCACAAGAATCTAGAACTATGCCTTCAACCTCATCGGTTCCCTGTACATGTAAAGATAACGGCATATATATACAGTTAGACAAGTAATAAAATCGGTTACAAGTACGAAAAGGCCTTGAACTTGTCAATCCGAGACAAGTCACAAGAGTCAAGAAACAGAACGGTAAGTGTTAAACTCTTGTAACACACTTGTCTGCCCTTTTTCTTGAGTCAAAGTGACTCGTCTCGAGTTGATAAGATTTCGTCTAAAAAGGCAAATGTATAAAATCACAGACAAGTTCTCTATATGATTCATGAAAGCAAGTTATTACCGTGTCATTCAACAGGACATGATAGACATCCTTATAAAGCCAGAGTCTGCTCCATCTTCCTGGTTCTTCGTAGCATGCTTGTCGAACAATATCATGCCCCATTTCTTCAAGCAAATCATGCATCCATATTCGATCATTGCAGATAGTAATGAGAGACTTATTCAAAAGAACTTTGATTCCAATCTCCGGATAAAAACCGCAACTTTCCAATACTTTAACCACATAATCCTTCTCCTCCCCTTTGAAAGAACAAGCAATATCCAAAAATATTTTCTTCTCAACTTCCTCTAATCCATCAAAACTTATATAAAGCTTATCCAAAATTTGCTTGTTAGGAATTTCCATCAATCTCTCCAATGCACTTTCCCACTCATCAATAGACTTATCAAACAAAAACGAACCAAGAACATCAAGAGCCAATGGAAGGCCATTAGCGTAACTAACAAAACGATCACATACCTCAACATAATCATAATCCGGATAATCATTCTTAAAGGCTTTCAAGCAAAATAAATGATGGGACTCATCATGATTCAATCCTTCAACTCTACAAATTTTTTCGTGATGAAACTTTTACTTACAGTTGAAGCAAGAGATACGTCGCAGATCTTTTGTTCTGATATGGTGATCTGATTTGGATGTTAGGTTATAGCTAAAAGAAGAGGGTAAAGACTAAAGAGTGAAGACCCAGGGTGAGTCAACGTTCAGCTTGCCTAGAAATAATCTTACATTTAACTTTTTCTTTCTCTCTTTTCTTATCTTTGAATATTATATTGGTCCTTTTGGATCAAATCACCGTTGACATTCAGTCCATTAAAGAAAAAAATTAATACCTCTCTACGATAAGTTTACTTGACATACTCAGTGACCAATTTGATCCAAAATGGTTCAAAGACAATCTGTTATCCCAAAGTCTGTTTTAGGATAAATTGTCTCACTGAGCCAACTTAAAGAGCAAAATTAACCCAAAAATACAAACATATTCCTATCAAATACATGAGAAGCCAATAAAGCATACCATCCCAAAAATAATGTTGTCCATAAGTTTAAAATCAAACAAATGGAACAAACAGCACTATATTCACCAAACTATATAATTGCTACTTCAGAGGCAGCAATTAAAACTTATATGCGAAATTGACAAAAAGATTCAACCTTCAGCCACAAAAAGAACAAAAGATCCAGCCTTTTTTTTCAGATAATACAAAATAGAAAAGTATTTTATGAAATTAAACTCTATTTGGCCGCTCATTTTGTCTCTTCCTGCCCTTTGATACACATAAAAACAAACTCACAGTTTACAGTCTCACTCATTCAGCAGCCAAAAACAGGACAAGAAAAAGGACTGATTCATAAATTGACAGACCTGTGTTGGGATTATAGAGAGACCAGATTTTCTTCTGGAAAGTGTAGTCAGCCAAGAGAATCCGGACCCAAACCCGAGTCTCCAACCCCTTTTTCTCCTTTGGCTTGGAATTGAGAATGGAACCTCCAATCCCAGATACAAGGAGGACCGGGTCAAGGTCGGGCTCGGCATAGTCCGTGCTGTCATTTCCAAAACAAGGGCAAAAGCAGAAGTCTTTCGGCATTGTTGGGAAGGACCCGGATTTTGATTTGGACAAAGAGAGCCACAAATGGACGTCAGTTGGCTTCAGCCTTCAAGTGGCAGTATTCCGTTGGTCAACCATGACAATAGTGAAGCCACAAGTTTCCAGAGGGAGAACATGATTATTAATATATCATTGAAATTTTCACTTTACACCTATATATATATATATATTTTTCCCATTATTTACCCCTTTTTGTTTTTTATTTTCATTATTTTCCCTGTTGGAAATTTGCAACTATCTAATTAATCTGTTCGAGTAGATCTGATTATTTGTTTTAAACTAATTTGGTTAGTCGGTTTGAAGTTGTCCGGTCACTTCATCAATTGAAACATATTAGCACACTAAAACTCGAATTTAAAATCTCTATTTAAATAATAAAATTATTACAATTCAAAATAATTGAACTCAAAATCTATCTTAATATTAAGAGATTAAATACTGTTACAAAACTCAAGTTAATCTTATTTAAAATTCTTTTGAATATGTGGCTTAGAATTTTCAATCTAGAATTATATAGTACTCAGTTTGATTGTCGTATGTTCATGGCAATTCTAGCAGCACCAATCAATTAAATATACAGGTAATACATTTTGGGTTTATTAATATTAATTTTTTAAAATCATAAAAAAAATTATTTTATTGAGAAATAAAAATTTATAAAATTAGATTTATGCCAACCAAATTTAGGGAAAGAACATAATAATAATAATAATAATAATAATAATAATAATAATAATAATAGACGAATTGAGACATGTCTAGTTGTGAATGGAATCAGCTGTACCTACCCATCAGTAAGTCGGCTCTCATTTGCTGACTGGTAGGTAGATTAGAATCTGCTGTATCCGTTCATATCTCACTTGCTTTACAACCTAATCTTAATTATTGACACTTAGAGCAAAATATATTAATAATTAAAATATTTTGGTTCTTTTTCATCTGTTAAATCAAAAAGCATTTTACTAAATTATTATACACATTCTAATATAATTATCTTTATTTTAGTGAAATTTAATATTTATTTAAACGAATTTTATCGTTTTAAAAGAAATAAATAATAAAAATAACAAAATTAATTTAGGTAGGCATCAAACTTCTTTGTATTTTAGTTCGGAGTAAGCACGTTTCAACTACGAATGGTTACACACTTAATTAAAATTTGAGGATAGGAAAAAAAAAATTAAAATAAAAATGAACATAGAAATGTCACTAAATAACAAGCATGATGGCTACATTGCAAGTTTCACCACAGCAGAAGACAAATTAATAAAATTTTCTCAATACAGAATATTCTAAGAATAATATGACTAAATTCATCACTAAAATTTTCAAACATACCACTAACATTGATAACAAAGTTGAGTATAAAATAAACAAATTAAGGGTTCAACGTTGCTACCAAATAGAGATAATTAGGTCATTCACTAATAAAGTTTAACCGAGATAAAATTACAATAACCAGAACGTGTAATAAATTATGAGTATTTAATTATTAGAAATAGCTGTGGTTGGTAATGAGCAATATTATAAAAATCAGACTAGAGAACGAACATGTGAAGCTACAGGTTTACGGTTCGACCGATAGTTAAATCGGATATTTATTTTTAAAAAATATTATTTTAATAATATATTATAATGAATTGTGGTTTAATTGGTTCAGAAAAATATTATTTAATAATATATTATAGTAAATTAGGTTATTTTCGAAAGCTGAGATTTTTAATCAAATCGACGGATCCATAATTGATTCATGGTTGACTTGGTTAAAATGACCGATCTGGTCCGATTTTGATAACATTGATGTTGAGCATTCAATTTTCATGTCAACATTACAGATAAATCTATTTATAATTTATTTATTTTATTACATGATGTATATATAATTTAAATATATGACCCATAAATTATAATCATAATAAGATATCTATCACCATTTTTTAATAAAAGAAATTTATAAGTAAAAGAGATATCTCCAACTCAAGACCAAAATCTAAGACCAAATTATACAGAACTTTCATGATAGAGCAAATCATTGACTCAGACGATGCACCTAAACTAAATCTCAATGATTTGACCATGCAATGGCATCCTACTTCAAATTCCATGTCTTTATACTCCACAACATATAGGTCATGTTTGGTTCATGGAATGGAACAGGGTGGGAATAAAATTGCTACTCCACGGAATGGAATAGCTATTCCTTTTTCTATCCTATTCCAATGTTTGGTTCAATATTAAAATAATATATGGAATATGTCATATTCCAAAATATACATTGCTTTCATTTTAGCGCAAAATAATTCCACGAGCTGAGTTGACATGCCAAACTTATCATTCTATCTTCACCTTATTTCCAATAACAGAGAGATATTACATAATTTATTTACCTATCCTAATTTTACTTTACCTTACGATGGTGGGAAATCACAGGTCTAGAGTTCCAAATTTAGTGCATTTTGTCCAGCACAATGCCCCATAACTGATCAAAGAGCAGGATTGTAAAGAGTGACCGCTGATGTCTTCAAGATATAATTCGATATTGACCACGCGGTATTTATCAAACAAATGATTGTTTCTAAGATCATCACACGGATCATATCCAACAAACACATGTTCCTTCGTCACAGTTCTTGTATCATACCAGCCCCCAAAGTAGTAATAGAAATCACTGAAGTCTCCGTTCTCATTTTGAAAATGGTATTTACATTTCACTCGGAGACCAGACCTATCACTAACACCATGGAATGCAATAAATGCACAAGTAATGAAACCCAAGAAATCGTTTTTAGCCAAACCTGAAGGCAGCTGGATTTCAGTTGCAAATCTCGGACCCATTGACCACAACACTTTAACTCGAAAGTCATCGTGAATTCTAGGGACGCAAAAACTAGATTCGCCTGCTAATGGAGAAGGTACCTGCAACATGAAGCAAATTAATACGGGAGATGGTGTCGTTACTTAATGCAAGAGATATGAAAAGAAGGAGAAAAAGCATCTTGAGGCCTCTAGTCTTTTGGAGTTTTGTTGATTAAGTTCTTGATCTTTCAGTTTAACATATAAATAACCAATGACTCAATGTGTCAATCAACAAAAATTAAAAAGATGAAGGGCCTTAGGATGCTTTTTTCACTACAACGAATAATACCTCACTGTGCAGCCTATTTGCATAAAGCTGAAATTTTGTCAAGGCATATGATACGATTGTATCCCTCTCAACCGTATTCAACTTGTTACAATTAGTGAAAATGAACTCAAAAATGTTTCCTGCGGCTGCTTGTTGACCTGTATATACGACCCTCAGATTAAGGCAGCCGTGGGCATCTAATCTTGTCAGGTTTGGGGGGAGCTCAGGTAATGACACAAGACGAATGCAATTTCTCACACCAAGATACTGCAAATCGAATAGCCCTTTGAGGCTTGAAGTTATTTCTATAAATGGATTTCCACTTGATCCAAAGCCTCTAGTGACGACAAACAGCCAATGAAATGAGGCACAACAAATAAACCACAATTATTGAGATACAGCTTACGTAGATATTGTATCTGCAATCCTTGTTTAGGAGAACATTTCATACCATAAAGGCAAAGATATCTACAGTTTTTCAACTCCAAACTTGATAGCGCCTTCAACTTTTGAATTGGTGAAGGCAGCTCTTTTATAGCTGTACCATCCAGATAGAGATATCTCAAAGAATTCATATCCTCTGAAATTTTTGGGAAATTGTCAAATTTACAGCAGCCCGAGAGATTAAGCTTTTGCAGATGTTTCAACTTACAAATACTGCTTGGAAGAGTATGTAATCTGGTGCAGTTTTGCAGATTCAGTTCAACAAGTTCAAAGGATTGCTGTATCGCCGAGGGAATTTCTTCTATTGCAGTGCCATCTAAACACAACTTCTTGATTTGTATTGAAACCTCTGGAAACTTTGTGATGCTAGAGCAGCCAGAAAGAACCAATTGCTCTAGAGATGCCAACCGAGAAATATCACTGGGAAGATTCTTCAGTCTTTTGCAATTCATGAGATCCAAACAACACAGCCTGGAGAGCTGACCAATTGAAGAAGGAATCTCCACAATTGCAGTCCCACTTAAGTACAAGTATTTCACTTCCCCACAAATCTTGGGAAACCGGGTAATATTTAAGCAACCAGAAAGATCAATGATCACAAGAGCTTTTAACAAATGCATACTTTTTGGAAGATTATGGAGCTGTTTGCAGTCCTTCAAATTCAATGTAATAAGTCCACGGACCTTCCCAATTGACTCTGGAAGTTCTTCTATAGCTGTCTTGTTTAAATTTAAATAAGTCAAGTTTTCAGAGAACTCGGGAAATCTCCTAAGATATGAGGAACCAGAAAGATTAAGTGTTTTGAGAGATCTCCATTGAGCGCCAGTGGGAAGGCTTGACAGGCTTTTGCAGCATCTCATGTCCAAAAGAACAAGTTGATCTAGAAACTGAATTGATGGATGAACTTCTGCCAAGCTAGTACAATGCGCAAAAATCAAGCTCTCAAGATTCTTTGCCAGCGAGAGGTCTGGAAGTGCAAGTAAGTTCTTACAATTACTGAGATTCATCTCTTTCAAACTCACAAGATGCTACAAAAACAATAAACTGACTTCAGTAAATTACTTACACCAAACGCATTGAGGCCCAAAAAAATGGTGAAAAGATATTACCTGCATTCCTGACCACAGTTGTTTTACGTTGCTGTATGTCAGGTTAAGTTCAACTAGATTTTCTGCTTCAAACTTTGGAGGCATGGAGCTTAATGGGTATTCTTCCCAGTGAAGATAGATCAATTTATCTGATAGAAAGTCTAGGCCATCAGGAAGATACAATTTACAGCAGTTTCCAAATCCAGCACCGTAGATTTTCAGCAATCTGAGATTATGCATGTTGGCAAAGGCTTTTGAGCTCAAATTCACTTTTGGGATTTTCGATGTACCTAAAAATATCCCTTCAACCTTTTCAGATCCCTAAAAATCAAAGTAACAAAAATATCAAGCTTAAATTCTACATGCAATTAAAATTTCCGAAAATTATTTCAATTGTACTTTGATGAGGGAAAGTTTTTATATATATATATATATATATATATATATATATATATAGGCAGGGGTCTAACCAGATTTTTAGTCAATAGTTGGTAGACATCGGCATGACTCCACAATCTACTGCGCTTACCCAGCTCTTTAATTGATTCTTGGCGAACGATTTCATGAGCCATTTCTTGCAATAAATCATGCACATCTAACTTGTTTCCAAGGATAGTAATAAGGCATCTATCAACAAGAACACTAATTCCAATTCTGGCCGAGAAACCACAACCATCCATTATTCTCTGTACAAAATCAACTTGCTGCCCCGTAAAAAAACATGCAATATCAAGAAACATACATTGCTCTTCTTCATCCAGTGTGTCAAAACTCGCCCGCAACACGCTGAAAATTTCAGGCTGAGGAATTCTACCAAGTTTGTGCAGTGCACTTTCCCACTCTTGTTTCCCTCTGCCAAATAAAAAAGATCCCAAAACTTTGAGTGCCAAGGGATTTCCCCGAGCATAATTCACCGCCCTTTCAGATAGCTCCATATATTCTGCTGGAGGATGGTTTTTCTTAAGAGCATTCAAACTGAATAGTTGAAGAGCATCATCATCATTTAATCCTTGAACTTCATATAGTTCATCAACTATGTTCTTCAGAACTTGCTTATCTCTAGATGTCAATATAATTCTGGTACCCAAGCCAAAATTTTGTGTTCCGATCAGCTCATCTATTTGGCTAACAGAATCAATGCCATCCAAAACAAGCAACATCTTCTCGTGTTGGAGCATGCCATTCGCAACTTGACAAAGCTTTTCCCTTAGACCAAGTAGCCCACCGCCTACTGATTCTTCCTTGATATTTTTAAGAAAGCAGCAACATTCAAATTGACAAGAGAGAGTGTTAAATATAACTTCGGCAATAGTTGTTTTTCCTATGCCACCCATGCCCCAAATCCCTAGAATACAAACTTCTGACACCCCAATGTGTAATAACTTTGTAGTTTGTTCAATGTGCGATTCTATTCCAATCAAGCCCTTCAAATCTCTCGAGTATGCACGGTTCAATTTCTTCAAAACATCTTCCACAATTTTTTTCACAAGGTCAGCCTCATACCTATTGAAAAGGGAAAAAAAGACTGAGATGAAACATATGGTAAGAGAAACAAATTAAGAAAATAAAGGAGTAAATTTCCACAGTAACATCTTCTTTCAAATATGTCGAATACACAAGAAACTTGATAAAAAGAACTGCATCGATAGTTTTTCTCTGGTAATAGAAGTTTATAACCTTACAATGCTGCAATAGACAAAGAGCAAAAACACTCAATATAGCCAAATAACAAAATTCTTGATTGTCCTTTCTTTCTCACCCAACACCAACACACACACACACACACACACATTTTTTTTTTTTGTGTGTGTGTGTACTCACTAAAACTCGAGTCTCTTGTAACTAACTTCCAATAGGCCCCAATCCACCACTCTCCTAATTTGCAAATCATTCTTTATTCCCATTATTACATTCTCTATCACATGTCATTTCCATGACTAAAGGCATTAACTATATCATGACTTTAGAAAAGTATATTCTGCACCATTTTTCCAATTCAATCGAGATACTCAACAAAACCTGAGCAATTAGTCCTAAAGTGTCAAGTGATTTGAAAGTTCATGTCATGTGGATAACAAATGACAGACATTCCAATTAACGAAACCAAATAATAAATTTATGATGATGATAATAAACATAATAATAATAAAAGAAAATAAAAATAAAGTAAACAAAAGATGTGAATTAAAAAACAAGAGGGAGAATTTTTCTATTTTCCTTTTATTTACTTTTTCATCTTTCTTCCATCCCTTTCTGCTTTTTGGTGAGCCAAATACCAAAGTAACTTGATCAATACCTAATTGCCTCAAGTATGAAGCAAAATACCATAATTTAGCAATCAAATGGCATTGGTCAACAGGAGTCAGGGATTCCTATCAGTTTAGAGTTAGTTTGATGTATAAGTATCAATGTTTAGTGAAAACTGGTCTGGAATACTTTATCTATGTTTTGATCCAGCATTCTAGCAAGATAAAGAATGTTCTAATATGGACCATGGTGCCATCAACCATACACCTTCATCTTTAATAGCAGAAGTTCAGATAGAGTGTGCTATCTATGACCATTCCTAGTGAAAAGCTATATGGATCAAATATAAATTGTCTCAAATGTTGGGTTAACTACCTTACAGATGGAAAACAATATACCTGATATCCTTGGAGGCATATCCAGAAACGCCTGCAACAGTCCTCAAGACAGCTCTCCATCTTGGTAACTTTTCCAATTGGTCCTTAAAATTCGTCTGAAGCTGAAGAAGTGCATCTGCAAAAAGCCCACTTTGTTCTTCCACCTCAAATGGATTTACATGGTAGAAAACTGGTAAAATTGTCTGTCCATGAATTTCCTTGCATTCAAGAATCTTAACCAATTCATCCAAACACCACGGAGAGGATGCATAGTTCTTGGAGAAAATGATAACTGAAATCAAAGAATCTTCAATATTTCTCAAAAGGGAAGGAGTTATCTCTTCCCCTCTTTCAAGGTTATTATCAATGAAGGTCTTGATTTTTTCACGATCCAAAGCCTCATAGAGATGACTAGTAAAATTATAACGGGTGTCTTCCCCTCTAAAGCTAAGAAAGACATCATACTTCCTTTCACGTGAAGCAGCAGAAGAAGAAGATGCCATCATGGATACTTATATGATGAGAAGAGCAATCATACTACCAGAGATCACCTTAAAAAAAAAAAAAAAAAAAAACAATTAGATGTTGGGTGAAATTTCTATCGGAAATGAAGATTAGAAATGAAGGAGCGATGAACTGACCTGAAGAATGAAATTTTTACTTACGGTTGAAGCAAGAGATACGTCGCAGATCTTTTGTTCTGATATGCAAAAAGAAGAAGAAGAGGGCAAAGACTAAAGAGTGAAGACTCTGGGTCAGTCAATGCTCAGCTTTCCTAGAAATATTCTTACATTCAACTTTTTCTTTCTTTCTTTTCTAATCTTTATTAAAATGAACTTTGGTCCTTTTGGATCAAATCACTGTTGACATTCAGTCCATTAAAAAAAAAAAAAAAAATTAACACCTCTCTACAATAAGTTTACTTGACATACTTATGGACCAATTTGATCCAAAATGGAAGTTCAAAGACAATCTGTTATCCCAAAGTTTGTTTTAGGATAAATTGACTCTCTAAGCCAACTTAAGGAGCAAAATTAACCTTTATCCGTAACATCAGTAGAATAAAAATTACCAGTATATTTTCAAATTAACCAAAGAAAAGAGAGACGTTTAGATAACTTCCAGACCTTTAGTTTCACTTCACAATACTTATATAGACAAAACTTACATATTCAACAGTAGAACTAATGCACACCAAACTTCTCCAGCTCAATACAAGCTGCTCCATTCTTTTATTTTCGTTAACATTAATGGTAGCAGTCTAGCAGATTACATAGCAAAATATCTTACCCATCTCACAACACGTGTCATGGACAGCCTTAATCACCTTCATCTTTCAATTCCACACGACTAGGTGGAGGCAGGTCTTCAATATCAGAGCAGCCAGCTTCAGGATTTGCTACAGATATGCTAAATAGATACATCTTTTGAAGATCTTGGTCCTGTACTATGCAAATCCCACATTTCTTAAATTCGTCTCAGCTGGGTTGGTCTGCTTTCTTCAGATGGATAATCCAGCCTGTGGTTGAAGACGAAGAACATGCAAAGATGATCAAAACTAAGTGCTGAATCCCCAGGGACTGGAAATACATTGAACCAAGCCTGAAACTCTCCATTTTTACTGCTGACCTCAAGCCACCAGTCAGGCTGAGAATTAGGTCTGCTCTTCACAACTGCAAATACAGCGAAACCTGAAATATTCCTCAAATTTTCATCGGGAGAGAGCTGTATTCTCAGAAATGGTCCATCTGCATTCTGATGGTTGAACCAATTTGGAATTGCACTTCCAGGAAAGCAGGTATAAACTTCAGGAAATCTAGTCGCCGGATTCATCATTCCTGTGCCATAAGAAAATTATTTTAGTTTGTGAAAAGTCAAGGAGAAACAAAAGGATAAATGTTCTGGTGTTAATAGAGACCTGCTTACAGAATTTTGTGCAATGGTTCCAAAATTGGCAGTTGTTCTAGTGCTTCATTCGGCACTGAATCAGTGCTACCCACAACAGGTCACTTTCAAGACCTCCCAAAATGTGTATAATCCAGAGTTTGAAAGTGAATTGTTCGCACAAATTTGAATATTTATGGAAGTAATTTACAATAATTAGACATAAAATGATCATAATTTATGGGAGAATAATCACAAAAGTTAAGAGATTCGTGCAATACTCTATCAAAAGTGTACATGAAATCCACAACAATAATTGGGTTTTATCGTTAGTTCAAGTATTTATGGTGTACTATCAGCTCACTTTGGTATCACAGAGATGCTACATGCATAGATGTGGTTGGATATGCTCTGCAAATAAAAATCAAAGAACAAAAGCATATGTAGCTTACCTCAGCGGCACATTCTCTTTATGAGATGATGATGCAGCGAAAGTTAAACTCGAACCAATTGAATCCGTTGATCTCGCAAGATACCGGAAACAATTCTACCAAACTCCGTTGATCGCGCACGATACCGGAATTTAGGCTTCTAAAACCTAATTTTTTTTTCACAAAACTAGGAATAGGAAAAACAAATTAGCTCAAAAGAATTCTCATTCAAAACTGCGTTGTTCATACATAAAAGCCCTATTTATAGGTTTATAGAGCTAGGGTAAAAATTTCGGAACAAACCGAATAACACAGAAACTTTTCAAAATTTGCAATTAAGTCCCTAAAAATATAAAAACGTAAAATTGAAGGTCCAAACAGCATTTTTTCGCAAAATTAGGGTGGGGCCCACAACGAAGTTGTGGGTTCTGTTCACCGGCCCAATTCCCTTAAAAATCCACTAATTTTGGGCCCAAATCAGACACTTGAAAAATTCACCGCTTCGTTGATTTTTTTCCGTTTTCGACTTTCTCCAAGTAAGTCAGCGCCACCTCTTCCACTCCATCAGATGAGTAGCACTATTTGAGCAATCTTTTTCACGGCTTCGCTTAGTTTGATTCATATTCTGACTACCACTAAAAAAGGATCCTCCTGATTGGATTAGCTCCTCCATATCTTGATCATGTAATGCGCGCATGCCACATTTCTTGATTCCCTCTCCTTTGCAAGTAAGCAACACCAGAATTTCTCTGGATGGATAACACACTTTTTCCATGTCCAGCCTACTGGTAACCAAACCAAGAACATATAAAGATGATCCGTTGCTGCTGGACTGCTACCGGGTCGCACGAGAGGTAAAATATCTGCCATTTCAAAACCATTGAATCTGATACTCCATGATCTAAGCTGATTTAATTTAAAACACGCTTTCCTTTTAAGAAGGATGCAAACAACAAAGCCGAAAATATGGGAACAATTTTCATAAGGCAGTTCTACTCTCAATATGCTTCCAACACCCTGATAGTTGAACCAGCTAGGAATTTCAGTTCCAGGTAAGAACAAGTTAAAGTCCGGAAATGGAAACATAAAGGCCCAATTCATGATCTGCAAGAATTATTACATATGATAAAGCACATTGGAGCAGGAAAAAAGAAAAGTGTTGATGCGGACTGTAGAGAGAGAAAAACCTTATCATCCCAGCTTTTGCAACTTGCGTACTTATTCGCTTGCAGCCAGGTTCTGAAGAAGCAAAGCAGGTAGTTTTTTAGTATAGTGAACTCGCCTTGATAATCCTTCAATTTGGTGCAATTACGAAGATTCAAAACAAACACTTCCATATTGCTTTTTTCCAATAAATTTGGAAGAACTTCCAGTGATGTGCCATTTTCCATACATAGATGCTCAATACTTGATGGAAGATCCGGCAATGACTTGAGCATCTTACAATTGGCAATTCTAAGATCTATGAGCCGTGAAAGTTTGTTGAGACTTGATGGTATGCTTTTGAAATTATTTCCACTTAAATTCAAAATTTCTACCACTGGAATTTTTCCTGACAGATCACTGGGAATTGCCTTGCCTAGAAGATTGCAGTTGCTAAGTTCCAACTCTCTCAAATTAGAAAATGCAGTCAATGAATGCAACAGCGAATCCAGAGGATATTGATTTTGATTTCTCCAAGGCATTAACCAACAAGGAAGAAGAGAACTGAGTGCTTCAGTTATTGGCAATTGCTGTGTACCGATCCCAGCCATATGAAGCTCCTCCAAAGATTTAAGATCCCCCAACTTGTAAGGCAGTTTGGAGAACTTTGTGCAGCCATCCAAATTAAGAATTTTAAGAGACTTCAAATCACATAAGCCACTTGGAAGAGACACTAGGCTTCCGCATAGACTCAGGTCCAAAGAAACAAGCTTTTGTAAAACTCCAATGGATCGATGAACTTCATGTAATCTTAAACAACCTTCAAAATTCAACTTCTTAAGATTTGACATCTCTGTGAAGTCCGGTGTCTTGATCAAATTCTCTGAGTAACTTAGATCAATAACCTTCAGCCACTTCAATCTCGGCTTCTAATTTAAAAGAAAAAAAATCATCTCCAAAAGTTACATGACGAAACTCATTAACAAGATTCACACAACAAATGCCACCATTAATAGAAAACAACAGTTAAATGAAGAAAATTCATAGAAATTAAGGTGATTACATACCTTATCATTCACTAGGAAGTCATAGGCATCCTGAAAAAGCCATATCCTACTAGGGTTTTCAGGGAACTCTCGACGAACAATAGCTTGACCCATTTGTTGAAGCAAGTCATGCATCTTAACACAACGATATGATATATCTATTAGAGATTTATCAACAAGTTCTTTCAGTCCAATCTCAGGATGAAATCCACAACATTCAAGTACTTCCTTTACATAATCCACATTCTTCCCTTTGAAAAAACATGCAATATCTAAGAACAATTTCTTTTGTATCTCCTCCAATCCATCAAAACTTATTTGAAGCTTACTAAGAATTTGTTCATTAGGAATGTCCTTCAGCCTATCCAACATACTCTGCCATTCTCTGACGGATCTGCCATATAAAGTGGAACCCAGAACTGTGAGTGCTACCATGTTTCACCACTTCTGCCAATCAAAATTTCTATCTGATCCAACTTACTAACATCATAAAGTATGACCAAAACCTTCTTACGACTTAGCCTATGTCTTATCTGGTCTGCTCCACTATGGCGATCATATACATCTATATTCCTTTCCATGAGAGTAGCAGATAGAAGCTGATTTTGTAAATAAACTAAACCATACTTTGCTGAGGTTTCTCTAACATCTGCAAGAAAGCAGCGACCTTCAAACTTATCATAAAGTTCCTTGTAAACAACTCTAGCAATTGTTGTTTTGCCTATGCCGCCCATGCCACAGATTCCTATAATTTTAAAATTGTCCAACTGCCCTAAGTCCAAATACCAAATCATGTTCTCCAAACGTGATTCCATCCCAACAAAATCCTTAGCTATGCTATGACTTAGTGTGCTCATCACCTCGTGAATTATGTACCTGACGATTTCTTCAATAAAATCTGATTCATCCCTGTAAAAGGTGCAAGCAAAACAAATATAATTAAATGAACAACTCTTTCCTCACATCGGATGGAGTCACATCATAGAAAATTGGCAAAACGATTTGCCTCCCACCGGCTTTCTTGCGTTTAGAAATTTGAACGAGTTCGTCCAAGCACCATCTACAAGAAGCATAATTCTTAGAAAAAATGATGAGTAAGACTCTGTACTGATCAATTGCGAGAGGAAGTTGGAGAAGAAGGGCTTCTCCTTTAGTAAGCTCTCTATCATCCTCGAAGGTGATAATACCTTGCCGACGAGAGGTTCTGTTGTGCACCGGGAGTAACTACTCCCGGTGCACTCATCGATTGACACGTCAGCACTTGTGCTGACGTGTCAAGCAATGAATGCACCGGGAGTAGTTACTCCCGGTGCATTCCAGAATTTTTCCTTGCCGACAGAGCTCTTTATAGAGATGGGCAGTAAAATTACTCCTAGTATCTTCGCCTCTGAAACTCAGAAACACATCATATTTCAAGGTGAAGACGCCATGAACACGAACGTCGTCAGGCAAGAATTTGACCTCAGAAGAAATTTCTCCAGTATCACATATTGGCGGGTTCGTTAGATCAACGAATGGGATACAATAGGCATTAGATAGTAGTTGGGCCAACAATGAAGACTTCTAAGCCCAATCGAACCATGGGCCAACAATGAAGACTCCTAACCCCAAGTATCGAACCATGGGCCTCCAAAACTACCAACAACATTGCCCGTCTATGTGCTATTTAAATAGAAGGGATAATTACCTCCTATTTTTCTCCTTCAATAAGTAAATACAATGGCTTGTTAAAGTATTTATATTTCCAAAAATTATATTATTGGTTTATTGGAGTAAATATATTTTACAAATTATATTCATCATATTTTCTTTTAACGTATTATTTCCCTCTCTTTTCAGATAAATCCTATGGTATGCCAGTAGTAGACTACTCACGAACAATAGAAGTACGTCACATTAGCGTTATGTTATCGTGCCGTATTTCAATTGGTAGGAATACACCACACTTGCGTTATGTAACGTACTCCTATTGTCCGAGAGTAGTCTTTTTCCGGCATATATTAGAAAATATCCTTTCTCCAAAAGATTTCTCTTCCTCTTATATTTAGTCTTCTATCTCATCTTCTATAATTAAAAATTATATTTTAATTTCTCTTAATATTCGTTCATTTTTTCGTCATCCGATTTCAGAGTATCTTTTTCGTTTTTTTTCTCTTCAAATTTTATATATATACTGCAAATACTACTTAAATACCAATTTTGTACTAATTTTATACCGCAGCAAACTAGTTTTCTTTAGAGGATACGAATTACAGAAAAATATCATCATGGGTCAAGAGGTGATGCACTCCATGCGTATTAGGAAGGACAGAAGGGGCTTAATGGCTATGAAGGTTGATTTGGAGAAGGCGTATGATCGTTGGAGATGAGATTTTATTGAGGATACTTTGTATGATATTGGCATCCCTGGTTCTCTTATTAAGGTTATTATGCTTTGTACCAGGACCAGCTCCATGCAGATATTATGGAATGGGTCGATGACTCAATCCAGTCACCCTTGTAGAGGAATTCGCCAAGGAGATCCTATGTCTCCTTACTTGTTCGTCTTGTGTATGGAAAGACTGGTCCAGGGTATTAATAAAGCAGTCCATCTTAAGCATTGGCTTCCTATTCAGCTGAATTGATCTCGTCCTGATCTTACTCATCTTTTCTTTGCCGATGATATGTTAACCATTCAAAGAATCCTGGATTATTTTTGCTTGAACTCTGGGCAGAAAGCCCGTATTGCTAAAATTCTCATCTTCTTTTCCCCTAATGTGGCGCGTGGGCTGGCTAATTTCTTTGGTTTCAAGCAAACGACTGATGTGGATCTCTATTTGGGGGTTCTTATGCTTCATTCCAGGATCTCTAAACAGACTTATAATTACATTATTGAGTCTATCCAAGGGAAATCATGTGGCTGAAATGCTAGTAAGCTGTCTTTAGCTGGTCGAATTACTATAGCAAAGTCTATGCTGAGGTCCAGGGGTAATAGGTGTGCTGAATTTCTTGCTAACTTTGCCTTCTCCAAGCCTATTGGTGGCCATTTCTTCGACGTTCCTCCTGATGGGTTGATGGATTTGATTCTTCAAGACGTTGTGGGGATGGCTTTCCCTTGTCTGTCTCAACTAGAACTGCAACATTAGAATCTAAGAGGTACAAGAAACTTGTATAAATATTTGAAGAATTTTTAATCAAATTTCATCATTAATCTATGTTGCATTTGTGTCTTTATGAAATTTGGAGTTTCATAAATACATTTTGCAAAACTACAACCACAACATGAAAATTACAAAACCATCAAAACAATACATTACATAGTTCATTTACCTCTAATATACTACCTTACCTTAACTTCAACAATCCTCCATCCCGGGGCTCAATGTTCCAAAACTAGTGTATTTTGTCAAGTTGGATACTCCACAGCTGACCACAACACGCAGTATCATAGAGGATGACCACTAATGGTCGTTTTTGAGATCTATACACGGATCATATCCAACGAACAAATGTTCATCCCCTAACAATTCTTGTGTCGTACCAGCCTCCATAGTAGAAATGGAGATCATTAGAGTCTACATTCTCAACCACACCTGTCACTAACACCATGGAATGCAATAACATCACAGATAATGAAACCAAAGAAGCCATTTTTAGCCAAACCTCAAGGCAGCTGGATTTCATTTGCAACTCGGCAACTTGTATTCCTTGAGAAAAGATACAAGATTCCTTTATCAATTGGAGACAAATAGAGATCAGATTCCTGTGTCATCCATGTCTGCTATACCTTCTGAAGGAATCAGCTAATTCTATCTTCACTGAGCAAGGGCTTGGTACTTACTCTTACTTGCCACATTCTACTTGTGACTAGATCTTTAAGGTTTTCAATCACGTACTGACCTGCATCATTTGAACTAATTTGTCAAAAAAAAAAAAAAAAAAAAAGAAAAAGAAAAAATCAAATTCGAAGACCAGATTATACATAACTTTCATGTTAGAGCAAAATATTTGATTAGACAATGCACCTAAACTAAATCTCAATGATTTGACCATGCAATGGCATCCTACTTCAAATTCCATGTCCCCATACTCCACAACATATGGTGATCTGATTTGGATGTTAGGTTATATGGTGAGTCAACGCTCAGCTTGCCTAGAAATAATCTTACATTTAACTTTTCTTTCTCTCTTTTCTTATCTTTGAATATTATGTTGACATTCAGTCCATTAAAGAGAAAAAAAAAAATAATACCTCTCTACCATAAGTTTACTTGACATATTCAGTGACCAATTTGATCCAAAATGGTTCAAAGACAATCTGTTATCCCAAAGTCTGTTTTAGGATAAATTCACTCACTGAGCCAACCTAAGGAGCAAAATTAACCCTTTATCCGTAACATCAGTAGAATGAAAAATACAAACATATTCCCATCAAATACATGAGAAGCCAATAAAGCATACCATCCCAAAAATAAAGTTGTCCGTAAGTTTAAAATGAAACAAATGGAACAAACAGCACTATATTCACCAAACTATAGCAGCTACTTCTGTGGCACCAATTAAAACTTATATGCGAAATTCACAAAAAGATTCAACCTTTAGCCATAAAAAGAACAAAAGATCCAGCTTTTTTTGCAGATAATAGATAATAGAAAATAGAAAAGTATTTTATGAAATTAAACTCTATTTGGCCCCTCATTTTGTCTCTTCCTGCCCTTTGATACACATAGAACAAACTCACAGTTTACAGTCTCACTCCTTCATTCAGCAACCAAAAAGAGGAAAAGAAAAAGGACTGATTCATAAATTGACAGACCTGTGTTGGGATTATAGAGAGACTAGATTTTCTTCTGGAAAGTGTAGTCAGCCAAGAGAATCCGGACCCAAACGCGGGCTCCAACCCCTTTTTCCCCTTTGGCTTCGAATTGAGAATGGAACCTCCAATTCCAGATACAAGGAGGACCGGGTCACGGTCGGGCTCAGCATAGCCCGTGCTGTCATTTCCAAAACAAGGGCAGAAGCAGAAGTCTTTCGGCATTGTTGGGAAGGACCCAGATTTTGATTTGGATAAAGAGAGCCGCAAATGGATGTCAGTTGGCTTCAGCCTTCAAGGAGCAGAATACCGTTGGTTTACCATGACTACAGTGAGGCAACAAGTTTCCTTGATTATTAATATATTATACTTTTTTTTTTTCATTCTTTACCTGTTTTTATTTTTTATTTTCATTATTTTCTCTCTTCGAAATTTGCTACTATTTAATTAATCCGTTCCGGTAGATCCAATTATTTGTTTTAAACTAATTTGGTTGGTCAGTTTGAAGTTGTTCAGTCACTCTATCAATTGAAACATATTAGTACGCTAGAACTCGAACTCAAAATCTCATTTTAAATAATAAGATTATTACAATTCAAAACAATTTGTATTGATTTAAATTAAAATAATAGAAATAAAAATCTAACTTAATATTAAGAGATTAAAGATTTTTACAAAACTCAAGTTAATCTTATTAAACAATTTTAAAAAATTTAGTAGCTTTTAAATTATTTGTTAACTTTAATATTCTTTTCAATATGTGGCTTAGAACATATAGTACTCAGTTTGAGAATTTGTTAACTTTATTATCGTATGTTCATGACAATTCTAGCAGCAACAATCAATTAAATATACAGGTATTCATGACAATTTCTTTAGCTATCCTCTATGATTTGTATTACTACACTTTGGTTTATTAATTTTAATTTTTTAAAATCATAAGAAAATTATTTTAATGAGAAATACAAATTTATAAAATTAGATTTATTTCAACCAAATTTAGTAAAATACGTACTTGTGAAGAAAAAATAAATTTAGGGAAAGAACATAATAATAATAATAATAATAATAATAATAATAATAATAATAATAGAGCAATTGGGACGTTTTCTTGTTGTGAATGGAGTCAGCTGTACCCACCCATCAGTAAGTCAACTCTCATTTGCTGACTGGTACGTAGATTCATTTAGTTAGGCATCAAACTTCTTTGTATTTTAGTTTGCAAGTAAGCACAAACAATTTTCAAAAATACCACTAACAATGATAACAAAGTTCAATTTTATCCCTACTGTATAAAATAAACAAATTAAGGGTTCAACGTTGTTACCAAATAGAGATAATTAGGTCATTCACTAATAAAGTTTAACCAAGATAAAATCACAATAACCAAAATGTGTAATAAATTATGAGAATTTAATTATTAGGAGTAGCTGTGGTTTTAAAATTGTCAATATTATACATTAGTTATATTTGGTAATGTTGAGCAATGTTAAAATCAGACTAGAAAACGAATATGTGTAGGTATCGGTTTGCGGTTTGACCGATAGTTGAACGGGATATTTATTTTTAAAAAAATTTTATTTAATAATATATTACAATGAATTATGGTTTAATTGGTTTAGAAAAATATTATTTAATAATATGTTATAGTAAATTAAGATTATTTTCGACGGCTGAGATTTTTAATCAAATCGACAGATCCATAATTGATTCGTGGTTGAAGTGGTTAAACTGACCGATCTAGTCCGATTTTGAAAACATTGATGTTGAGCATTCAATTTTCATGCCAACATTGCGGTTATAATTTATTTATTTTGTTTACATGATGTATATATAATTTAAATATATGACCCATAAATAATAATAATAATAATAATAATAATAATAAGATATCTATCACCATTTTTTAATAAAAGAAATTTACAAGTAAAAGAGATATCTTCAACCCAAGATAAGTGAAAGTCTTAAAATTACCACACAATAATTTATGAAAAGGTTTTTCTATTATTTTACCTAAAGAGATTCCAACAACAACAGAAATTAAAAACAAATGTGGTTTCACAAAATTCGCTTTCTTACTAATAAAATGGTTACCCTCATAAGTTGAGTTCACCACCACGGCACCATAAATAATAAACATCATTAATTTATAAAATTCACGAAATCTTGTTGTTGGATTAACTTACGCCACATAATTTGAGTTTATCAAATAGTCCCTTTGATTTTTTTAATATGTCGTTTTAACTTTTTAAATTTGTTCTTTTTTATATGTCGTTTTATATTATATTCTTCGACATCGTTTAAGATACCATGAGCCGCTCAACTTCTTTCTCCTGCAATAATTGTAAATTGTTTTAATTGAAATTGTTTTAATTGAGTACAGCTTTCAATTCGAAAAAATAATTTAATTGTATTTTTCATATATATAAAGAATTATAAATAGAGATTGACATGCCAAACTTATCATTCTATCTTTACCTTATTTCCAATAGCAGAGATATTACATAATTCATTTACCTATCCTAATTTTACTTTACCTCACTCCAAACATCCTGTAAGACACCAGCTAGAAACATCCGAGATCCGATCGTCTGTCCCTAGAAACAAAAGCCAGGTTCGCCTCATACCAACTTAAAACATCCAAGATCCGATCGTCTGTCTCCACAAACAAACAGGTGTCTTTCCAGTATGCTTTGTTCTCAAGCACATGCTTCCACAAATGTTTTTTCCCAAATTCAGTGTATTTTGTCAAGCACAGAGCCCCATAACTGACCAAAGAGCAGGATTGTAAAGGGTGACCGCTGATGTCTTCAAGATGTAATTCGATATTGACCACACGGTATTTATCAAACAAATGATCATTTCTAAGCTCATCACATGGATCATATCCAACAAACAAATGTTCCTCCGTCACACTTCCTGTATCATACCAGCCCCCAAAGTAGCAATGCAAATCTCTAAAGTCTCCGTTCTCATTTTGAAAATGGTAGTTACATTTCACTCGGAGACCAGACCTGTCACTAACACCATGAAATGCAATAAATGCACAACTAATGAAGCCCAAGAAATCGTTTTTAGCCAAACCTGAAGGCAGCTGGATTTCAGTTGCTAATCTTGGACCCATTGACCACATCACTTTAGTTCCAACCATAATGTCATTGTAAAATCTAGGGAAGCAAAAACTAGATTCCCCTGCTAATATAGAAGGCACCTGCAACGTGAAACAAATTAATATGGGAGATGGTGTCGTCACTTAATGCAAGAGATATGAAAAGGAGAAAAAGCATCTTGAGGCCTCTAATCTTCTGGAGTTTTGTTGATTAAGTTCTTGATCTTTCAATTTAACATATAAATGGCCAACGGCTTTTTTTGTCGATCAACAAAAATTAAAAAGATCAAGGGCCTTTGGATGCTTTTTTCTCTACAAAGAATAATACCTGACTGTATAGCCTTTCTGCATAAAGCTGAAATTTTGTGACAGCATATGATAGGATTTTCCTCCTTTCAGACATCCTCAACTTGTTACAATTAGTGAAAATGAACTCGAAAATGTTTCCTGCGGCTCCTTGTTCATCCATACGTATGGAGCTCAGATTAAGGCAGCCGTGGGCATCCAATCTTGTCAGGTTTGGGGGAAGTTCAGGTAATGACCGAAGACGAATGCAATTTCTCACACCAAGATATTGCAACTCCAAAAGCCCTTTGAGGCTTGAAGTTATTTCTATAAATGGATTTCCACTTAGATCCAAAGCTTCTAGTGACGATAAACAGCCAATGAAATGAGGCACAACAGATAAACCACAATTATTGACATACAGCTTACGTAGATATTGTATCTGCAATCCTTCTTTAGGAGAACATCTCATGACATAAAGGCAAAGATATCTACAGTTTTTCAACTCCAAACTTGATAGCACCTTCAACTTTTGAATTGGTGAAGGCAGCTCTTTTATAGCTGTTCCATCTAGATAAAGATATCTCAAAGAATTCATATCCTCCAAAATTTCTGGGAAATGGTCAAATATACAGCAGCCCGAGAGATTAAGCTTTTGCAGATGTTTCAACTTACAAATACTGCTTGGAAGAGTACGTAATCTGGTGCAGTTTTGCAGATTCAGTTCAACAAGTTCAAAGGATTGCTGTATCGACGAGGGAATTTCTTCTATTGCAGTGCCATCTAAACACAACTTCTTGACTTGTATTGAAACCTCCGGAAACTTTGTGATGCTAGAGCAGCCAGAGAGAACCAATTGCTCTAGAGATGCCAAACTAGAAATATCACTGGGAAGATTCTCCAGTCTTTTGCAGTTCATGAGATCCAGACATAACAGCTTGGAGAGAAGACCAATTGAAGAAGGAATCTCTACAATTGTAGTCCCACTTAAGTACAAGTATTTCACTTCCCCACAAATCTTGGGAAACGTGGTAATATTTGAGCAACCAGAAAGATCAATGATCACAAGAGCTTTTAAAAAATGCATACTTTCTGGAAGATTATGGAGCTGTTTGCAGTCCTTCAAATTCAATGTAATAAGTCCACGGACCTTCCCAATTGACTCTGGAAGTTCTTCTATAGCTGTCTTGTTTAAATTTAAATAAGTCAAGTTTTCAGAAAACTCAGGAAACCTACTAAGATATGAGCAGCCAGAAAGATTAAGCGTTTTGAGAGATCTCAATTTTACGCCAGTGGGAAGGCTTAACAGGCTTGTGCAGCATCTCATGTCCAAATCAACAAGTTGATCTAGAAACTTAATTGATGAATCAACTTTTTCCAAGCTAGCACAATGCGCAAAATTCAAGCTCTCGAGATTCTTTGCCAGCGTGAGGTCTGGAAGTGCAAGTAAGTTCTTACAATTACTGAGATTCATCTCTTTCAAACTCACAAGATGCTACAAAAACAATAAACTGCCTTCAGTAAATTACCTACACTAAACGCATTGAGGCCCAAACAAATGGGGAAAAGATATTACCTGCATTCCTGACCAAAGTTGTTTTACGTTGCTGTATGTCAGGTTAAGTTCAACTAGATTTTCTGCTTCAAACTTTGGAGGCATGGAGCTTAGTGGGTATTCTTCCCAGTGAAGATAGATCAATTTATCTGATAGAAAGTCTAGGCCATCAGGAAGATACAATTTACAGCTGTTTCCAAATCCAGCACCGTAGATTTTCAGCAATCTGAGATTATGCATGTTGGCAAAGGCTTTTGAGCTCAAATTCACTTTTGGGATTTTCGATGTATCTAAAAATATCCCTTCAACCTTTTCAGATCCCTAAAAATCAAAGTAACAAAAATATCAAGCTTAAATTCTACATGCAATTAAAATTTCCAAAAATTATTTCAATTGTACTTTGATGAGGGAAAGTTTATATATATATATATATATATATATATATATATATATATATATATATATATGGTCTAACCAGATTTTTAGTCAATACTTGGTAGACATCGGCATGACTCCACAATCTACTGCGCTTACCCAGCTCTTTAATTGATTCTTGGCGAACGATTTCATGAGCCATTTCTTGCAATAAATCATGCACATCTAACTTGTTTCCAAGGATAGTAATAAGGCATTTATCAACAAGAACACTAATTCCAATTCTGGCCGAGAAACCACAACCATCCATTATTCTCTGTACAAAATCAACTTGCTGCCCCGTAAAAAAACATGCAATATCAAGAAACATACATTGCTCTTCTTCATCCAGTGTGTCAAAACTTGCCCGCAACACGCTGAAAATTTCAGGCTGAGGAATTCTACTAAGTTTGTGCAGTGCACTTTCCCACTCTTGTTTCCCTCTGCCAAATAAAAAAGATCCCAAAACTTTGAGTGCCAAGGGATTTCCCTGAGCATAATTCACCGCCTTTTCAGATAGCTCCATATATTCTGCTGGAGGATGCTTTTTCTTAAGAGCATTCAAACTGAATAGTTGAAGAGCATCATCATCATTTAATCCTTGAACTTCATATAGTTCATCAACTCTGTTCTTCAGAACTTGCTTATCTCTAGATGTCAATATAATTCTAGTACCCAAGCCAAAATTTTGTGTTCCGATCAGCTCATCTATTTGGCTAACAGAATCAATGCTATCCAAAACAAGCAACATCTTCTTGTGTTGGAGCATGCCATTTGCAACTTGACAAAGCTTTTCCCTTAGACCAAGTAGCCCACCACGTACTGATTCTTCCTTGATATTTTTAAGAAAGCAGCAACATTCAAATTGACAAGAAAGAGTGTTAAATATAACTTCGGCAATAGTTGTTTTTCCTATGCCACCCATGCCCCAAATCCCTAGAATACAAACTTCTGACACCCCAATGTGTAATAACTTTGTAGTTTGTTCAATGTGCGATTCTATTCCAATCAAGCCCTTCAAATCTCTCGAGTATGCACTGTTCAATTTTTTCAAAATATCTTCCACAATTTTTTTCACAAGTTCAGCCTCATACCTATTGAAAAGGGAAAAAAAGACTGAGATGAAACATATGGTAGGAGAAACAAATTAAGAACATAAAGGAGTAAATTTCCACAGTAACATCTTCTTTCAAATATGTTGAATACACAAGAAACTTGATAAAAAGAACTGCATGGATGGTTTTTCTCTAGTAATAGAAGTATATGACCTTACAATGCTGCAATAGACAAAGAGCAAAAACACTCAATATAGCCAAATAACAAAATTCTTGATTGCCCTTTCTTTCTCTCCCAACACCAATTCACACACACACATACACAGTTTTTGTGTGTGTGTGTACTAACTGAAGCTAGAGTCCCTTGTATCTAACTTCCAATAGGCCCAAACCACCTCTCTCCTAATTCCCAAATTATACTTTATTCCCATTATTACATTCTCTATCACATGTCATTTCCATGACTAGAGGAATTAACTATATCATGACTTTAGAAAAGAATATTCTGCACCATTTTTTCGAATTCAATCGAGATACTCAACAAAACCTGAGCAATTAGTCCTAAAGTGTTACGTGATTTGAAAGTTCATGTCATGTGGATACCAAATGACAGACATTCCAATTAACGAAACCAAATAATAAATTTATGATGATGATAATAAACAGAAAAATAATAAAACAAAAAAAAAAAAAAAAAAAAAGAACCAAGTAAACAAAAGATGTGAATAGAAAAAGAGGAGAATTGTTCTATTTTCCTTTTATTTGCTTTTTTCTTCTTTCTTCCATCCCCTTTTGCTTTTTGGTAAGCCAAATACCAAAGTTTAATACCAAATCAAAGTACCATAATTTAGCAATCAAATGGCATTGGTTAACAGGAGTCAGGGATTCCTATCAGTTTAGAATTAGTTTGATGGATAAGTATCAATGTTTAGTGAAAATTGGTCTGGAATACTTTATTTAAGTTTTGATCTACCATTCTAGCAAGATAAAGAATGTTCTAATATGGACCATGGTGCCATCAACCACACACCTTCATCTTTAATAGCAGAAGTTCAGACAAATGATACAGTGTGCTATCTATGACCATTCCTAGTGAAAAGCTATATGGATTAAATAAATTGTCTGAAATGTTGGGTTAACTACCTCACAGATGAAAATCAATATACCTGATATCCTTGGAGGCATATCCAGAAACGCCTGCAACAGTCCTCAAGACAGCTCTCCATCTTGGTAACTTCTCCAATTGGTCCTTAAAATTCATCTGAAGCTGAAGAAGTGCATCTGCAAAAAGCCCACTTTGTTCTTCCACCTCAGATGGATTTGCATGGTAGAAAACTGGTAAAATTGTCTGTCCATGAATTTCCTTGCATTCAAGAATCTTAACCAATTCATCCAAACACCATGGAGAGGATGCATAGTTCTTGGAGAAAATGATAACAGAAATCAAAGAATCTTCAATATTTCTCAAAAGGGAAGGAGTTATCACTTCCCCTCTTTCAAGGTCATTATCAATGAAGGTCTTGATTTTTTTACAACACAGAGCATCATAGAGATGACTAGTAAAATTATAACGGGTGTCTTCCCCTCTAAAGCTAAGAAACACATCATACTTCCTTTTACGTGAAGCAGCAGCAGAAGAAGATGCCATCATGGATACTTATACGATGAGAAGAGCAATCATACTACCAGAGATCACCTTTAAAAAAAAAAAATACAATTAAATGTTAGGTGAAATTTCTAGCAGAAATGAAGATTAGAAATTAAGGAGCCATGAACTGCCTTGGAGAATGAAATTTTTACTTACAGTTAAAGCAAGAGAAACGTGGCAGACCTTTTGTTCTGAATGTGAATCGATTTGGATGTTAGGTTACAGCAAAGAGAGGAAGAAGAGAGTAGTAAAGACTTGGGCAAAGTCAACTTTCAGCTTGCCTAGATTGGTAACTTTCTCTCTCTGTTTTTTTTTTTTTTTTCGTCCGAATTTTCCAAACTTTAAATATTAGAATGGTACAAAATGCCAATTTGATACCAAAAGTTTATTTTTATAACAAGTGCAAACAACCTCAGTTTTAATTCATGAAACCATATTCAGCTTGTTCCATCAAAACTTATTTGAAACTTACTGAGAATTTTTTTCCACTGGAGAATTCCTTCAACAGGATCTTCCGGGCTGGGTTAGCTCTTACATATCTGATAATGTAATACGCAGGAGCCCCATTTCTTCATTCCCTTTCCCTCGAAATGAAACAGCTCTTTCATTGCTCCGCTTTCATAATGTACAGGTTCAGTTTTCATTTTAGAGAAACCTTTATCTCTCAATTGGTGTCCTTCATGATTGAAATGATCCAGGACCAGGCCTTCAGTTTACTAAATGAAAGAACAGCCATAGCTACTGAGGTGATTACGCACCTTATCATTCACTACGAAGTAATAGGCATCCTCAAAACGAAGACATGATGGTTAGATTTATCTCCTTGAGGAATTCCAGATTTGAAGACATGTGGTTTCAATTGATGGTTTAAACATAGAGAATGTGTGTAAAACTTCCACACATTTAGTTTCATTTCACAATACTTATATAGACAAAAGTTACAAGTACATATTCAACAGTAGAACTAATGCACACCAAACTTCTCCAGCTCAATGCATGCTGCTCCATTCTTTTATTTTTGTTAACATTAATGGTAGCAGTCAAGCTGATTACACAGCAAAATATCTTACCCATGTCACAAGACGTGTGTCGTGCACAGCCTTAATCACCTTCATCTTTCAATTCCACACGACAAGATGGAGGCAGGTCTTCAATATCAGAGCAGCCAGCTTCAGGATTTGCTACAGATATGCTAAACGGGTACTAGGCAAATCCCACATTTCTTAAATTCTTCTCAGCTGGGTTGGTCTGCTTTCTTCAGATGGATAATCTAGCCTCTGGTTGACGACGAAGAACATGCTAAGACGATCAAAACTAAGTGCTGGATCCCCAGGAACTGGAAATACATTGAACCAAGTCTGAAACTCTCCATTTTAACTGCTGACCTTAAGCCACCAGTCCGGCTGAGAATTAGGTCTCCTCTTCACAACTGCACATACAGCGAAACCTGCAATATTCCGCAAATTTTTATCGGGAGAGAGCTGTATTCTCAGAAAAGGTCCATCTGTATTCTGATGGTTGAACCAATTTGGAAATGCACTTCCAGGAGAGCAGGTATAAACTTCAGGAAATCTAGTCGCCGGATTCATGCATTCCTGTGCCATAAGAAAAGTATTTTAGTTTGTGAAAAGTTAAGGAGAAACAAAAGGATAAATGTTCTGGTGTTATACAGACCTGCTTACAGAATTTTGTGCAATGGCTCCAAAATTGGCAGTTTTTATAGTGTTTCATTGGGCACTGAATCAGTGCTACCCACAACAGGTAACTTCCAAGCCATGTATGTAGATATCATATCTACTTCGTCCTGATAGTCATTCAGCTTGGAGCAATTTGAAAAACCTATATAAAAACTACTTCTTTTGCCACATAATCTGAGCTTGTCAGATAACATTGGGAGAGTCTGCAGTGAAGTGCAGTTTTCCATTGTCAGATATTTAACACTTGATGGGAGAGGTGGCAAGGACTGAAGACTTTTGCAATTCCCAAACTCCAAATATTTAAGTTTCGCAAGTGGAAGACTTTCCAAAGAAATGCACCCTTTCACATTTAGGCTTTTAATATTTGAAGGAAGATCAGGCAATGGTTGGAGCCTCTTGCAATTAGTAGCCTTAAGAGATATTAATCAGGAAAGAGAAACATCGCAGATCTTTTGCTCTGATATGATGATTTGATTTGGATGTTAGGGAGAGCATTAAGTGGGTAAAGAGTAATGGGTTTGGGTCAGCTTGCCTTGAAATTATCGTTTACTTGATTGACTTTTTCTTTCTGTGTTTTCCTTTTTCTTTGAAATACATTACCCCTGTTTTTTGTTCCATTCTTCAAGCAAAGCTCATACAACTTTGTACTTTTATTCTCTCTTCTAAAACTTCCATTCTCATTATATATGTAATTCTTTAGCATTGGTATTATGACACACATGAGCAATCTAAGCTTCATCTTGAAGAGGGTTTTGGCACTCAAGCCATGTATGTAGATATCGTATATACTTCGTCCTGATTGTCATTCAGCTTGGAGAAATTTGAAAAACCTATATAAAAACTACGTGTCTTGCCAAATAAAATTGGGAAAATCTGCAATGAAGAGCAGTTTTATGCAAAGAGGTGGTGATTAGGACTGAAGACTTCTCCAATTCCCAAACTCCATATCTCTGTAACAAAACAATACTTTACATAGTCCATCTACTTTACTTTAATACATGCATGCTCAAACCTACAATCCTGAACCGAATGGAGAGACCACCTGAATCTTAGCCATGGCAACAGGGGTTTCAGTCGAGGCAACCAACCCATGCGCCTCAGCTGCAAAGCAAGTCAAGTATGTCACTTAAACAAGTTGTTACTGTTTAGCTAATAGCTTGCAACGACGTCAACAAGAAACCAAGTCTAGTATTTTGAATTTGGAGAACCAAAAGGCACAGCTGTGGGAAAGATGGAGAATCAATCGAGGTGAAGATTACTTGCGTGAAGAGACATTCGTTTATTTTAAAAGATTCCTGTTTTTTTTGTTTCAAATTTGATCAATGAAAATCATTGAAAAAATGGAAAAATGTCATGTTGGTTATCTATTTTTAATCAAATTTATCAATTGAAGATTTGTACATTTATTAACGTTTCAAAATTGTACTTTTTATATCTATTGTATAAATGTAGATCACAATTAAAGAGTGTCTCACAATGTCCTTTGAAAATTGAAACGTGATTGTTGAGTTTGTACTTTCGCTTGCAATTAGTACTTTTTAACGACTACTTCTGACAACCCTTCCCGGTCTCCAATTACTCACCATTATTTGAGAGTTTGAGAGTTTCAAATATAAAAATAATCATAATCATAATTAAAAAATAATAATAGAAAGTTCTGGGAGTGAAAATTATATTCATAATAAAGATATAATCAAAAGGAATTAAAAATTATGTGGAGGAATTCAGAAATTTGAAAAAATATATTACTTTAAAGGATAAAATTGTAATTTTAGAAGAAAGATATTTTTATAAAATATATATATATAACGAAAAGAAAAGAAAGAATTGCAGAAACAAGATGGGGGGCGAAGCCATGGACGAAGGTTTTGTATTTATATGTATATAGAAGAAATTTGATAATTTGATATTCTGTTGTCCGATTATGATGATTTTTCAGGTACGTATTTAGAACTAAATAAATTTCAATATGTACGGTTAAGATTTTATTTTGAGATCAATATGACAGTGTATTTGGAAATGAAATTTTAGAATATTTTTGTAAATTAATTTTAAATATGAAATGATATGAGAATAAAATTAGTATTTTTTTATACTTAGCAGTGCTGTAAATCTAGTGGTGTTTTCCGTTCGAATTATGGGTAGTATTCCGGTGACCGAAATATTTTTCGGCGAGTTTCTATTGGTTTATATTTTTGTATTGATCAATGAATTAAGTGGAACAATATTAATTCTTAAAGTTTTTGATGATTTTGAGTAGATTATTTTATATGAATTATTGAAGTATTTGGAGTTAAATTAATTATATTATTTGTTGGAAACTTAGTTTAAGTGATCCATATTACATTTTGTAGATTACTGGAATATTTTTGTGTGGTTAATTATAATATCATATTATTGGTTTGTTTGATGGTCTAGATTTAATGGGTAGATATGTATAGGGATGAATTTGGGATAATTTGGTTGAATTGGAAAATATTTGAAGAGTTTATTATGATTAATTGATAATTAATAGTTATCAAAATGTATAGTGTATTTCATGGAAGTATGAAACTTTACGTTATGTATGGAATATTATTTTACATGTGAATATCTTTGGTGCATTCAAATGAATTATGTTATGTAATTGATGATTTTTGGAAATGATATTCTCATATGGAGTATTTAATATTTGTGTTTAATAGGATGAGATTATATTGATTTGATATTTTATTCTTCCCGGTTAAATGGAATAATTGTCAACGATGTGAAAATTACTAGAAATGCATTTAGAGGAATATATTATGTTTTCGGTGATTTTTTGGTGAATAGTGATATACCGTATTTATGAACAGTGACGTATACATGAATAGTCACTGTATATGCGAATATTGATAAATAAGTATATCATGTAGAATAAGTTACATTAAAATGATAAATAAGTTACTTTAAGATTTGGAGAATTACATGGTTTTGATTTCCAAATTGGAATTATTGAGATACGTAGGAAACTTGATATTAAGTTAATATCAAGTCCAAGCCAAATAAGTATATTGTATTAGATAGATTATATATAAATTTTACTGATGCATTAATATAAGAAGATTGTATATTAGAACTTGAAGATTGACGTCAACGAGAATTTTATTTGGATATTAAGGACATTGTTGGAGATTAGAAATTAAACTCTCTCTCTCTGTTTTTTTTTTTTCGCCCGAATTTTGCAAACTTTAAATATTAGATTGGTAATTTAAATTGACATTTTGGATCAAATTTGTAACGAGTTTTAATTTCTTACATATTATTAAATTATTATTAATAAAAAAATTAATAATTTAATAATATTATTAAATTTTTAATACTATTAACTCTTTTAATCTCGTTACACATTATGTCGTCACATTACAACTTCATTCCGTTATTTTTTTTAGGGATTTTTACATAAATACTTACCTTTTTACATCACCTAACTTTTTTACCTACAAGGGAAAAGTTTACTTAAATACTCTAAAAACTTTCCAAAATTACAAAAATATATAAAACAGGAAATTCCTGTTTTACGTAAATCTGCAGAAAAAAACACAAAACATAAAAACATAAATCTCCAAAATACGTGATTCCCGCCAGCTCAAAAACCTCCTAAACGCCAAGAAATCGCAGATCAATTTCGCCAAGAATCACATATCAGTTTCTTCACCTGGAATCGCATACCTGGATCGATAATCACAGATCAGTTTCGCCATCTAGAAATCGCACATCTGTATCGATCGATCTCTCTCTTACACATTCAATCGATCACTGCAATTCAATCGATCACTGCAAAACAGACATAGCAATTCAATCGATCACAGAGATATGCAAGAAATCACAATTCTACTCCAACATAATGGAACTTGGACCGAAGATTACAGATTCATCAATTACAACTCAGTATAACTCAGTATAACTAAGGTATAATTCAGGTATAACTAAGGTATAAACAGCGAAAAAAGTGTATCAGAATGTATAATTAAGGTATAATCACAATAACAGTGTAACTTAGGGTATAACTAAGGTATAACTCAGTATAATTAAGGTATAATTCAGGTATAAATAAGATATAAACAGTGAAAAAAGTATATCAGAATATATAACTAAGGTATAACTCAGTATAACTAAGGTATAGTCAGTGAAAATAGTGTATCTGAATGTATAACAAAGGTATAATCATAATAACAATGTATCTTAGGGTATAACTCAGTATATATAAGGTATAATTCAGGTATAACTAAGGGATAAACAGTGAAAAAAGTGTATCAGAACGTATAACTAAGGTATAATCACAATAATAGTGTAACTTAGGGTATAACTAAAGTATAACTCAGTATAACTAAGGTATAATTCAGGTATAACTAAGGTATAATCAGTGAAAAGAGTGTATCTAAATGTATAACAAAGGTATAATCACAATAATAGTGTAACTTAGGGTATAACTAAAGTATAACTCAGTATAACTAAGGTATAATTCAGGTATAACTAAGGTATAATCAGTGAAAAGAGTGTATCTGAATGTATAACAAAGGCATAATCATAATAACAATGTATCTTAGGGTATAAATAAGGTATAACTCAGTATAACTAAGGTATAATTAAGGTATAACTAAGGTATAAACAGTGAAAAAAGTGTATCTGAATGTATAACAAATGTATAACTCAGTATAACTAAGGTATAGTCAGTGAAAATAGTGTATGTGAATGTATAACAAAGGTATAACTAAGGTATAAGTCAGGTATAACTAAGGTATAATCAGTGAAAAAAGTGTATCTGAATGTTTAACAAATGTATAATCACAATAACAATGTATCTTAGGATATAACTCAGTATAACTAAGGTATAATTCAGGTATAACTAAGGTATAAACAGTGAAAAATGTGTATCAGAATGTATAACGAAGGTATAATCACAATAACAGTGTAACTTAGGGTGTAACTAAGGTATAACTCAGTATAACTAAGGTATAATTCAGGTATAACTAAGGTATAATTCAATATAACTCAGTATAACTAAGGTATAATTCAGGTATAACTAGGTATAATCACAATAACAGTGTATCTTAGGGTATAACTAAGGTATAACTCGGTATAACTCGGTATAACTAAGGTATAATTCAGGTATAACTAAGGTATAAACAGTGAAAATAGTGCATCAGAATGTATAACTAAGGTATAATCACAATAACAGTGATCTTAGGGTATAACTAATGTATAATTCAGTATAACTAAAGTATAATTCAGGTATAAATAAGGTATAATTACTGAAAAAGTCCAATTTAAGTATAAAAAAGGTATAACAAAGGTATAATCAAAGTAATAATGTATCAAAGAGGTATAATTAAGGTATAACCAAGGTATAATCAAAGTAATAGTGTATCAAAAATGTATAATTAAGGTATAACTATGGTATAATCAGTGTATAAATAAGGTATAACAAAGGTATAATCAAAGTATAATTAAGGTATAACTAATGTATAATAGGATACACTAAGGTATAAGATACACTATTACAGTAACAGACAAATAAACACACCCAGAAAAACACAGAAAAAAAACAAAGACTATAAAATACACTATTGCAGTATTACAGTACCACAAAAACAAACACACCCAGAAAAACACAAAACAAAAAACAAAAACTATAAAATACAGGATAAATTAAACAAAAAAACTTATCACAAACTTTTCAGCAACAACATCCTTCCTGCATTTGCCCTTGAAAAACAGCAAGAGGCTTCTTAATATTGTTTCTCTTCTGAGACCCAGTGTTCTTTGTACCCTTCACCATTTTAGAAAAATATTACACTGCAAAAAAAAACTACAAAAATCATAAACAAAACCCTAAACGAACAAAAAAAACGCATGCAAAAAAACCCTAAACCAACGCAAAAAAAATGATGAACAAACCCACTTACAAAGTACACGAACCAAGAAGAAAATGATGAACGCCGGAAGTAGAAAAAACGAAGCAAAACCGCGCAGCAGAAGAATCGAAGAGAAAACAGGAAGAAGAACGCCGAAAAAACGAAGAAGAACAGTGGACTACAAAAAGCTATGGAATGCAGAAATGAAAAGCGTAAGAAAGAAAGGCGTAAACCAGAGAAAGTAAAATAAAAAATAAAAAAAATAAATAACGTATTTCAGTAAATAAGAAAAGGTAGGCCCAAAAACAAAAGCCCAAATCCAACGTAAAATTGATAAATTCCCTTTTTTTTATAAAACTTCTTTTTAAACTAAAAAAATGTTTACCAAATAATAATAATAATAATATTTGCTACAACTTATTAGACAAATTTGGTTTTTTCATCTCTCATTTAAATAATTTAAACTTTTTTCTGTCTCTTCTCTTGCTAGAGAGTGAACCACTTAGTTCACAGACCGTGTGAGAAAATGAAAACTAACATTATCAATACCACGTGTTACTTCAACAGAAAACATGATGAAAAGTTAAGAGTTTTATAAACCAGTGGTAGCTAAAAAACAAAGAGACAGAGAATGTGAACAAAACTTCCACACGTTTAGTTTCATTTCACAATACTTATATAGACAAAAGTTACAATTACATATTCAACAGTATAACTAACGCACACTAAACTTCTCCAGCTCAACACATGCTGCTCCATTCTTTTATTTTTGTAACATTAATGGTAGCAGTCTAGCAGATTACATAGCAAAATATCTTACCCATGTCACAAGACGTGTGTCGTGCACAGCCTTAATCACCTTCATCTTTCAATTCCATGGGACAAAGTGGAGGCAGGTCTTCAATAGCAACAGCAGAGCAGCCAGCTTCAGGATTTGCTACAGATATGCTGAATGGATGCATCTTTTGATGATCTTCCTCCAGTACTATGCGAAGCCCACTGGGTATATGATGAATAAACCAGTCCCAAAAAGCACTTTACTCCAAGAAAATTATACAAACTTCCTACTTTTTTTTTTCTTTTTTTACCCCTAATATGTTTATTTTCATTTCTAAACTTTTTGTTATTATACGTTTATATACCATTGCTTTTAGTTATTATTTAATACATAATATACCCTTTTTGTCTTTTCAAAATGAAATCTATATTTATATATTTTTTTCCACTTTTAAATGGTTTAAATATGATATCTTATGATATTTTAATGATACTATATTTGTTATTTATACTTTATATTATTTTATACCTTCCTAATACCATATTTGTGACTTCATAAGATTGTTTTTATTGTTTATACCATATTTTTATAAATGTCATATTATTTTTTCATTGCTCACACAATATATAAATAAATTGTTTAATTTTTGTCAATAGCTTATTACTTATGAGAAAAAAATAATTATTAAACTTGGTAATAATTATAAAATAATTTTGAACTAGTGAGATTTTAATGAGTATTAACTATATATTAAGTGTTGAATAGAACATACTAAGAAAAGAATTATATTGTGCTTCAGTTTGTATAAATTAAGGTGAAACATAATAAACCAATTAATGTATTTCACTTTTCTGAAATTGTAGATTCACAAATTAGAATTCATAGTTCTATTTTTCAAGAAAATTCCATACAGTTTTATATAATTTTATGTCAACAGATTAAGCAAAAATTGCATTGAAACTCAACATAAGAATTTGTAGTAATAAAATAATCTAGACCTCCCAAAATGTATATAATCCAGAGTTTGTAAGTGAATTGTTCAAACAAATATTAATATTTATGGAAGTAATTTACAATAATTAGACACAAAATGATCATAATTTATGGGAGAATAATCACAAAAGTTAAGCGATTCGTGCAATACTCTATCAAAAGTGTACATGAAATCCACACCAATATGGGTTTTTATCGTTGGGTCAAGTATTTATGGTGTGCTATCAGCTCACTTTGGTATCACATAGATGTGATTGGATATGCTCTGCAAATAAAAATCAAAGAACAAAAGCATGTAGCTTACCTCAGCCGCACAATCTCTTTCTGAGATGAGTAGCACTATTTGAGCAATCTTGTTCACGGCTTCGCTTCGTTTGATTCATATTCTGACTACCACTAAACAAGGATCCTCCTGATTGGATTAACTCCTCCTTATCTCTTTCATGTAATATGCGGATGCCACATTTCTTGATTCCCTCTCCTTTGCAAGTAAGCAACACCTCCATTTCTCTGCATGCGTAACACACTACTTCCATGTCCTGCATATTGGTAACCAAGAACATATAAAGATGATCCGTTGCTGCTGGATTGCTACCAGGTGGCATGAGACATAAAATATCTGTCATACTAAAACCATTGAATCTGATACTCCATGATCTAAGCTGATTTAATTTAAAACACGCTTCTCTTTTAAGAAGGATGCAAACAACAAAGCCAAAAATATGGGAACAATTTTCATATGGCAGTTCTACCCTCAATATGCTCCCAACACCCTGATAGTTGAACCAGCTAGGAATTACAGTTCCAGGTAAGAGCAATCTAAAGTACGAACGTGGAAACATAAGGGCCCGATTTATGATCTGCAAGAAATTATTACATATGATAAAGCACGTTGGAGCAGGAAAAAAAAAAAAAGAAAAAGAAAGTGTTGATGCAGACTGTTGAGAGAGAAAAAATGAAAATAATGATGAGCCGTTATTTGTACATTAATAATAAGAGTATATATATATAAGAGATGTAACCGTAATTAGAGTAAAATAAGAGTTCTATCCTAAATAGGAGAGATACCCAAGATACAATTCCTTTACAATTATAATTCCCTTACACTCCCCCTCAAGTTGAACTAGGAAAAAGTTGAACAGTCAAGTTGTCACGCAACCAGAGAAACCGAGACTTAGACAGTCCTTTAGTTAAGACATCAACAATTGTTTACCGATCAATCTGACACTACAACTAATGTACAAATAACGGCTCATCATTATTTTCATGGTATCAGAGCTCTAGGGTTTCTCAACCTAGCCAAATTTCTTTTTCCCTCTTTCATACTATTTCCGCAGAATCAATCATGGCCACCAGCCCTTCTTTGAACTCCTCCTCCAACGTCTTTACCAATCAATCTGACACTACAACTAATGCTCCACTTTTTTCATCTACTATTCCCACCCCTATTCATCCCAACAATCGATTATCCGCTACCAATTTTTTGATTTGGAAAAGTCTTGTTACTCCCATGCTCAAGGGATATGGCTTGATGGGGTACGTTGATGGCAGGATTACGCCTCCGACCCAGTTTAATGAAATAGGCGAAGAAATGCCTGAATATTCAGCTTGGGAATGTAAGGATCAACAAGTTCTCGCTTGGCTACTCAGTTCTATTGGTGACACCCTTCTACCGCAGGTTGTTGGCTCGGCAACTGCCAAGACTGCATGGGATCGTTTGATGGCCGCTTATTTAGTTGGAGTATGGCCGCACATCCGGAATCTTCGCCATCAATTGGCTCATCTTCGTCGTGGTAATGACTCTATCACTACTTATGTTCAATCCGCCAAAAATATTAGTGATCAATTAGGAGCTTTGGGTTTTCAATTACCTGAGGAGGATTTGGTTGATGCTATTGTTATGGGTTTGGGTGAACCTTATGATATATTCATGCGTACCATAGCCACTAAAACCGAACCAATTACTTTTTCCAATCTTGTGGGTTTACTTCTTACTAAGGAACGACAAATAAAATTCAATGGTACATTATCGGGAATTTCTCCCATTGCACAATATGCTGGTCGCAGTTCAGCTCCAACCCGAGGGCGAGGCGGAGGACGCCACTCTAGCCGAGGAAGAGGTAATGGCCGGTTTGGTCAGCAGCATCAGTTTGGCCAAAACTAGTCCGGTCAGAACCAATTCTATCAGTTCTAGCAGCCCCACAGGACACCGGTTTCTCATTCTGTTTCGGCTCCTACTATAGAGGATACTTTGTGCTACCATTGTCGAGGTCTTGGTCACAAAGCCGATGTATGTCCCTCTCCCAAACGAAACTGACATCGTCATTCCACCTCACCATCATCCAATGTTGCCGCCACTCTTCCTCAACAGTGGGTTGTTGATATCGGGGCCACTCATCACCTAACATCAGACATGGAAAACCAGGCTTTACACTCCGAGTATAATGGACCTGAAGAAGTCCAAATTTGCAACGGTAAATTCCTTCCTATTTCTCATGTTGGTTCAAATACTTTTTCGGTTGGCAATTTATCTCTTCAATTTCGTAATATTCTTCGCGTTCCTTCAGCTAACCGAGATTTATTATCTGTTTTTGCACTAACCAATTCTAATCCTGTTTCTATTGAATTATTTGCTGATCATTTTCTCATTAAGGATTTGGAGTCGAAGGCAACTTTGTTCTGAGGCCGGAGTGATGGAGGACTTTACACCCTATGTTTAAATTCCAAATTCAATAATTCTTCTGTTAGTGCAAATTATGCTACTTTAGATATTTGGCATGCCCGATTGGGGCACCCTTCTTTATATATTGTTAAATGTACTTTGAGTTCCAATAAAATTCAGTTTGTTTCTTCACATGCTTCTTTATGTAATGCTTGTGCCATAAGCAAAGGTCATAAAATGCCCTTTTCTTTATCTGATTCGGTTTCATCTGCTCCTCTTGAATTAATTTATGCTGATGTATGGGGACCTGCTCCTATGAAATCTTATGATGGTTATTCATACTATGTGTTGTTCTTTGATCATTATTCCAAGTACACATGGTTATATTTCATGAAAAATAAATTCGATGTCTATGATATCTTTGTTCAATTTCGTACTCTTGTTGAAAATTTTTTTGACAGACCAATTAAAATATTTCAGTCTGATGGGGGGGGGGGGGGGGGGGGGGGCGAATTCATGAAATTAATACCATACCTTCGAAATAATGGCATATCTCATCGTGTTTCTTGTCCACATACACCTGAACAGAATGGGAGAGCTGAGAGAAAACATAGACATGTAGTTGAAACAGGTCTTTCTTTACTTCATCATTCTCATATTCCTATTTGTTATTGGACTGCTGCTTTTGAATGTGCTGTGTATAACATCAATCGGTTGCCTACACCTACTTTATCTCATGATAATCCTTTTCATAAACTCTTTGGTGAACACCTTGATTATGCCTTTTTGAAAGTCTTTGGTTGTTTATGTTACCCTTTGCTGCATCCCTATACTAAGCACAAATTAGAACCGAGATCTATTCCATGTGTCTTCTTAGGCTACAGTAAAATTCATAAAGGTTATAAATGTCTTGATTATCGTACTGGAAAAATTTTTATCTCACGCCATGTCCTCTTCGATGAACAGGTGTTTCCATTTTCTGATGTTCAGGACACTTCTACGATGTCGGTATCAACATCTCATTTTGGTCCGCTGCCTTTTATTCCCATTCCTACCCAACTCGTCGCCCCACCTGTATCGACTCGCCCAGCCACACACAACGACCCACCTGCCATGATCGGACCGAACCCAAAACCGAACCAGCGACCTGACACCCACCTAGAATCAGAAACCACAAATCTGTCCGAACCCGAACCTGAACCAGATATCGCCACTCAGCCAGAACTAGAAAATTCCGCCTCTGAACCGGAACCAGAGATTCCATCTAGACCTGACTCCTCGACAGTTGTAGCACATCGTTCTGCTGAAGTACAGGATACGTCACCAAGTATCCCTCTAGTTGTGGATTTTCAGCAATACTCCACTGATATTTTGCCAACATTAAATACAAATCCTCCTGCTCCTACCGTTACTTGCAGTAAAAGGGTAGTAAAGCCATGGCAAGTACTCAATCTTTTGGCTACAGCTTCTCCTTCCACAGCAGTAGAGCCCTCAAGCTACAGTCAAGCTGTAAAATTTCCCGAATGGCGAAAAGCTATGCAAGAACAATTTGATGCTTTCTTGGCTAATGACACGTGGGATCTTGTACCAGCTGCTAAAGGTCAGAATGTCATTGGTTGCAAATGGGTTTATAGGGTGAAACAAAAGGCAAATGGAACCATAGATCGCTACAAAGCTCGTTTAGTGGCTAAGGGATTTAATCAACGTCCTGGAATTGACTTTCATGACACATACAGCCCCATGGTTAAACCCACTACCATTCGATTATTATTGTCCTTGGAGGAGTTCAAAGAAGGGCTGGTGGCCATGATTGATTCAGCGGAAACAGTATGAAAGAGGGAAAAAGAAATTCGGCTAGGTTGAGAAACCCTAGAGCTCTGATACCATGAAAATAATGATGAGCCATTATTTGTACATTAATAATAAGAGTATATATATACAAGAGATGTAACCCTAATTAGGGTAAAATAAGAGTTCTATCCTAAATAGGAGAGATACCTAAGATACAATTCCTTTACAATTATAATTCCCTTACAAAAACCTCATCATCCCAGCTTTTACAACTTGCGTACTTATTCGCTTTATGCCAGGTTCTGAATAAGCAAAGCAGGTAGTTTTTTAGCACAGTGAACTCGCCTTAATAATCATTCAATTTGGTGCAATTACGAAGATAAAAACCAAAAATTTCCATATTGTTTTTTTCCAATAAATTTGGAAGAACTTCCAGTGATGTGCAATTTTCCATATATAGATACACAATACTTGATGGAAGATCCGGCAATGACTTGAGCATCTTACAATTGGCAATTAGAAGATCTCTGAGCCGTGAAAGTTTTTTGAGACTTGATGGTATGCTTTTGAAATTATTTCCACTTAAATTCAAATTTTCTACCATTGGAATTTTTCCTGACAGATCACTGGGAATTGCCTCGTCTAGAAGATTGCAATTGCTAAGATCCAACTTTCTCAAATTGGAACATGCAGTCAAAGAATGCAACAGCGAAGCCAGAGGATATTGATTTTGATTTTTCCAAGGCATTAACCAACAAGGAAGAAGAGAACTGAGTACTTCAGTTATTGGCAATTGCTGTGTACCGATTCCAGCCATATGAAGCTCCTCCAAAGATTTAAGATCCCCCAACTTGTGAGGCAGTATGGAGAGCTTTATGCAGCCATCCAAATTAAGAATTTTAAGAGACTTCAAATCGTATAAGCCACTTGGAAGAGACACTAGGCTTTTGCATAGCCTCAGGTTCAAAGAAACAAGCTTTTGTAAAACTCCAATGGATCGATGAACTTCATGAAATCTTAAACAACCTTCAAAATTCAACTTCTTAAGATTTGACATCTCTGTGAAGTCCGGTGTTGATGCAGCGGAAGAATTCAATATTGATGATACAAATTGAAAGGGGTTGTTGATTCTAAGAATACCCAAACCCTAACAACTACTAAAGTCCGTTGATCGTGCACGATGCCGTAAAATAGGCTTCTACTAATTGAATTTCGCAAAATTCACCAAAGCAGGGTAAAGGAATAAACCCGAAATTTTATTGAATAATGAAAACTGATTACAATTGAGAAATAAAAGCCTATATATAGGCAAACTACCCTAAATGTAATAAAACTCGTAAACAATAAAAACTTCTAAATAGTCTAAACTTCCTAATTAAAAAAAAATACTAAATAAATTAAAATACAAACAAAATAGGAATCCTTATCAATTTAGGATCCTTACAATAAAATCTATTCCCAATCCAAATTATAAAATAATTACAATTAAAATAAAGATATAATCCAAAATATATCTTTAATTTCTTTCCACAACAAGTAGTTGTTTCCAAATTGAATTGGAGATCCTTTTTATTATTTGTGGCCCGCATCATTCTCCTCCTCTTAGAAAAAACTCGTCCTCGAGTTTTCCCGTTAATAAACCAAGCTTTAATTTTATTAAAAGAATCCACATTCAAAATATGGTTGACCCCAATAAAATTGATATCACCATTCCAATAAAAATTCTCATATACATCTTCAAATAAATCATAAATTGGTTGTAAAATTTCTTCAACACCAACAATCTTGTCACAAGATACATAATCTACTACTTCAACATAAGTATAATCTTCATCATATATTGGGGGTAATGAGAAATCAAAGAGTTTACCTTCACAAAGTTTTGATTCTTGAGAGAAAATTACTTCATTCTCTCTCTCATAGAACTCATCAAGCTCCTCATCACTAGAATGAATCTTTCTTTGCATTTTTCTCCACCCAAGAGCAAACCAAGCTCTGATACCAACTGATGCAGCGGAAGAATTCAATATTGATGATACAAATTGAAAGGGGTTATTGATGTTAGGAATATATTATAGAGGGACCACTTAATGTATATATTTTCCACTATTGGGGTTTTGTGTAATTATCCCCCACTTCATGTATATATATAAGCCAATTATTTCAGCAATACAATTTAAGGGATTTCCCAAATCTATTATGGTATCAGAGCTAAAATAGGAAAACCCTAAAACAAGAAAGAAAAGAAAGAAAAGAAAGAGGCTCATGGACTCTTGTAAGCCGTTGGCTACCCCTGCCTCTGCCACCTCCTCCTTGTCTGCTGCAGGGGGTGAGCCTCTTTCTGATGGGACTTTGTATCGGAGTATCGTGGGTGGCTTACAATATTTGACTATTACTCGCCCTGACATCGCCTTTGCAGTTCATAAGGTTGCTCAGTTTATGCATTCACCTACAGATTTTCATTGGCAAGCAGTCAAACGTATCCTCAGATATCTTCAGGCCACATCTACCTACGGTTTGCACTATAAACCGTCCTCAAATCTTGTTCTGCAGGGATTTTCTGATTCTGATTGGGGTGGTGATCCAGACGATCGGCGGTCTACTACTGGCTTTGCGATCTTTTTGGGTGATAATCTGATTTCATGGGTCTCTCGAAAACAACGGACAGTTTCTCGGTCTTCTACGGAGGCGGAGTATCGTGCCCTTGCTACCACTACTTCTGAGCTGTCTTGGTTGGTTATGCTCCTCCGTGATATTGGTCTTCCACTGTCCACTGCTCCCACTCTCTGGTGTGATAATCTTAGTGCCACATATCTGACAGCTAATCCCATATTTCATTCCAGCACAAAACACCTGGAGATCGATTTTCACTTTGTGCGGGAACGGGTGGCCAATCGGTCTCTTTTTGTTCGATATCTCCCCACAGATGCTCAGCTTGCCGATGTCCTCACTAAACCCTTGGCTAAGACGCGGTTTCTGTCTCTTCGGGACAAGTTGAGCATTGTCGCCTCTCCATGCTCAACTTGAGGGGGTGTGTTAGGAATATATTATAGAGGGACCACTTAATGTATATATTTTCCACTATTGGGGTTTTGTGTAATTATCCCCCACCTCATGTATATATATAAACCAATTATTTCAGCAATACAATTTAAGGGATTTCCCAAATCTATTAGTTGATTCTAAGAATACCCAAACCCTAACAACTACTAAAGTCCGTTGATCGCGCACGATGCCGGAAATTAGCCTTCTACTAATTGAATTTCGCAAAATTCACAAAAGCAGGGTAAAGGAATAAACCCGAAATTTTATTGAATAATGAAAACTGATTACATTGAGAAATAAAAGCCTATATATAGGCAAACTACCCTAAATGTAATAAAACTCCTAAACAATAAAAACTTCTAAATAGTCTAAACTTCCTAATTAAAAAAAATACTAAATAAATTAAAATACAAACAAAATAGGAATCCTTATCAATTTAGGATCCTTACAATAAAATCTATTCCCAATCCAAATTATAAAATAATTACAATTAAAATAAAGATATAATCCAAAATATATCTTTAATTTCTTTTCACAACAAGTAGTTGTTTCCAAATTGAATTGGAGATCCTTTTTATTATTTGTGGCCCGCATCAGGTGTCTTGATCAAATTCTCTGAGTAACTTAGATCAGTAACCTTCAGCCACTTCAATCTTGGCTTCTAATTTAAAAGAAAAAAAATCATCTCCAAAAGTTACATGACAAAACTCATTAACAAGATTCACACAACAAATATTAAAATCTGAAACTAAGATTCATAATCTTCCGGTACTTCAACGGCTATTACTGATAGAGATAGGAGTAAAAGATTGAGTAGCAATTGTTGTTTTGCCGATGCTGCCCATGCCACAGATTCCTATAATTTTAACTTTGTCCGACTGCCCTAAGTCCAAATACCAAAACATGTCCTCCAAACGTGATTCCATCCCAACAAAATCCTTAGTGTGCTCATCACCTCGCGAATTATGTACCTGACGATTTCTTCAATAAAATCTGATTCATCCCTGCGAAGTTACAAGCAAAACATATATAATTAAATGAAAAATTCAAATGAACAACTCTTTCTTAATTATCATGTCTTCTAACCATTACTTTGAACATAAAACTGCTTCGTGTTTCCTTTAATCTCTTAACTTTGTTTTTTCTTTCAAGTCCTTTTTTTCAATGAAAATCTGAAAGACCACAAAAAATAAAAAATAAAAAAAATAAGAAAAATAAAAAAACCATAGCAAATTCAGGTAAATAATTCCAATGTATCATAATTTCTCTAAATACACAATGAAGTACTGGAATTGCACCAAAATTCAAGTTGTGGAAAATTAATGGAGATAATTAAATGAAGAAAGAAGAAACTTTCAACTTACTTGTTTTTTAACTCCCATCCGGAGAGATAAGCGATTTGTTTAGCTGCAATCCTCCATTGTTGAACCTTATTGTCATCGATTTTGCCTTTATGCTCATCGAAAGCTTTCCCAAAATCGCCTTTCTGGTTCCTCACATCGGGTGGCGTCACATCATAGAAAATTGGAAAAACGGTTTGCCTCCCACCGGCTTCCTTGCGTTAGAAATTCGAAAGAGTTCCTCCAACCACCATGTCGAAAAAGCATAATTCTTGGAGAAAATGATGAGTAAAATTCTGGACTGATCAATGGCGAGAGGAAGTTCGAGAGGAAGGGGTTCTCCTTTAGTAAGCACTCTATCATCCTTGAAGGTGATGATACCTTTCCGGCGGATTAAAGAGAAATTTACGGCACTGTTGCAAAATATTTCCCAATATACGGTGAATCTGGAATAATTTCTGGTTTTGTGGTGTTTTCGAATGAGTCCGCTTATGCCATTAGCGGACGCCATCAATTTAAGTCAAAATGCCAGCTATGAGGAGTTTGCTAGTCTAATTTATGGACTTAACAATGTCCAATTTTTGTAAAAGCGGATAAAATGGTCCACGTACTTTAATAGCGGACAATGGACAGAGAATCTTTACCCACAAGTCCGGCAATAAAATAGCGGGCTCAGTAAAGGTCCACTAATAATAAAAGCGGATGCATTATAAAAAAAAAACAAAAAATTAGATACATGGACTTATCTTATCAACCAAGCGATGGAATAAACTAGGCGATAGCTGCTTTTTCAGTAGTAAATAATACTAAATATTATTTTATTTATTATTTCGTTTAATTATTTTATTAGTTAATTTTTTTTTATTCTATATATATTCTATATAATTTGGAATATTATTATAGAATTTAGTAATTTAGTATTTTTTTTGTATTAATATTCTTTTAATTAATATTTATATTATTGTTCTATATTATTATTAATAATAACATTAATAATTTAAATTATTAATATAAATATATAATTAAAATAATAAAAATAAATATAATGAAATATTAATTATTTAATTAAAATTGAATAGAATTACGAAAAAAATTCAATAATAAATATTAAATATATAATTAAATATATAAAAAAGATATAAATTCAATAAAAAAAGAGGGCCAGAGTATGGACCAAAAATAAGTGCAATTGTCGACACGAAAACAAGGTCTAATTTCACTGTATGCGGACCAAAAGAGTCCAATTTTAAAAGTAGCGGACTTTGTTACATTAGTTCGATTTTAATGTTTACGGACTAAGTGTTTGCTTGTAGGGGTGTGCATAATCTGGTTTAACCGAATACCAATACCGAACCAAACCGAAAAAAAAATTCGGTTCGGTTACCGAATTTTTTTTGGTTTGGTTCGGTAACAATTATATATATATTTGGTTATTCGGTTCGGTTCGGTTTTTCCGTAAAAAAATTCGGTTTAACCGAAACCGAACCGAATTATTATATATATATATATATATTAGGTTTGTAATATTCTAATTTACTTAATTGAATTTTATATTTCATTAAAAAATATAAAATGACTAAATAACAATTAATTACAAAAATAATATATAATGGTTCAATTAATTGCCCTAAAAATCATTTTAAATATTTTTTTTATTTATTTTTTTATAAAAATACCAAATTTCGGTAATAACCGAACCGAACCAAAAAATTTCGGTTCGGTTCGGTTCGGTTTTCATCCTGGTTTGGTTTGGTTCGGTTCTAATTTTTACTGATAATTCGGTTCGGTTAACCGAAAATTCGGTTCGGTTCGGTAACCGAACCGACCGATGCTCACCCCTATTTGCTTGTTCTCAAAATGGACTCCTATTGGACTTAGTTTGTTTCACCTTTTTTGACTGGCGGACTGAGTGAAAAGTAAATTTTTGAAAACAAAACAGGTGTCCGCTGACGATATAGGCGGACTCATTGTTCCAGATAAAATTTTCTTTAATCCCCTTTCTGGCAGAGCTCTTTATAGAGATGGGAAGTAAAACTATTTCGAGTATCTTTGCCTCTGAAACTAAGAAACACATCATATTTCCACCCTTCTCTACCAGAAGAGGAAGAAGAAGAAGAAGAAGCCATTAAAATTATTTAGTTGATTCTCCATTGACGTAAAGCTTAAGAGCGTGCTTATTTATGAACCTACTAGGCCTCATTTAGTTAAGAGACTGACACCAAATTCTTGAATGTAACTATTTAATCAAGTGATTCATTTATTTTAATTCGATTGCTGAAGATAAAAGATATTTCTACTACGAGATTATGAAAATTGGCGTTGATGATATGAGTGCCTATTTGCTTTTCTCAGTTTCTCTCTTCTATTTGCATTCTTAGTCTAGTTCTTTTCCCCTCCAAACAACTTTCCTCTATTTGGCAGCATTGGATCAATTCTAGGATGCAGAGCAGAGATCTTACAACTTGATGTCACGGATGTGAAGATGGACTGTTTCCTCGCGGGATGAGTTGGTTTGCACATTAAGGGTTTCTACTGCTGGATTGGCCTCTTCCATGTTCCATTTGCAAATTTTGACTTAGGTTTCAGCATGTTTTTGTGATTGATTAGGGCATTAGGGCATTATGTTTATCCAAGATCCCAAAAACCATATAACCATCATCTCCTTCAACAAGGCAATTGACTTACGGTGGGTATTATTTACTGTATTTGAGGCCAAGTTGTTGATGCTCTGCCATATTCTTTATGTTAAAAAGCAGTGAATGGATGAGCTTATCTTGTATTTTCTTCTTTCATTTAAATAAATTTTTTCTCATTTGCACTTTTGGTAGTCATAGCTATAAATGACTTTGGGAGCGAGATGCAGAACGCTAAAATACTGTTATAAATTGTATATTTTTGTCCTCCCTGTTTAATTACTTCTTTTCCCCTTATATTGGTGTCTGTCTGAAAGTGGTTGGGGAGCTGAACATGTGAGATTAACTAGTAGTAATACTGACAATCAAATCCTTTCTAGTTCCATAAACTTAATGAATACAACAATACTGATGCTAAGGATGCAAATCATGCAGTGAAAAATTATAACAGTTGTTTTAATGCTACCATGTGAAATGGTGTACAAGAAGGTAGTGGCTTTAGCTTCAACAATTGCTGAGAAACTTGTTGCATCGTTGGGCGAGAAAATGGACTGGTATTAAGGCAAGCAAAAGCTAACCTTGCCGTGTTGATCACTTCCTCTGCCAGTTGATCTTTCGGTGGTGGAATTCGTTGGTCAATGAAATCCTTGAATAGAATTTGATGGGCTGCTAGTGATGACATGGACGAAATGAGATCTCCTGGATGCCTTCCCATTATCACTTCCCATGTTACTACTCCAAAGCTGTAGACATCGCACTTCTCATTAGCTTCCATGGCGTAGGCAAGTTCTACAACGAAAAATGATCACAAAGATCATATTATTCAACATATAATTACAAAGATTTCTATTAATATTATGGTACAAATAATAGAATAATTATACCTGGAGCTGAGTAACCAAATGTGCCTGCAAATGTAGTCCAATTGGATGAGTTAGGCTTCAAAATTCTCGCTGTGCCAAAGTCTGAAATGTGAGGCATACATTCTCCATCCAGTAAAACATTGTTGCTTGTTATGTCACGATGAATCAAGGGAGGAACGCACTCATTGTGCAAATAACACAGAGCATTTGCCACACCCTTAATGATATTAACTCTCTTAATCCAGCCTAGTTCAGTAGCTGTTGCTTTATTTCTCAGCATTTTCACCAAGCTTCCTCTTTCGAAGAAATCATACAGCAAAAATGAGTGACTCGAGTGCAAGCAGTAGCCATAAAACCTCACAATATTTCGGTGTCGCACTTGTGTCAATGCATTAATCTCATTAGTGAAAGCTTTAAGATTGTTGGTTCCGCCATCTTCAGATTGGTGAAGTTTATTTGCAGCAACAACTTGACCAGTTTGCAGCTCAGCTTTATAGACACTTGCACTTCCTCCCACTCCTATGCAATACTTGGCATTGAATCCTTCAGTTGCCTCAATTATGCTTTCATATACCCTCTTCCCATCAAAGCCAATGATTGTCATGAAATTTTCATCGACTGCTATTTTCTTATCTGTATTCTTCACCTTTTTGCAGTAAAAAGTATATAGGCATGGTATGATAAGAAGCAGAGCTACAATACTGCAAATTGGAGTCATGAGTAAGAGCACTTTTTTCTTACTATATTTCTTCTTAGATGTCTTTTTACAAGCCTTCAAACTGGCATTGTTGCCACATATACCTTTGTTGTTTTCTAACCTTTCTATTGATGCGTTGTTGAAAGCTGGATTTTTGGGGAGAGGACCTTCCAATTGATTGTTGGATATATCGACAGATGTCAAGCTAACCGTCTCACTGAAGCTGGACGGGATAGAGCCAGAGAGCTTATTGTGGGAGATGTTTAACATTTCTAAGCTGCGTAAAAACCCGAGCTTGTATGGCAATTCTCCATTGAGCATATTGTGGCTCAAGTCAAGACTTTGAAGAGTTCTCAAATTGCCAACCTGAAAGGGAATGCTGTTGCTTAGTGTATTCCTGCTCAAATTCAGAAACAGTAACCTTTTGCATTTCTCTATCTGTTTAGGGATAGCCCCGCTTAGATGATTTGCGCCTAGGTTAAGCTCCTCTATATTAGTTAGATTTCCAATTTCTTCAGGAATATTTCCTGACAGCCTGTTATTACTCAAACTGAGAGTCCATAATGGCATACTCCCAATTTCTGGTGGTATCACTCCCACTAGTTCATTGAAGGAGAGGTCAAGCTCCTGCAATCGAGCTGCCTTTGCAATCCTGGGTGGTATCCTGCCCGAAATTTTATTATCAGAAACTTTCAGGAGCGTTAGATTTTGGCAGTGCTCCCAATTTGGTGATAACTCACCATACAATTTATTGTAACTCAAATCGATGTAGTTTAAGTAAGGATAGATGCCAAAATCTTGTGATATATTTCCTTCAAATTGATTCCTTTCAAGCTTCAGTCTAACTAAGCTGGTGCAGTTCTTCAAGCTCTTAGGAACTGGGCCTGTGAAGTTGTTCTCTTCGGCTGTGAGGGTGCGAAGCATTCCTCCGAGGCAGATGTTTGGTGGTAAATGGCCTGACAAGTTGTTGTTACTCAATCCCAGGAAGTACAGAGATGTAAGATTGTTGAGCTGTTCAGGTATCGCACCGCTGAGTTTGTTCATGAATAGACTAAGCCCACCAAGGGATCTGAGAGTTCCTATTTCCTGAGGGATAGAACCTGATAGCTGATTCATATGTAGATTCAAGATAGACAAATTGCTTAAATTTCCAATGGACGCAGGGATTGGACCGGTCAGTATGTTTTCTTGCAAAGAAAGGTCAACTAGTGCTTCAAGCTTTCCTACTTCCTGGCGGATAGATCCTGAAAGTCCGATGCGGTTAAGCCACAAGTGAGAAAGATTGGTTAAATTGCCAATAGAAGAAGGGATGGATCCCGACAGAAAAGTCTCACTAGCTATGAGCCATTCAAGGGACCTCAACATTCCTATCTCAGATGGAATGTTTCCAGACAGAGAATTGTGGCTCAAGTCGAGATAGGAAAGTTTTGAAAGGTTTCCTACCTCCTGAGGTATAGATCCACTTAAAAAGTTGTTATGGAGATGCAAGATAGACAAATTGCTTAAATTTCCAATGGACGCAGGGATTGGACCGGTCAGTATGTTTTCTTGCAAAGAAAGGTCAACTAGTGCTTCAAGCTTTCCTACTTCCTGGGGGATAGATCCTGAAAGTCCGATGCGGTTAAGCCATAAGTAAGAAAGATTGGTTAAATTGCCAATAGAAGAAGGGATGGATCCTGACAGAAAACTCTCACTAGCTATGAGGCATTCAAGGGACCTCAACAGTCCTATCTCAGATGGAATGTCTCCAGACAGAGAATTGTGACTCAAGTCAAGATAGACAAGTTTTGAAAGGTTTCCTATTTCTTGAGGTATGGATCCATTTAACCCATTTTTGAGCAGGTAAATGTACTGTATGCTGGAGAGAAGACCTATTTGAGATGGGATTTCTCCAGTGAAATTATTGAAACTCAAATCAACAGTGGCGAGCTTTGAAAGGTTGCCAATTCGGGGTGGAATTGATCCATAGAAAAAGTTGTTATGGAGATCCAACTTTGGTAGGTTAGGGAAGCAAGAAAAATCAAGGTTATGAAGCACACCTCCCAAATTGAAACCGCTAATATTGATATGGGTAACACTTCCTGACTCATCACAAAGTATTCCAGGCCAGTTACAGTGCCTGCTCGAGGAAGAATTGTGATTCTTCCAGTATGTGAGGAGAGAAAGTGTTGGAAATTGAAGGGTATTTTTCCATTCAAGAAGAGCCTCAGCTTCTTGTACTGGCAATGCTGAACAAGATGAAGAGAAGTGGAGGAAAGAAAGCAAGAAAATGATAGAGAAGAGAAGTAGAAATGAAACAGTGAGTGGTTTTGCTTGGAAGAGTTGCATGGCTGCTTTGCTTGGTGAAATCACTCTACAATATCATTGTATTTTATAGAATAGGAATTGTAAAGAAATAATGTGTAAGCTTAATTGATGAAAAATTCAATGATGTAGACATAATGTTATGTCTATGTTACGTCTATGTTACGTCTATATCATAAAAATTCAATGATGTAGACATAAAATAAAAAGGATGTGTTTTTTTATTTTTTATTTTTTTTCTTCTATTATTAATCAACTTTTCAATTCCCTTTCAAGAAAGATTAGTTTGCACAAATAATAAAAATCTCACTGGTCTTAAGGGTATCACTTTCATCATCCCCATTTTCTTGGAACTAATATATAGTATCCTTAGATTTTGTTAAGTATCTCGTAACTTCAAAAAAATCACTGGGAATGAAGAATCAAAGAAATCTATATATCGTTGAAAACTCAAGAGTGGAGGAAAAAACTACAATCCAAAAGAAAACCTACCTAGATGCAATTGATTTGTATAGCAGCTAAAGATAGCACAGCAGCAAGTATCAAATAGATGACACTTGAAAAATTTAAGGCTTCCACTACTGTAAGAGTGAGAGCAGAGTGAGAGATGAATAAACAAACTATGAATACAAATGGAAACAATGCTTGAGGGATCGAGAATAAATTAGAAAAGTTAGGGATATTCATATTATATCTGCTTTATATACTATTTGTGTATATTACGGAATAAAAACTATCCTCATTTTTTTATGTTTCAAAATAGTGAAATTAGGATATGAAAAGTTCAGTGTTACTACACACGAAATTACCTGACATATAGAAATTACAGGACTGTAATTTCTTATTCTGAAAATTCAAAACATAACTGTCATTAACTCATAGAAAATATATAGAGATCACAAATGAACAACAATTCAGTCTAAGAATAAATGAGTTTACCTGACATTTAGAAATTACAGGGCAAAAGCAATTTTGATTCTAATAATTGAAAACATAAATGACATTAATCATTATTAAACCATTCATTCATGAAACATTTAGAAATCACAGGATAGCACATCCTCCATTTTGAAACCATTCATAGATAGGCTAAAGTTAAATATGAAATGAGAACATCATAAAATGAAAGCTAATGATTTAATAAAATTATCATTACAGTGGTGTGAATATTTCGGTATGACATGAGCAAAGTCTAAATTTATTTAGTTGTTTACCGTGGAAGGGATTTTCTTACAACATTATCAATCCCATCATCTTCTCATTATGAACCTAATGATCTGATACCATGTGGTTCAGATATTCATCCTTATCATACTTTAAAAAAGTTGACGTACTCAATAAAAGAAGCTTTGGCCTTGTCAATGACGCCTTAATTTAATACATGAATCCTTAGCATTTTCTTGTATAAATAATTCAGTAATAGTAAAAAACATGTAGATTTTTGTACATTTTTTCTGCACATTCAGTCAACCATCCTTTTTCTTTTGTTTGGATGTGATAAATATCAAAAGAAAATGATAAATGATCGTGTTATTTTCTTAAAATTTTATAGATTTTACGGATCAATTTTTTCAATATATTAAGTACAATATCTTACTATTTCAATAATATTAGTCCCAAACTTAACACATTTCACATAAACTATAATATTTGTGAGATAATACAATTTCTTTAAAAAGTAAAAAACTCTAGAGTTCACTAAAAGGATTGAGTTGTACTTCATATACATGTGTGGCGTAGCTATACATAAGAACTAAAGTGACGGCTTGGGTTTGGAAAATCTCACTTAAGTTGTTTGAGTAGAGTATCTTATATTTATAGTAAAGGGATTACAGCAGATAAACTATAGTAGATATATTTACAAAAATATCCCCCAAATACACGTTAATATGGACATTATACAAAGTACAATTTATATTACTCTATTACTCCCCCGCAAGTTGAGCTGGGGTGGCAACCACAGCCAACTTGTCACGTAATTGAAGAAACCGAGTACGAAGCAAGGGTTTCGTCAAAACATCTGCAACCTGGTCCTTGGTAGAGATGTATTTGACGAGAACTTCTTTAGCGGCAACACGTTCCTGAACAAAATGGAAGTCGAGTTCAAGATATTTGGTGCGGCTGTGAAAAATCGGATTGGCCGTCAAGTATGTAGCACTCAAGTTATCACACCAAAGGATGGGTGCTTGACACAAGGGAAAACCAATTTCGGTGAGAAGCATACCAAGCCAAGTAACCTCAGACGTTGTAGTCGCTAGGGCCCGATATTAAGCTTCCGTAGAGGACCGTGACACTAAATTCGTTCCATGAAAAATCCCAAAACCTGAAGTAGAACGCCTGTCATCAACATCCCCGCCCCAATCTGAGTCACAAAAGGCATTCAGAGTGAGTGATTTTTGAGGCTAAAACCGAATACCCATGGAACCTGTGGCTTGAAGATACCGAAGAATCCTTTTCAAAGCCTGCCAATGAAGTGTGGATGGGGCATGCATAAACTGTGCTACTTTATGAACCGAATAGGTGATATCAGGACCGGTGATGGTCAAGTATTGGAGGCCACCAACCAAGCTACGGTACATAGTAGGATTATCAAAACCGTGACCCCCACGAAGTGACAAGGAGGCGGCTGTACTAGCAGGCGTGGAGACAGCCTTACAACCATCCATGTTAGACCGTTTTATCAAGTCCTGAACATATTTCTTTTGAGACAAGAATAAGCAATTACCATTCCACAAAAGTTCAATCCCCAAAAAATATTGTGCACGGCCAAGTTTTTTAATTGCAAACTGGGACTGCAAGTAGTGAATAAGATGAGCAGCCCTAGCATCATTATTGCTCAAGATGAGGAGGTCATCCACATACATAAGACAAAATAAAATGGAACCTGAGTCACGTAGCATGTAGAGGGAGACGTCGGCTTTGGACCCTTGAAAACCGTACTGAATAAGTGACTGAGTGAGCTTTTTATGCCACATCCGTGGGGATTGTTTTAAGCCATAAAGAGATTAACGGAGACGGCACACATGAGTGGGATAAGAGGGATCAATAAACCCTGGTGGCTGGGTCATAAACACCGGTTCATCTAAATCACCGTGCAAAAAAGCATTAGAGACATCAAGATGTAGTACACTCCACCCAAATGAAACAGCCAAGGACAACAACAAACGGATTGTGGTTGGCTTAATCACAGGACTGAACGTGTCCTTAAAATCCATGCTGGGCCGTTGGTGAAAACCCTTTGCAACCAATCTAGCTTTGTACCGATCAACAGACCCATCTGCCTTTAACTTTGTCTTGAAAACCCATTTACATCCCATAACATTAGGGGCCACAGAGTTGGGAACCAATTCCCACGTCCCATTACGGATAAGAGTTGTAAATTCCTCCTCCATTTCACGTCTCCAGTGTTCACTTTTAGCAGCCTCAGAATAGCAAGTTGGGTCAGGAGCAACAGCAATGGTATGGAATAAACGAGGCTTGCTGTTCCCAGTAAGAGATCTAGTAACCATTCGATGCGGTTGATTGTCATTAAATTGCCGTAAATCCACCACTAAAGGCAGTCCGGGTGAGGTAGCAGGAGGTGAATTGGTCATTTGGTCAGTTGTGGGGTCGGTAGTGGTGACGGGACTGAGTGGCGGAAGGGACGGACTGGTGCAGTCAGGTTGGGTAGGGAACGAGCTTGGCTGGTTGGGTGGCATGGAGTGGGGACTGGTTGGACCACTAGCGGGTTCGGGTAGGGAGAGAAGGGGAGGTGGTTCGGTCTCAGGTTCAGGGTAGACATTGGTTGCTGAAGTGGGGTCAGGTGGGAGTGATGTCGGGGATGTATGTGGTAGCAACAGCGGTGACGGAAGGAACGGTGGAGCAGATGGTGGTGAAAAATGGGCCGGCGGTGCACTCAACTCCGGAAACGGGAACACCTGTTCATCAAACACAACATGGTGTGAGATAAAAATTTTGTGAGCCACTGGATCAAGGCAACGGTAGCCCTTATGAATGCGACTATAGCCAATAAAAACACAAGGACGAGAACGAAAGTTTAACTTATGCGAAGAATAGGGACGTAACCATGGATAACACAGACAACCAAAAATACGTAGCAAAGAGTAATCAGGAGATGAGCCAAACAAACGAGAGAAAGGGGTATCATTATGCAAGGTAGCAGTAGGCATACGATTAATTAAATAAACGGCAGTCTCAAACGCATTAGTCCAATAAGACATAGGCAATTTAGCTCGATGCAATAATGATAAACCGGTCCCAACTACATGACGGTGTTTGCGTTCAGCATTCCCCGTTTTGTTCAGGAGTATAAGGACAAGACATACGATGTTGAATACCATGTGCATGCAAATAGGATTTCATAGCAACAGACTCACCACCCCCATCGGATTGGAAAACTTTAATAGGACGACCAAAAAATTTTTCCACAAGTGAACGGAATTTAATAAAAATATCCAGAGCCTCAGACTTATATTGCAAAAAATAAATCCAACAATATTTACTATAATGATCATAGAAAAGCAAATAATACGAAAAATTGTCATGAGATTTCAAAGGGGCAGGACCCCACAAGTCCGAACAAATTAAATCTAAGGGACCCGAAACATGGGTATCAGAAACAGGAAAAACTAACTTATGGCTTTTGGTAACAGCACAACTAGAACACATGCTACAAGTGGCTTTATTTGAATACTCAATATTGTTGGATTTCAGAACGCGAGAGACGACAGGAAACGCTGGATGGCCAAGCCGATCGTGCCAAGCGGAGAGAGGCGCCAAATTGACGTGGACAGGGGCTGATGGAGACGTCGGCATGGTGTACAACCCATTCTTATTCGGGCAGCGAAGAAGTACTTGTTTGGAAGTCAGGTCCTTCATAACAAAAAAATTATCAAAAAATTCCACAGAAACATCATTAGCGTTAGTTAAAGCACTGACAGAAATTAGATTAGAACGAGAAGCAGGCACATGAAGAATTTTTGATAATTTTAACGAGGAATTTGCACATGGTAAAGAACAATGACCAACATGTTGAATAGCAAGACTAGAACCATTACCTAATTGAATTTCTTCAGGACCGCTTGTTAGGTGTCGAAACCAACAAAAATAATTTCCTGTAACTCGCAATTAAAATTGTAGTATTGGCGAGCAGGGTCGAGATCCACAGGGACTGGGTTTACTTATCCAAAATTTTAAAACAGTAATTAAAAAAGGGGGTTATGATTAAATCAATTTGATAATAAAATAAAATAAAACAATTGCAAAAATTGTAATATGAAGAAAATATCGAGAATAGTTTCCAGCCAAGGTTATCTTAGTATTGATTCCATTAAATTGATCATCGAATAGAAATATATATTTCTTTTCTCAAATGAAATGGTTATGAGTATCAATAAGTTCTGAAACTCTACTTTTCCTTAGATTGCAATTTAAATGGGAATTGCTCCACAAATAAATCTTGTTTATCAATCAACCCTAAATTGGCTCTTAATAGTTAGATTGTAAACAGCTTATGAAATTTAGAAGAGTTACCATTTAACACCCAATAATACTTGAATTGGATTATTTAAGGTGAATTGAATATCTTCACAAATGTAATTCTAACGATTTAAATTCATTGAATAATTTGCTTTCTACTTTATTGAATCTAATAAACATGAATGAATTTAAAGATTCAATTAGAAGTATTTAATTGATGAAAGTAAGACGTCAATACTTAATCAAATAAAATCTCAAGAATATAGAAGACAATCAAACATTTATGAGACAAGAACTTTGAAGAACAATTCTCACAATTTTATTATGAAATCAAACTTTGATAAACTTAGCTAGAATAAGAATTTTAGCCACTCATGGCTTGAAACAAAAACAAATAAATAAGAAAAAGCTGAAAAATTGAGAAAACTCTAAGATAAATTAAATCTAAGACAAATAAGCTTTTTTTACTTTTTCAATGTCATTATTGCTTACGTATCAATTTTTCAGTGGAACGGTCCATATGGACCCGGTCCACTATAAAATTTCTCCTGGCTGGACTTCTTCGATTTTGAAGGAGTCAAATAGGGGATGAACCCCGCTGAACTAATCAATTCACGTCATCATCAAATATTAATGTTTACCCCCACCTTAATTTAAGCCTAACATAATAATCTAATTTTTATTCAAACAAATTAGAAATGTAGTGTTTTCTGTAAATTAATTATCTAAGAAAGTTTATCTAATTTTTATAAAATTCAAATAACAAGATGTGAAATTTCAGTGAACCATTAATTAGGGAAGCAAGGTCAAAGAGTGGTTGTTAAGCAAGATGTGAAATCCAAATCAATAATAGAAATTTACCGATTGTATGTCGTCATTGCATGCATCAGTCTCAATTTTTTAAGTCCTGAAATTTTTGTGTAAACAGATGTTAGTTGTTTTTATTTTGTACAACCCATTTTCAATAATAGAAAGTTTATATTCTCATATTCTATTTCTATTTAGGTCCTACTATTGTTATAATCGTCTTATTATTATAAGCTTTATATATTAAATCTATTTTATAACACGTTATCAGCACGAGTTCACTCGAGTTCGCTCATCTGGTTAATATCAATCCAGTTTGTTCTATTAAACCAATCCAAAGTAAGATATAATTTTTAATTGCATTTTCTTATAAGTATATAATTTTGATATAATAAAAATATTTTTTTTATTTTTTTTAGATATGTCAAATCTTGTAAATATTGATTTTGTGGCACTTGATGTGACCGGAAAGAATTATCATTCATGGGTATTGGATGCTGAAATTCATCTAGATGCTATGGGTCTCGGGAAAACGATCCACGAAAACAATAACGCTTTATTACAACATAAAGTAAAAGCTATTATTTTACTCCTTCGTCATTTTGACGAGGGGTTAAAAACTGAATATGTACTATTAATGTGACACCCAGACCCAAAGTCATCTTTCCCATTTTCCATAATATTATAGCATCAATCATCAAAAGTATATCCCATTTTCTACCGTAGATCCGCATTTATGGAGTCAAACAAATCTTGCAGCTCTGCCCCCCACCTCCCATTTTCGTCAGCACCCTCCAACCACCCCCATCACTCCATTCCGGCCCATCCCCCCCATCACTCCATTCCCGCCCATCCCCCCCACTCCCACGCCCGCCGGCAGCCCTCCTCCACCACCCTTTCCGACCAGCAAAACCAAGCCTTCACCCACCATAGAACCACCTCCAAACCCTCCCCCTCTTCTACGACACCTTCCCAAACCCCTACCCCTTCCTCCTCGTCAGAGGTGATCTACTTCGAAGGTTATCCTTCTGGTTGGACTATTCAGGATCTTCATCGAGTTTTCATTGTCTATGGGGTTCATGGCTTGATAACCCTCGCCCGAAAGAAAAATGTGCGCAATAGGTGTTTCGGTTTTCTGAGAATCCACCAGGATCTTAGCATGGTTTCGACATTGGCTGCTATCAACATGATGAATATTGGGTCCTTCAAACTTAGAGCTTTCCCGGCTCGATTCCCCAATAAGAATCAACGCTCTGTCAAGGCTCCAGTTAAACAGCAAACTGATTTTCGAAGGCCTGTCAAACGGTTCATTCCTGCGGATAGAGATGCTAGGTCTTATGCCTCGGTTGCTGCTACTCCAGCCCCGCCTCTTATTGATCAAGATGTTTCCTCCGACTTGCCTGACTGGTCAGCTTTCTCTTGTATCATTAACCTGAGAAATATTCAGATGATTTGGAATGTTGGAACGATTATTGCCGAGCGTAAGATCTCCTTCAAGCATCTTGCCCCTATTGGTGGCTCTAGGATGCTTATTTCTTTTCATTCGGCTGATGCTCTTAATGCCTTCATGAAAGCAGACAGTCTTTCTCTAGATGACATCATTGATGATTGCACGCCTTTCTCTAACCGTCCACCCCCATCTGAACACCTTGCATGGTTAAATTTTACTGGAATACCGCTTAATTTCTTAACGGTTGAAGTTATTCACCTTTTTGCCGGGAAGTTTGGGAGAGTGATCCGAATTCATGATGACTATCTACAGTGCAAACGTCTTGATCAAGTGTCTGTTCTTGTTTCTACTAATAGGAATCTTTCTTGTGAATCCTTTTTGGCTCGTATATGCTCAGTTTCTTTTGAGGTTTCTATCTCGAAATCTAGCTTGCTGGGTTCGATTTTTTCAGACAGCATTGTGGTTGAAAGCGACAACAAGGAGGATGTTAATTCAGAAAAATCCATGGACAATCTATTTCAGAATCAGCTCCCTTTGTTCTCTTCGGAGGATGTTGAGACGGATGTTAATCCTAATGCGGACAATGTTTCGGTTGGCTCCATTGTTCATGAGACTGAACCTGAAGCAGTCTCTCCGACTCCCACCCCGGTTAATGAATCTGAACCAGGGGTCTTGGCCATGTTCGTCCCCAGGGCTCTTGCCACACCGCCTATCGTGGAACCTGAGTCTAATGTCGAGATTTTGGCTCAGTGTAGTGATTTTAAGGCTCGCCGTACTAAAAGTAAAAAGAATAAATGGTTATTACCATCGGGAGATATGGGACCATGTCTAAGTGGAAATAGTTCGGTGGATTACAGCGCTGACATTAATCACAGAAACAATGTCATTTTGGGAAAAACAGGACCCAATGCTGCTGAGTTTCTGGCCGAAGAAATCGAAGCCACCTGGCGAATTGGATGCAAAATGGGGCTCTTCAAAGGCAAGAATAAAAAGGCTATCTACGCACAAATCCGGGAGGCAGCCTTGGCTTCCTAATTCAGCTCCCCCATTCCAGGTTTCTTCGCTCTGTTTTATGTCTTTACAATTTATAATGTGGAATATTAGAGGTGGTATTTGCTCCAGGGTCAAACAATGCTTTCTCAATTCTCTTATAAGGAATCATGGCTTGAGTTTTTTCGCTATTGTCGAAACTAAGCGAGAATCTATTGACACCTTTGCTCTTAGACAGATTTGGGGTCACCAGGATTTTCAATTTTTTGTTGTGCCTTCTGTAGGCAGATCTGGCGGTATGTTGGTTTCATGGAACTCGGCACTTCTTAATTGTTCAGTTTGCTCAAGCTCTTCGAGACATATTGATGTTCATGTCCAGGGAGATGGTTATGATATTCATACTGTGGTTGTTTATGCCCCCAATGATAGTAGAGAGCGTTTGGTTCTTTGGAATTCTTTGTTGCCAATTCTGAACCCCCTTAATAAAGTTATTTTATGTGGAGATTTCAACGAAGTCTTGGATGTCAATGAACGCTCGAATGGTTCTTTCTCTACTTCTATGTCTGAATTTCAGAATTTTGTAAATTTGGCAGAGTTAATTGACCTTCCTTTACATGGCAGAAATTACACTTGGCATAATTCGATCTCCTTCTCTCGCATCGATAGGATTATGGTATCAAGTGAACTAGCTGATCTTTGGCCCTTTCAATTAATCTCCACGGTTGATAGTTCTCTTTCGGATCATTTTCCATTATTATACAGAGTCTCGGCCAATATGAACTGGGGTCCGAAGCCTTTCCGTTCTTTAAATCCTTGGTGGGATGATAACCGATTTCCGAAATTACTGGAAGACAAATGGTTTTCTTTTCGTAATGAGGTGACCTTGCTTTCCCTCCATGACAGACTCAAACAACTTCGTCTTTTCTTATCAAGCTGGAATCGTGAAGTTTTTGGCGACGTTCAAAACGAGATTAATTCTCTTGAAGGAGAGATTCTTACCTTGACCTCCTCTGATGTTGTTCGGCCCCTTACTTCAGACCAACAGGTAGCTTTATCTATTTTGCGGAACTCCCTGCTACTAAAGAGGAAGCAATCTGAAGTAATTTGGTGTCAAAAATCTCGTGTCCGTTGGGCGTTGATGGGCGACTCCAACACTGCTTATTTTCATCGGGTTGCTTCAATGCATTTCCGGAATAATAGAATTGCGAGACTGCAGATCGATGGCTCTGTAATTGCCGATCCTATTCAAATTAAGGATGCAATTTACTCATTTTATAAAAATCTGTTCAAGGCCGAGGTTGAAGTTCCTTATCTACTCTCCGAGTTGTCTTTTCCCCAAGTTTCCCATTTTCATAATGAAGCTCTCACAGCTCCATTCACAGTCGACGAGGTTGCTTTGGCTCTAAAATCCTGCAATTCGAATAAAGCTCCTGGGCCGGATGGGTATAATTTCTTTTTCTACAAAAGAGCATGGAGTTTTATGCAAATGGAGATCATGGATTTCTTCAAAGTCTTTCACGACACTGGTTTCATCCCGCCAGCTTTTAAATGTTCCTTCACGGTACTGATCCCAAAGGTAGCTGGCACCGAATCTCTTGAGCATTTCCGCCCTATCTCCCTCGTTCATGGCATGTACAAATTGCTGTCCAAAGTTCTGTCATTCCGTATTAGAAAGGTGCTTCCGAATCTCATCTCCGACTGTCAGTTTGCATTTGTCAAAGGGCGTAATATCCATGAATGCTCTTTTTTAGCCTCTTCCGTTGCTTTTCAAATTCGGCAAGCAAGGAAACCGACCTTTCTTTTAAAGCTGGACTTCCATAAAGCTTTCGATAGTGTATCTTGGAATTATGTTCACAAGGTTATGTGTTCTATGGGCTTTTCCGATACTTGGTTATCTTGGATGGAAAATTGTCGCTCCGACTCTTCAACGGCTATTCTTATCAATGGGTCACCTTCGAGAAACATCTATTTGCGGAAGGGGGTTAAACAAGGGGATCCTCTTTCCCCATTTATTTTTGTAATTGCAATTGAGGGTCTGAAGCGCCTTATTAACAAGGCTATCGACCTTGGAATCATTTCGGGTTTTAAGCTTAATGATTCCACCCCTCAACTCCCGATTTTACAATTTGCTGATGACACCCTTTGCTTCATGCCAGCCGATGAAAATGAGTTGAGAAACTGGGTCAGAATTCTCAGATGCTTCCAAATTATCTCGGGGTTGAAGATCAACTTTTCAAAAAGCTCCCTATTGGGTCTTAGTGTTTCAGATGATTACACTTCTTATTGTGCTTCTTTAGTCAACTGTGCTGTTTCTTCTTTGCCAATTACTTATCTGGGAGTCCCTCTTTCTTCTCGAAGTTTAAAGGTCAGTGATTGGGCGCCGTTGACTCGGAAAGTGGAAAAGAAATTAGCACTGTGGAAGGGGTCGTGTCTTTCCTATGCAGGCCGTCTAGTCTTGATCAAATCGGTTATCTGTAGCATCCCCATTTATTTGATGTCACTTTTTAAATTGCCCATTACGATTGTCAACAATCTAGAGGGTCTTATGAATAGATTTCTTTGGAAGGGGGATATCAACAAAAGGGGCCTTTGCCGTATTTCTTGGAGCACAATTTGCAAGCCATATTCAATGGGGGGGCTTAACATTGTGAAATTATCTCTTCAGAATGCAGGTTTGCTATTTAAATGGTTATGGAAGATTAGGGAACCTCAGTTGAATAATCTTTGGTATGCTTACTGTGTTCAACTTGAGGGGCTCAACGGTTGGCAAAATCTCAGCTCTATCTTCGAAAGAGCTTCCCCGTTATGGAAAGGCATTCTCAAGGCATGTTTTTGCAATGACTCCTTATGGAATTTCTTCTTATCTAATTGTTCTTCATTAATTGGAAATGGAACTCGAACTTCTTTCTGGCTCGACAGATGGCAGAATAATTCTAGTATGAAGGACAAATACCCCTGTTTATTCCAGCTTGCTATGACGCCTCTCATGTCTGTTTCTGAGGCTCGCTGTTGCTTGTTCACTTTGGATGGGAGACCTTTTTGGCGTAGGAGGCTTCGAATTTCAGAACAACATATGCTGCTGCAATTGCACTTGGAAACGCTCACTATATCTGATTCCCAGCATGAAGATGTTTTATATTGGGGCAATAACTCTTCCTATTCGGTTCGTTCCTTTGTGCAAGGGGTTCTTAACAATGACGGCAATTCGCAAACTGCTCCGGAGAGCTTTTCTTACTGCTGGTCGAGTTTGAGTACTCCAAAAGTGAAATTCTTTGGATGGAATTTACTGCACCAACGACTGCCAACTAAAACTTACCTTTCTCAACTGGGAATTCTGAATTCTGATAACATTTCGTGTTTTTTCTGCAGCCTTGACGAATCTCAAAGCCATATAATTCTTCATTGTAATCGCAGCTCAAATATATGGTATTCTCTCTTGAAGTGGTCTGGCATCTCCTTTGTCCTTCCAGCTACAGCAGCTCATTTTTTCGAAATTTGGGTTGACCATTTCCGTGGGAAGAGAATGAAAGCAATTGGGGCTGCTCTTTGGTTGCAAATTGCGCGGGCAATCTGGATTAGACGCAACAACGCTATTTTCTCCAACATTAACACGGATGAGGATATCTTATTCAATTGTATTCGCTTTTTAATTTCTCACATTAAAGTTCTAGATCCAGGTTTTCAATTTTCCTTTTCGGATGTTGTTAATGACCCTTCTAGGCTTCTTTGTTTTTAGAACTTTCTTTGTACTTGTCCTCCTCTCGGGGACTTTCTTGGATGTTAATGGAAGTTTTCGGGTGAGTCTCTGTTGAGGTAACCTCGAGGTGCCAACCTAGTTGGGATGTCGAGCTCTCTTTAGTTTCTCATTCTGTTCTTATCAAAAAAAAAAAAAAAATGTGACACCCAACTCTAAAATATTTTAATATTTATACTCTTCCTAATATCTCTCGAACCACCCAATAATTTCCTTAATATCCAAATAAATTTCCCGTTGACATCAATCTTCAAATTCTAATATAAAATCTTCTTATATTAATGCATCAGTAAAATTTATATATAATCTATCTAATACAATATACTTATTTGGCTTAGACTTGATATTAATTTAATATCAAGCTTTCGACGTATCCCAATAATTCTAATTTGGGAATCAAAGCCATATAGTTCTCCTAATTTTAAAATAACTTAATTATCATTCTTATATAACTTATTCCGTATAATACATCACCCTATCACTATTCACTTATACTGATACTATTCATACGAGTTACTATTTACATATACGGCATACTACTATTCACCAAATTTTCAAAAATCACCCTAAACATCATATATTCCTCCAAATGCATTTCTAGTAATTTTCATATTTTCTTCACATATAAATATCACTAAACTAATTTTTCAACAAATAATATAATTAATTTAACTCCAAATATTTCAATAATTCATATAAAATAATCTACTCAAAATCATCAAAAACTCAAAGAATTAATATTGTTACAATTAATTCATAGATTAATATAAAAATATTAAACCCATGAAAACTCGCAGAAAAATATTCCGATCACTGGAATAGTACCTATAATTCGGACGAAGAACACCACTAGATTCACGGCACTGCTAGAAGTCCAAAAATACTAATTTCATTATCATATCACTTCAACTTTCAAATTAATTTACAAAAATATTCTAAAATTTCATTTCCAAATACACTATCATATTGATCTCAAAATAAAATCTTAACAGTATATATTAAAATTCACTTAGTTCTAGACACGTGTTTGAAAAATCATAATTATCGAACCGCAGAATATCGAATTATCAAATTTTTCTTCTTTATACATATATAAATAAATAAATAAATAAATAAATAAATAAATATATATATATATATATATATATATATATATATATATATATATATATATATATATATATATTTGCTTTAGTTTTCGTCCAGAGCCTTCCCTTCTCTTCCGCCCTTCTTCTTCTTTTAGATATATATATATATATATATATATCTTTCCCTAAAATTATCATTTTACCCTTAAGTAATATTTTTTTTAATCTTTAAATTCCTCTATATAACTTTTAATTCCTTTCGATTATACCCTTATTGTGTTTTAAATTTTCACCCCTAAACTTTCTTTTTTTTTTATTATTATTTCATTTTTATTTTTATTTTCTCAATATTTCACCCTGGAAATCATTCCAAACCATAGTTGTGAAAACCGGACCGAAACGGCCGGTCGGATCGGGTTCGACCGGAACCTGAGATCAGGGCCGGTCGGTTTGTATCCGGTTTTCACTCTGGTCAACAACCGGTCAATGGCCGGTCGGACTGGAAAACCGTGAACCGGACCGGTTTTCAGATTCGACCAGACTTTTTTTATAAAAAAAATTATTTAAATATAAAATTTAAGTTATTATTTTAAGGTGTTTTTAATTAAAATAAAATATATTTTGTATTTTTAAACTATTTTAAACTAAATTGACATTTAATTGTGACTACAAAAACTATATTTCATAAATTGAGCTTTTTTAAATACTATATTGTGTTTGAAATGCTTAAATTTAAAGAATTATAATAAAAATGTTCAAATTTTCATATATTATAAAAATAAAAATATATTAATATTTTAATATATTTATTAAATCCGGTTCGATTCCGGTTTATTCTGGTTTAATCCAAAATCCATGAATACATCCTTTCACCGGTTCGATGACCGGTCCGGGTCTGAAAACCATGTTCCAAACTAATCATTAAATTATAATATCATTTATAATCATGCTGTAATATATTTTTACCAAATATTTATATTAATCGAATTTTTGGGATGTTACATTTCTCCATCTCTTAAAAAATTTCATCCTCGAAATTTCCTATTACTATTCTCTATCACAGATCAAATCTTTGTATATATAAAAATATCACTGCAACTCTGTGGATAATAATATTATAAACTACTACAAATCACAATTTTGTTATCTTTCACACTAAAATTAAAACTAACTTGTGAGTTTACATGTGTAATACAAATATATATATTCTACTAGATATTATATCTCAAAGTATTAGTCTTTTATGTCATAACATTGAGATTGCTCAAATAAGAAAGCTTAAGAACCTATTGCTTGTCACTTTTTGTTATTATCCTCTTGAAGTAACTTAAATTAAAATTTGATTCTCCAAACCATATATCTAATACACGTATTATACCTTAATTAAAAAATTCAAGATTTCAGGCAACAATACTCTAAGTGATATCAACACTAACAATTTTCAAAATTCATGTCTCAAAGCATTATTCAAATAAACTTCAAAATATAACTAGCTTGTTTCATATCAGAAGCTAATAAAATCTATATATCGTCGATTTAATCTAGAAAACGTTACCTCCAAATAAACTCTAACAATTACTACAATTCGATTTCTATACCCATAAACTTTGATCAAGCAAACTTCAATGAATAACTTGATCATAAACTCTTAAAATATTGTACATCCAAATCTCTACCTTTCTTTCATGATATCAATTTACTGTATATAATTATCACCATAATAAATATTGAATTTCAAGGACCTCATTGATCAAACTCCCTAAATTTGTATACATATGGTTGTATTATCATCCTCATCGATTAATATTTATTTCAAAAATCATATTCGAACCATCACAAACTTTTATTATCATCGACATTTATCCATATCAATTCGTAATAATACTTATATTCATATTTATTTATTCTAATTATCACCCAAACATTATTTCCATATCATCAACGTCTACCAATACAATCTCTTCAATACATATCACATAGTTTATTTTCCATGAGAGCGTCATCGTTCCATATCTCTGTATAAGATCTAAATACATCAATTTCACTCTTGTATTTCTCCATTACATCCCTCGTATTTAAATGAAATATTATATTGTTAATAACCATATGTATACCACAAATAACTCACAAAAGTATCACTAAAAAGACCGCACTTCCTTTTTCCCTCTTTCCTAAATTTCCTTTCACGACTCTCTTCTTTAAATCCTCAAACTCATTCAACTCGATATACATCTCTTAGTTTCACATCCATTACTTAATCACAAATCTGAGAATGCATATGGTTTTCTATTTTACTTTCCATAATACTATTGTTATAAAAATACTCTTTTAAATAACAAAAATACCATCATTCTGAAGAATATATATGTATACATACTTGGAAAAGAAAATTCCATTTTTTTTTTCTAAATCATAAATTTTTTTTCTATATTGGTATGTCAAGTTATCAAAATTATATATCCATGTGGAACACCATTAAAAAAAAAACGCTTCCACAAAAATCACCCCATTATCTTTTCTACATTCGCATAAATCATTTTCCTCAATCCACTGGCTTTCACAGGTTTCCCATAAAACTTCACATGTTCCACATTCTTTGAAATTTTTAAAAAAATACATTGCAAATTCAAAATTATTCATGAACATTTGCATCATGGAGAATTTAAAACACTTATAAAAAATCTCATGAATAAAAACATTTTCCTAATGATATCCTTGTCATCTACATATATAATTTTAATTTAATTTTACATTTATCTCACAATCCGTTCATTTTTTCGTCATGCATTTTACATTTTTTTTTTCTCATTGAAATGAAATCCAATGGATCGATGAACTTCATGTCATCTTAAACAACCTTCAAAATTCAACTTCTTAAGATTTGACATCTCTGTGAAGTCTGGTGTCTTGATCAAATTATCTGAGTAACTTAGATCAATAACCTTCAGCCACTTCAATCTTGGCTTAGATCAATAAATATATATATATATTAATAAAAAAAAAATCATCTCCAAAAGTTACATGACGAAACTCGTTAACAAGATTCACACAACAAATATTAAAATCTGAAACTAAAATTCATAATCTTCAGGTACTTCACCGGCTGTTACAACAGAGACGAAGAAAGATCATTTTAATTTATATATTCACATAATTTATGCTCTTATGATATAGAGAAATGAGGATATAAGAAGATGACTGTACCTTTATGTTCTCCCACAGATATTCAATGCAACTGCGCTGCAAGTGGAGCTCAACAAGTTTATTTGGCAGGAAAGTTGGAGGAAAATATTTGAATGGACAGCCATACCAATTCATTAGAAAGATACATAATGTCCTGTGAGAACCGTAAATTTCGAAATTTTAGCAATCTTAGCTTCTTCATCTGTGAGAAGGCTTTGGCACTCAAGTTTTTATCTTGTTGATCCACTGGCTCATTCTCATTCAGGACTATGCCTTCCGTTTGTTCTGTCCCTGAAATAACAATTAACACAAAATTAGAGGAAAATAATCACAAAAATATTTTTAGAATAACCAATTACATAAATTTATGTCACTCTGTTACTTACATTATCATTCATGATGACATGAAGAAAATGATCTTGAAGCCATATCCTGCTACGTTGTCCAGGCTCATTAGGTGATTCCTTGAGAACAATTTGTCGACCCATTTCATGTTCAACCGCCCTAAATCCAAATACCAAATCATGTTCTTCAAACGTAATTCCATCCCAACAATATCCTTAGCTATGTTATGACTTAGTGTGCTCATCACCTCGTCAATTATGACCCTGACGATTTCTTCAATGAAATCTGATTCATCCCTGTAAAAGGTGCAAGCAAAACATATATAATTAAATGAAAAATTCAAATGAACAACTCTTTCTTAATTATCACGTCATCTAACCGTTACTATGGACATAAAACTGCTCCGTGTTTCCTTTAATCTCCAAACTTTGTTTTTTCTTTCAAGTCCTATTTTTTTTTTAAAATGAAATCTTAAAGACCGTAAAAAAAAAAAAAAAAAAAAAAAAAGAATAATCAAGAAAATCAAAAACCATAGCAAATTTAGGTAAATTATTCAAATGTATCATAATTTCGCTGTATAGACAATGAAGTACTGGAATTGCACCAAAATTGAAGTTGTAGAAAAAGAATGGAGGTAATTAAAAGAAGAAAGAATAAACTTTCAGCTTACTTGTTTTTTAACTCCCATCCAGAGAGATCGGCGATTTGTTTAGCTGCAATCCTCCATTGTTGAACCTTATCGATGTTGTCTTTATGCTGAGCGAAAGCTAGTCCAAAATCGCCAGTCTGTTTCCTCACATCGGATGGAGTCACATCATAGAAAACTGGCATAACGATTTGCCTCCCACCGGCTTCCTTGCGTTTAGAAATTCGAACGAGTTCGTCCAAGCACCATCTAGAAGAAGCATAATTCTTAGAAAAAATGATGAGTAAGACTCTAGACTGATCAATTGTGAGAGGAAGTTGGAGAAGAAGGGCTTCTCCTTTAGTAAGCTCTCTATCATCCTTGAAGATGATAATACCTTGCCGACAGAGCTCTTTATAGAGATGGGCAACAAAATTATTTCGAGTATCTTCGCCTCTGAAACTCAGAAACACATCATATTTCCACTCTCGTCCACATGAAGAAGAAGGAGAAGAAGCCATGAATACAAACTTCGTCAGGCAAGCATCTGAGCTCAGAAGAAATTTCTCCAATATGACATTGGATAACAATAGGCATTAGATAATAGTTGGGCCAACAATGAAGACTCCTAAGCCCAAGAATCGAACCATGGGCCTCCAAAACCACCAACAACATTGCCCGTCTATGAGCTATTTTCTCCTTCAATAGGTAAATACAATGGCATGTTAAAAGTATTTATATTTTCAAAAATTATATGATTAGTTTATTAGAGTAAATATATTTTACAAATTATATTCATAATATTTTCCTTTAACGTATTGTTTCCCACTCTTTTCAGAGAACTCCTGTGGTATGCCGGGAGTACACTACTCCCGGACAATAGAGGTAAGCCACATTAGTGTTATGTTATCGTGTCGTATTTCAATTGGCCAGAGTAGTCTACTGCTAGAAATTTTCCTTTCTTCAAAAGATTTCTCTTTCCCTTATATTTACTCTTCTATCTCATCTTCCATAATTAAAAATTATATTTTCATTTCTCGCAATATTCATTCATTTTTTTCGTCATCTGATTTTAGAGTATCTTTTTGGTTTCTTTTTTCTTCGAATTTTATATATATACTGCAAATGCTGCTTATATACCAATTTTATATTAATTTTATACCGCAGCAGACTAGTTTTGTTCAGGGGAGACGAATTACAGAAAAATATCATCATGGCTCAAGAGGGGATGCACTCCATGCGTATTAGGAAGGGCAGAAAGGGCTTAATGGCTATAAAGGTTGATTTGGAGAAGGCGTATGATCGTTTGAGATGAAATTTTATTGAGGATACTTTGTATGATATTGGCATTCCTGGTTCTCTTATAAAAGTTATTATGCATTGTACCAGGACTAGCTCTATGCAGATATTGTGGAATGGGTTGATGACCCAATCCTGTCACCCTTGCAGAGGAATTCTCTAGGGAGATTCTATATCTCCTTATTTATTCGTCTTGTGTATGGAAAGACTGGCCCAGGGTATTAATGGATACATCTTGTCCCGACCTTACTGAATAATGCTAAAATTCTCATCTTCTTTTCCCCTAATGTGACGCGTGGGCTGGCTAATTTCTTTGGTTTAAAGCAAACGAATGATGTGGCTCTCTATCTGGGGGTTCTTATGCTTCATTCCAAGATCTCTAAACAGACTTATAATCACATTATTGAGTCTATCCAGGGGAAATCATATGGCTGGAATGCTAGTAAGCTGTCTTTAGCTGGTCGAATTACTATAGCAAAGTCTATGCTGAGGTCCAGGGGTAATAGGTGTGCCGATTTTCTTGCTAACTTTGCCTTCTCCAAGCCTATTGGTGGCCATTTCTTCGATGCTCCTCCTGATGGGTTGATGGATTTGATTCTTCAAGGGATGGCTTTCCCTTGTCTGTCTCAACTAGAACTTCAAGATTAGAATCCAAGAGGTACAAGAAACTTCTATAAATATTTGAAGAATTTTTAATCAAATTTCATCATTAATCAACGTTGCATTTGTGTCTTTATGAAATTTGGAGTTTCATAAATACATTTTGCAAAACTACAACCACAACATGAAGATTACAAAACCATCAAAACAATACGTTACATAGTTCATTTACCTCTAATATACTACCTTACCTTAACTTCAACAATCCTCCATCCCGGGGCTTAATGTTCCAAAACTAGTGTATTTTGTCAAGTTGGATACTCCACAGCTGACCACAACACGCAGTATCATAGAGGATGACCTCTAATGGTCGTTTTTTAGATCTATACACGGATCATATCCAACGAACAAATGTTCATCCCCTAACAATTCTTGTGTCATACCAGCCTCCATAGTAGAAATGGAGATCATTAGAGTCTACATTCTCAACCACACCTGTCACTAACACCATGGAATGCAATAACATTACAGATAATGAAACCAAAGAAGCCATTTTTAACCAAACCTCAAGGCAGCTGGATTTCATTTGCTACTCGGCAACTTGTATTCCTTGAGAAAAGATACAAGATTCCTTTATCAATTGGAGTCAAATAGAGATCAGATTCCTGTGTCATCCATGTCTGCTATACCTTCTGAAAGAATCAGCTAATTCTATCTTCACTGAGCAAGGTACCTACTCTTACTTGCAACATTCTACTTGTGACTAGATCTTTAAGGTTTTCAAGCACGTACTGACCTGCATCATTTGAACTAATTTGTCAAAAAAAATATCAAATTTGAAGACCAGATTATACATAACTTTCATGTTAGAGCAAAATATTTGATTAGACAATGCACCTAAACTAAATCTCAATGATTTGACCATGCAATGGCATCCGAATTCAAATTCCATGTCCCCATACTCCACAACATATAGATCATGTTTGGTTCACGGAATAGAACAGGGTTGGGAATAGAATAGCTATTTCACGGAATGGAACAGAGTAGGAATAGAATAGCTATTCCTTTTTCTATCCTTTTCCAATATTTGGTTCAATATTGAAATAATATATGGAATATACATGGATACTTATACGTAATTATGTATAAGTATTATTGGCCTAATAAGTACATACGTGAAGCAGCAGAAGAAGAAGATGCCATCATGGATACTTATACGATGAGAAGAGCAATCATACTACCAGAGATCACCTTTAAAAAAAAAAAATTACTAATGTTAGGTGAAATTTCTATCGGAAATGAAGATTAGAAATTAAGGAGCAATGAACTGACCTGAAGAATGAAACTTTTACTTACAGTTGAAGCAAGAGATACGTCGCAGATCTTTGTTCTGATATGGTGATCTGATTTGGATGTTAGGTTATATGGTGAGTCAACGCTCAGCTTGCCTAGAAAGAATCTTACATTTAACTTTTTCTTTCTCTCTTTTCTTATCTTTGAATATTATGTTGACATTCAGTCCATTAAAGAAAAAAGAAAAAATTAATACCTCTCTACCATAAGTTACTTGACATACTCAGTGACCAATTTGATCCAAAATGGTTCAAAGACAATCTGTTATCCCAAAGTCTGTTTTAGGATAAATTGACTCACTGAGCCAACTTAAGGAGCAAAATTAACCCTTTATCCGTAACATCAGTAGAATAAAAAATACAAACATATTCCAATCAAATACATGAGAAGCCAATGAAGCATACCATCCCAAAAATAAAGTTGTCCGTAAGTTTAAAATCAAACAAATGGAACAAACAGCACTATATTCACCAAACTATAGCAGCTACTTCTGAGGCACCAATTACAACTTATATGCTAAATTCACAAAAAGATTCAACCTTTAGCCATAAAAAGAAAATAGAAAAGTATTTTATGAAATTAAACTCTGTTTGGCCCATTACTTTGTCTCTTCCTGCCCTTTGATACACATAAAAACAAACTCACAGTTTACAGTCTCACTCATTCAGCAGCCAAAAAGAGGACAAGAAAAAGGACTGATTCATAAATTGACAGACCTGTGCTGGGATTACAGAGAGACCAGATTTTCTTCTGGACAGTGTAGTCAGCCAAGAGAATCCGGACCCAAACCCGAGTCTCCAACCGCTTTCTCCCCTTTGGCTTCGAATTGAGAATGGAACCTCCAATTCCAGATACAAGGAGGACCGGGTCAAGGTCGGGCTCAGCATAGCCCGTGCTGTCATTTCCAAAACAAGGGCAGAAGCAGAAGTCTTTCGGCATTGTTGGGAAGGACCCGGATTTTGATTTGGATAAAGAGAGCCGCAAATGGATGTCAGTTGGCTTCAGCCTTAATGGGGCAGTATACCGTTGGTTTACCATGACTACAGTGAGGCAACAAGTTTCTATGATTATTAATATATTATTAAAAAAAAAAAAAACATTAGAATTAAAATTTTCACTATACACCTATACTTTTTTTTTTTTTTCATTCTTTACCTGTTTTTATTTTTTATTTTCATTATTTTCTCTCTTCGAAATTTGCAACTATTTAATTAATCCATTCCGGTAGATCCAATTATTTGTTTTAAACTAATTTGGTTGATCAGTTTGAAGTTGTCCGGTCACTCTATCAATTGAAACATATTAGTACGCTAGAACTCGAACTCAAAATCTCATTTTAAATAATAAGATTATTACAATTCAAAACAATTTGTATTGATTTAAATCAAAATAATAGAAATAAAAATCTAACTTAATATTAAGAGATTAAAGATTTTCACAAAACTCAAGTTAATCTTATTAAACAATTTTAAAAAAATTAGTAGCTTTTAAATTATTTGTTAACTTTAATATTCTTTTCAATTTGTGGCTTAGAATATATATTACTCAGTTTGAGAATTTGTTAACTTTATTATCGTATGTTCATGACAATTCTAGCAGCAACAATCAATTAAATATACAGGTATTCATGACAATTTCTTTAGCTATCCTCTATGATTTGTATTACTACACTTTGGTTTATTAATTTTAATTTTTTAAAATCATAAGAAAATTATTTTAACGAGAAATACAAATTTATAAAATTAGATTTATTTCAACCAAATTTAGTAAAATACGTAGCTGTGAAGAAAAAATAAATTTAGGCAAAGAACGTAATAATAATAATAATAATAATAATAATAATAATAATAATAATAATAATAATAATAATAATAATAGAGCAATTGGGACGTTTCTTGTTGTGAATCGAGTCAGCTGTACCCACCCATCAGTAAGTCAACTCTCATTTGCTGACTGGTACGTAGATTCATTTAGTTAGGCATCAAACTTCTTTGTATTTTAGTTTGCAAGTAAGCACAAACAATTTTCAAAAATACCACTAACAATGATAACAAAGTTCAATTTTATCCCTACTGTATAAAATAAACAAATTAAGGGTTCAACGTTGTTACCAAATAGAGATAATTAGGTCATTCACTAATAAAGTTTAACCAAGATAAAATCACAATAACCAAAATGTGTAATAAATTATGAGAATTTAATTATTAGGAGTAGCTGTGGTTTTAAAATTGTCAATATTATACATTAGTTATATTTGGTAATGTTGAGCAATGTTAAAATCAGACTAGAAAACGAATATGTGTAGGTATCGGTTTGCGGTTTGACCGATAGTTGAACGGGATATTTATTTTTAAAAAAATTTTATTTAATAATATATTACAATGAATTATGGTTTAATTGGTTTAGAAAAATATTATTTAATAATATGTTATAGTAAATTAAGATTATTTTCGACGGCTGAGATTTTTAATCAAATCGACAGATCCATAATTGATTCGTGGTTGAAGTGGTTAAACTGACCGATCTAGTCCGATTTTGAAAACATTGATGTTGAGCATTCAATTTTCATGCCAACATTGCGGTTATAATTTATTTATTTTGTTTACATGATGTATATATAATTTAAATATATGACCCATAAATAATAATAATAATAATAATAAGATATCTATCACCATTTTTTAATAAAAGAAATTTACAAGTAAAAGAGATATCTTCAACCCAAGATAAGTGAAAGTCTTAAAATTACCACACAATAATTTATGAAAAGGTTTTTCTATTATTTTACCTAAAGAGATTCCAACAACAACAGAAATTAAAAACAAATGTGGTTTCACAAAATTCGCTTTCTTACTAATAAAATGGTTACCCTCATAAGTTGAGTTCACCACCACGGCACCATAAATAATAAACATCATTAATTTATAAAATTCACGAAATCTTGTTGTTGGATTAACTTACGCCACATAATTTGAGTTTATCAAATAGTCCCTTTGATTTTTTTAATATGTCGTTTTAACTTTTTAAATTTGTTCTTTTTTATATGTCGTTTTATATTATATTCTTCGACATCGTTTAAGATACCATGAGCCGCTCAACTTCTTTCTCCTGCAATAATTGTAAATTGTTTTAATTGAAATTGTTTTAATTGAGTACAGCTTTCAATTCGAAAAAATAATTTAATTGTATTTTTCATATATATAAAGAATTATAAATAGAGATTGACATGCCAAACTTATCATTCTATCTTTACCTTATTTCCAATAGCAGAGATATTACATAATTCATTTACCTATCCTAATTTTACTTTACCTCACTCCAAACATCCTGTAAGACACCAGCTAGAAACATCCGAGATCCGATCGTCTGTCCCTAGAAACAAAAGCCAGGTTCGCCTCATACCAACTTAAAACATCCGGGATCCGATCATCTGTCTCCACAAACAAACACGTGTCTTTCCAGTATGCTTTGTTCTCAAGAACATGCTTCCACAAATGTTTTTTCCCAAATTCAGTGTATTTTGTCAAGCACAGAGCCCCATAACTGACCAAAGAGCAGGATTGTAAAGGGTGACCGCTGATGTCTTCAAGATGTAATTCGATATTGACCACACGGTATTTATCAAACAAATGATCATTTCTAAGCTCATCACATGGATCATATCCAACAAACAAATGTTCCTCCGTCACACTTCTTGTATCATACCAGCCCCCAAAGTAGCAATGCAAATCTCTAAAGTCTCCGTTCTCATTTTGAAAATGGTAGTTACATTTCACTTGGAGACCAGACCTGTCACTAACACCATGGAATGCAATAAATGCACAACTAATGAAGCCCAAGAAATCGTTTTTAGCCAAACCTGAAGGCAGCTGGATTTCAGTTGCTAATCTTGGACCCATTGACCACATCACTTTAGTTCCAACCATAATGTCATTGTAAAATCTAGGGAAGTAAAAACTAGATTCCCCTGCTAATATAGAAGGCACCTGCAATGTGAAACAAATTAATATGGGAGATGGTGTCGTCACTTAATGCAAGAGATATGAAAAGGAGAAAAAGCATCTTGAGGCCTCTAATCTTCTGGAGTTTTGTTGATTAAGTTCTTGATCTTTCAATTTAACATATAAATGGCCAACGGCTTTTTTTGTCGATCAACAAAAATTAAAAAGATCAAGGGCCTTTGGATGCTTTTTTCTCTACAAAGAATAATACCTGACTGTATAGCCTTTCTGCATAAAGCTGAAATTTTGTGACAGCATATGATAGGATTTTCCTCCTTTCAGACATCCTCAACTTGTTACAATTAGTGAAAATGAACTCGAAAATGTTTCCTGCGGCTCCTTGTTCATCCATACGTATGGAGCTCAGATTAAGGCAGCCGTGGGCATCCAATCTTGTCAGGTTTGGGGGAAGTTCAGGTAATGACTGAAGACGAATGCAATTTCTCACACCAAGATATTGCAACTCCAAAAGCCCTTTGAGGCTTGAAGTTATTTCTATAAATGGATTTCCACTTAGATCCAAAGCTTCTAGTGACGATAAACAGCCAATGAAATGAGGCACAACAGATAAACCACAATTATTGACATACAGCTTACGTAGATATTGTATCTGCAATCCTTCTTTAGGAGAACATCTCATGACATAAAGGCAAAGATATCTACAGTTTTTCAACTCCAAACTTGATAGCACCTTCAACTTTTGAATTGGTGAAGGCAGCTCTTTTATAGCTGTTCCATCTAGATAAAGATATCTCAAAGAATTCATATCCTCCAAAATTTCTGGGAAATGGTCAAATATACAGCAGCCCGAGAGATTAAGCTTTTGCAGATGTTTCAACTTACAAATACTGCTTGGAAGAGTACGTAATCTGGTGCAGTTTTGCAGATTCAGTTCAACAAGTTCAAAGGATTGCTGTATCGACGAGGGAATTTCTTCTATTGCAGTGCCATCTAAACACAACTTCTTGACTTGTATTGAAACCTCCGGAAACTTTGTGATGCTAGAGCAGCCAGAGAGAACCAATTGCTCTAGAGATGCCAAACTAGAAATATCACTGGGAAGATTCTCCAGTCTTTTGCAGTTCATGAGATCCAGACATAACAGCTTGGAGAGAAGACCAATTGAAGAAGGAATCTCTACAATTGTAGTCCCACTTAAGTACAAGTATTTCACTTCCCCACAAATCTTGGGAAACGTGGTAATATTTGAGCAACCAGAAAGATCAATGATCACAAGAGCTTTTAAAAAATGCATACTTTCTGGAAGATTATGGAGCTGTTTGCAGTCCTTCAAATTCAATGTAATAAGTCCACGGACCTTCCCAATTGACTCTGGAAGTTCTTCTATAGCTATCTTGTTTAAATTTAAATAAGTCAAGTTTTCAGAAAACTCAGGAAACCTATTAAGATATGAGCAGCCAGAAAGATTAAGCGTTTTGAGAGATCTCAATTTTACGCCACTGGGAAGGCTTAACAGGCTTGTGCAGCATCTCATGTCCAAATCAACAAGTTGATCTAGAAACTTAATTGATGAATCAACTTTTTCCAAGCTAGCACAATGCGCAAAATTCAAGCTCTCGAGATTCTTTGCCAGCGTGAGGTCTGGAAGTGCAAGTAAGTTCTTACAATTACTGAGATTCATCTCTTTCAAACTCACAAGATGCTACAAAAACAATAAACTGCCTTCAGTAAATTACCTACACTAAACGCATTGAGGCCCAAACAAATGGGGAAAAGATATTACCTGCATTCCTGACCAAAGTTGTTTTACGTTGCTGTATGTCAGGTTAAGTTCAACTAGATTTTCTGCTTCAAACTTTGGAGGCATGGAGCTTAGTGGGTATTCTTCCCAGTGAAGATAGATCAATTTATCTGATAGAAAGTCTAGGCCATCAGGAAGATACAATTTACAGCTGTTTCCAAATCCAGCACCGTAGATTTTCAGCAATCTGAGATTATGCATGTTGGCAAAGGCTTTTGAGCTCAAATTCACTTTTGGGATTTTCGATGTATCTAAAAATATCCCTTCAACCTTTTCAGATCCCTAAAAATCAAAGTAACAAAAATATCAAGCTTAAATTCTACATGCAATTAAAATTTCCAAAAATTATTTCAATTGTACTTTGATGAGGGAAAGTTTATATATATATATATATATATATATATATATATATATATATATATATATATATATATATATATATGGTCTAACCAGATTTTTAGTCAATACTTGGTAGACATCGGCATGACTCCACAATCTACTGCGCTTACCCAGCTCTTTAATTGATTCTTGGCGAACGATTTCATGAGCCATTTCTTGCAATAAATCATGCACATCTAACTTGTTTCCAAGGATAGTAATAAGGCATTTATCAACAAGAACACTAATTCCAATTCTGGCCGAGAAACCACAACCATCCATTATTCTCTGTACAAAATCAACTTGCTGCCCCGTAAAAAAACATGCAATATCAAGAAACATACATTGCTCTTCTTCATCCAGTGTGTCAAAACTTGCCCGCAGCATGCTGAAAATTTCAGGCTGAGGAATTCTACCAAGTTTGTGTAGTGCACTTTCCCATTCTTGTTTCCCTCTGCCAAATAAAAAAGATCCCAAAACTTTGAGTGCCAAGGGATTTCCCTGAGCATAATTCACCGCCCTTTCAGATAGCTCCATATATTCTGCTGGAGGATGGTTTTTCTTAAGAGCATTCAAACTGAATAGTTGAAGAGCATCATCATCATTTAATCCTCGAACTTCATATAGTTCATCAACTCTATTCTTCAGAACTTGCTTATCTCTAGATGTCAATATAATTCTGGTACCCAAGCCAAAATTTTGTGTTCCGATCAGTTCATCTATTTGGCTAACAGAATCAATGCCATCCAAAACAAGCAATGTCTTCTTGTGTTGGAGCATGCCATCCGCAACTTGACAAAGCTTTTCCCTTAGACCAAGTAGCCCACCACGTACTGATTCTTCCTTGATATTTTTAAGAAAGCAATAACATTCAAATTGACAAGAGAGAGTGTTAAATATAACTTCGGCAATAGTTGTTTTTCCTATGCCACCCATGCCCCAAATCCCTAGAATACAAACTTCTGACACCCCAATGTGTAATAACTTTGTAGTTTGTTCAATGTGCGAGTCTATTCCAATCAAGCCCTTCAAATCTCTGAAGTATGGACGGTTCAATTTCTTCCAAATATCTTCCACATTTTTCTCACAAGTTCAGCCTCATACCTATTGAAAAGGGAAAAAAAAGACTGAGATAAAACATATGGTAAGAGAAACAAATTAAGAAAATAAAGGAGTAAATTTCCACAGTAACATCTTCTTTCAAATATGTCGAACACACAAGAAACTTGATAAAAAGAACTGCATCGATAGTTTTTCTCTGGTAATAGAAGTTTATAACCTTACAATGCTGCAATAGACAGAGCAAAAACACTCAATAAAGCCAAATAACAAAATTCTTGATTGTCCTTTCTTTCTCACCCAACACCAATACACACACACACACACATATATTTGTGTGTGTGTGTACTAACTAAAGCTAGAGTCTCTTGTAACAACTTCCCATAGGCCCCAAACCACCACTCTCCTAATTTGCAAATTATCCTTTATTACCATTATTACATTCTCTATCACATGTCATTTCCATGACTAGAGGCATTAACTATATCATGACTTTAGAAAAGAATATTCTGCACCATTTTTTCCAATTCAATCGAGATACTCAACAAAACCTAAGCAATTAGTCCTAAAGTGTTAAGTGATTTGAAAGTTCATGTCATGTGGATACCAAATGACAGACATTCCAATTAACGAAACCAAATAATAAATTTATGATGATGATAATAAACATAATAATAATAAAAGAAAAGAAAAATAAAGTGAACAAAAGATGTGAATTAAAAAAAGAAAGAGGGAGAATTTTTCTTTTTTCCTTCTATTTGCTTTTTCTTCTTTCTTCCATCCCTTTCTGCTTTTTGGTAAGCCAAATACCAAAGTAACTTGATCAGTACCTAATTGCCTCAAGTATGAAGTAAAGTAGCATAATTTAGCAATCAAACGGCATTGGTCAACAGGAGTCAGGGATTCCTATCAGTTTAGAATTAGTTTGATGGATAAGTATCAATGTTTAGTGAAAATTGGTGTGGAAACTTTATCTATGTTTTGATCTAGCATTCTAGCAAGATAAAGAATGTTCTAATATGGACCATGGTGCCATCAACCATACACCTTCATCTTTAATAGCAGAAGTTCAGACAAATGATATAGTGTGCTATCTAGGACCATTCCTAGTGAAAAGCTATATGGATTAAATATAAATTGTCTCAAATGTCGGGTTAACTACCCACAGATGGAAAACAATATACCTGATATCCTTGGAGGCATATCCAGAAACGCCTGCAACAGTCCTCAGGACAGATCTCCATCTTGGTAACTTTTCCAATTGGTCCTTAAAATTCATCTGAAGCTGAAGAAGTGCATCTGCAAAAAGCCCACTTTGTTCTTCCACCTCAAATGGATTTACATTGTAGAAAACTGGTAAAATTGTCTGTCCATGAATTTCCTTGCATTCAAGAATCTTAACCAATTCATCCAAACACCATGGAGAGGATGCATAGTTCTTGGAGAAAATGATAACAGAAATCAAAGAGTCTTCAATAACTCTCAAAAGGGAAGGAGTTATCCCTTCCCCTCTTTCAAGGTCATTATCAATGAAGGTCTTTATTTTTTTACAACACAAAGCATCATAGAGATGACTGGTAAAATTATAACGGGTGTCTTCCCCTCTAAAGCTAAGAAACACATCATACTTCCTTTTACGTGAAGCAGCAGAAGAAGAAGATGCCATCATGGATACTTATACGATGAGAAGAGCAATCACACTACCAGAGATCACCTTTAAAAAAAAAAAAATACAATTAAATGTTAGGTGAAATTTCTATCGGAAATGAAGACTAGAAATTAAGGACCAATGAACTGACAGTTGAAGCAAGAGATACGTCGCAGATCTTTTGTTCTGATATGCAAAAAGAAGAAGAAGAGTGCAAAGACTAAAGAGTGAAGACTCTGGTTCAGTCAATGCTCAGCTTTCCTAGAAATAATCTTGCATTCAACTTTTTCTTTCTTTCTTCCAAGTTGGCTACTACTTAGTAGGGTCAATCTGCATTAAAATGAACTTTGGTCCTTTGGATCAAATCACTGTTGACATTCAGTCCATTAAAAAAAATTAAAAAATTAAAACCTCTCTACATAAGTTTACTTGACATACTTATGGACCAGTTTGATCCAAAATGTCAAGTTCAAAGACAATCTGTTATCCTAAAGTTTGTTTTAGGATAAATTGACTCTCTGAGGCAACTTAAGGAGCGAAATTAACCCTTCATCCGTAACATCAGTAGAATAAAAAATACGAACCTATTCTCAAATTAACCAAACAAAACAGAGAGGTTTATCAATTCATGAGAGATGACTTCCGCACACATTTAGTTTCACTTCACAGTACTTATATAGACAAAAGTTACAAGTGCATATTCAACAGTAGAACTAATGCACACCAAACGTCTCCAGCTCAATACATGCTGCTCCATTCTTTTATTTTTGTTAACATTAATGGTTGCAGTCTGGCAGATTACATAGCAAAATATCTTACCCATGTCACAACACATGTGTCATGTACAGCCTTAATCACCTTCATCTTTCAATTCCAGGCCATAAGGTGGAGGCAGGTCTTCAATATCAGAGCATCCAGCTTCAGGATTTGCTACAGATATGCTAAATGGATATATCTTTTGAAGATCTTGTCCTGTACTATGCAAATCCCACATTTCTTAAATTCGTCTCAGCTGGGTTGGTCTGCTTTCTTCAGATGGATAATCTAGCCTCTGGTTGACGACGAAGAACATGCTAAGACGATCAAAACTAAGTGCTGAATCCCCATGAACTGGAAATACATTGAACCAAGTCTGAAACTCTCCATTCTAACTGCTGACCTCAAGCCACCAGTCCGGCTGAGAATTAGGTCTCCTCTTCACAACTGCACATACAGCGAAACCTGCAATATTCCGCAAATTTTTATCGGGAGAGAGCTGTATTCTCAGAAAAGGTCCATCTGTATTCTGATGGTTGAACCAATTTGGAATTGCACTTCCAGGAGAGCAGGTATAAACTTCAGGAAATCTAGTCACCGGATTCATGCATTCCTGTGCCATAAGAAAAGTATTTTAGTTTGTGAAAAGTTAAGGAGAAACAAAAGGATAAATGTTCTGGTGTTATACAGACCTGCTTACAGAATTTTGTGCAATGGTTCCAAAATTGGCAGTTGTTATAGTGTTTCATTGGGCACTGAATCAGTGCTACCCACAACAGGTAACTTCCAAGCCATGTATGTAGATATCATATCTACTTCGTCCTGATAGTCATTCAGCTTGGAGCAATTTGAAAAACCTATATAAAAACTACTTCTTTTGCCACGTAATCTGAGCTTGTCAGATAACATTGGGAGAGTCTGCAGTGAAGTGCAGTTTTCCATTGTCAGATATTTAACACTTGATGGGAGAGGTGGCAAGGACTGAAGACTTTTGCAATTCCCAAACTCCAAATATTTAAGTTTCGCAAGTGGAAGACTTTCCAAAGAAATGCACCCTTTCACATTTAGGCTTTTAATATTTGAAGGAAGATCAGGCAATGGTTGGAGCCTCTTGCAATTAGTAGCCTCAAGAGATATTAATCAGGAAAGAGAAACATCGCAGATCTTTTGCTCTGATATGATGATTTGATTTGGATGTTAGGGAGAGCATTAAGTGGGTAAAGAGTAATGGGTTTGGGTCAGCTTGCCTTGAAATTATCGTCTACTTGATTGACTTTTTCTTTCTGTGTTTTCCTTTTTCTTTGAAATACATTACCCCTGTTTTTTGTTCCATTCTTCAAGCAAAGCTCATACAACTTTGTACTTTTATTCTCTCTTCTAAAACTTCCATTCTCATTATATATGTAATTCTTTAGCATTGGTATTATGACACACATGAGCAATCTAAGCTTCATCTTGAATAGGGTTTTGGCACTCAAGCCATGTATGTAGATATCATATATACTTCGTCCTGATTGTCATTCAGCTTGGAGCAATTTTAAAAACCTATATAAAAACTACGTGTCATGCCAAATAAAATTGAGAAAGTCTGCAATGAAGAGCAGTTTTATGCAAAGAGGTGGTGATTAGGACTGAAGACTTCTCCAATTCCCAAACTCCATATCTCAATTATGAGAGAGGAAATTAAAAGATTAAAAAAAGCTCCTAAAATTGATGCACCATTTCACATTCAAACCTTCAATATTTAAAGTTCAAGCAAACCATTGTAGCCTCTTCCAATGAAGAATCAAATTCACAATCATTTTTCTGTAACAAAACAATACTTTACATAGTCCATCTACTTTACTTTAATACATGCATGCTCAAACCTACAATCCTGAACCGAATGGAGAGACCACCTGAATCTTAGCCATGGCAACAGGGGTTTCCGTCGAGGCAACCAACCCATGCGCCTCAGCCACAAAGCAAGTCAAGTATGTCTCTTAAACAAGTTGTTACTGTTTTAGCTAATAGCTTGCAACGACATCAACAAGAAACCAAGTCTAGTATTTTGAATTTGGAGAACCAAAAGGCACAGCTGTGGGAAAGATGGAGAATCAATCGAGGTGAAGATTACTTGCGTGAAGAGACATTCGTTTATTTTAAAAGATTCCTGTTCTTTTTTTGTTTCAAATTTGATGAATGAAAATCATTGAAAAAATGGAAAAATGTCATGTTGGGTATCTATTTTTAATCAAATTTATCAATTGAAGATTTGTATATTTATTAACATTTCAAAATTGTACTTTTTATATCTATTGTATAAATGTAGATCACAATTAAAGAGTGTTGCACAATGTCCTTTGAAACATGATTGTTGAGTTTGTACTTTAGCTTGCAATTAGTACGTTTTAACGACTACTTCTGACACCCCTTCCCGGTCTCCAATTACTCACCATTATTTGAGAGTTTGAGAGTTTCAAATATAAAAATAATCATAAAAATAAAAATAATCATAATCATAATTAAAAAATAATAATAGAAAGTTCTGGGAATGAAAATTATATTCATAGTAAGGATATAATCAAAAGGAATTAAAAATTATGTGGAGGAATTTAGAAATTTGAAAAAATATATTACTTTTAAGGATAAAATTGTAAGTTTAGAAGAAAGATATTTTTATAAAATATATATATAACGAAAAGAAAGAAAGAATTGCAGAAACAAGATGGGGGGCGAAGCTCTGGACGAAGGTTTTGTATTTATATGTATACAGAAGAAATTTGATAATTTGATATTCTGTCGTCCGATTATGATGATTTTTCAGGTACGTATTTAGAACTAAATGAATTTCAATATGTACGGTTAAGATTTTATTTTGAGATCAACATGATAGTGTATTTGGAAATGAAATTTTAGAATATTTTTGTAAATTAATTTTAAATATGAAATGATATGAGAATAAAATTAGTATTTTTGAATACTTAGTAGTGCTGTAAATCTAGTGGTGTTTTCTGTTCGAATTATGGGTCGTATTCCGGTGACCGAAATATTTTCCGGCGAGTTTCTATTGGTTTATATTTTTGTATTTGATCAATGAATTAAGTGAAACAATATTAATTCTTAAAGTTTTTGATGATTTTGAGTAGATTATTTTATATGAATTATTGAAGTATTTGGAGTTAAATTAATTATATTATTTGTTGGAAAATTAGTTTAAGTGATCCATATTATATTTTGGAGATTACTGGAATATTTTTGTGTGGTTAATTATAATATTATATTATTGGTTTGTTTGATGGTTTAGATTTAATGGGTAGATATGTATAGGGATGAATTTGGGATAATTTGGTTGAATTGGATAATATTTGAAGAGTTTATTATGATTAATTGATAATTAATAGTTATCAAAATGTATGGTGTATTTCATGGAAGTATGAAACTTTGCGTTATGGATGGAAGATTATTTTACATGTGAATATCATTGATGCATTCAAATGAATTATGTTATGTAATTGATAATTTTTGGAAATGATATTCTCAGATGGAGTATTTAATATTTGTGTTTAATAGGATGTTGATTTGATATTTTATTCTTCCCGGTTAAATGGAATAATTATCAACGATGTGAAAATTACTAGAAATGCATTTAGAGGAATATATTATGTTTTAGGTGATTTTTTGGTGAATAGTGATATACCGTATTTATAAACAGTGACGTATACATGAATAGTGACTGTATATGCGAATAGTGATAAATAAGTATATCATGTAGAATAAGTTACATTAAAATGATAAATAAGTTACTTTAAGATTTGGAGAATTACATGGTTTCGATTTCCAAATTGGAATTATTGAAATACGTAGGAAGCTTGATATTAAGTTAATATCAAGTGTAAGCCAAATAAGTATATTGTATTAGATATATTATATATAAATTTTACTGATGCATTAATATAAGAAGATTCTATATTAGAACTTAAAGATTGACGTCAACGAGAATTTTATTTGGATATTAAGAACATCGTTCGAGATTAGAAATTAATGAGCCATGAACTGTCTTGAAGAATGAAAGAAACGTCGCAGACCATTTTTTCTGAATGTGAATCGATTTTGATGTTTGGGTTACAGCAAAGAGTAAAGACATTGGCAAAGACAACGTTCAGCTTGCCTAGGAATTGCACTCTCTCTCTCTGTTTTTTTTCCGTCCGAATTTTGCAAACTTTAAATATTAGATTGGTAATTTAAATTGACATTTTGGATCAAATTTGTAACGAGTTTTAATTTCTTACATATTATTAAATTATTATTATTAATAATAAAAATAATAATAATTTAATAATATTATTAAATTTTTAATATTATTAACTCTTTTAATCTCGTTACATATTATGTCGTCACATTACAACTTCATTCCGTTATTTTTTTTTTTTATAGAACTTCTTTTTAAACTAAAAACATGTTTACCAAATAATAATAATAATAATATTTACTACAACTTATTAGACAAATTTGGTTTTTTCATCTCTCATTTAAATAATTTAAACTTTTTTTCCGTCTCTTCTCTTGTTAGAGAGTGAACCATTTAGTTCACAGACCGAGTGAGAAAAGGAAAACTAACATTATCAATACCACGTGCTACTTCAACAGCAAACATGATGAAAAGTTAAGAGCTTTATAAACCAGTGGTAGCTTAAAAAAAAAGAGAAAGAATGTGAACAAAACTTCCACACATTTAGTTTCATTTCACAATACTTAACATAGACAAAAGTTACAAGTAAGTATTCAACAGTAGAAATAATGCACACCAAACTTCTCCAGCTCAATACATGCTTCTCCATTCTTTTATTTTTGTAACATTAATGGTAGCAGTCTAGCAGATTACATAGCAAAATATCTTACCCATGTCATAACACGTGTGTCGTGCACAGCCTTAATCACCTTCATCTTTCAATTCCATGGGACAAAGTGGAGGCAGGTCTTCAATAGCAATAGCAGAGCAGCAGCTTCAGGATTTGCTACAGATATTCTGAATGGATGCCTCTTTTGATGATCCTCCTCCAGCGCCTGTGGAGCCCACTGGGTATATGATGAATAAATCAGGCCCAAAAAGCACTTTACTCCAAGAAAATTATACAAACTTCCAACTTTTTTTTTTTCTTTTTTTACCCCTAATGTGTTTATTTTCATTTCTAAATTTTTTGTTATTATAATTTTATATACCTTTACTTTTAGTTATTATTTAATACATAATATACCTTTTTTTGTCTTTTCGAAATGAAATCTATATTTATATATTTTTTCCACTTTTTAATGGTATAAATATGATATCTTATGATACTTTAATGATACTATATTTGTTATTTATACTTTATATTATTTTATACCTACATAATACCATATATTTATATTTTTATAAAACTGTTTTTGTACTTTATACCATGTTTATACTTTCCTAATACAATATTTGTACCTTCATAGGATTGTTTTTATTGTCTACAACATATTTTTATAAATGTCATATTATTTTTTCATTGCTGACACAATATATAAATAAATTGTTTAATTTTTCTAATAACTTATTACTGATGAGAAAAAAAAAATATTAAACTTGGTAATAAATAAAATAATTTTAAAGTAGTGAGATTTTAAAGAGTATTAACTACATATTAAGTGTTGAATGGAACATACTAAGAAAAGAATTTTATTGTGCTTCAGTTTGTATAAACTAAGGTGAAACATAATAAACTAATTAACGAATTTCACTTTTCTGAAATTGTAGATTCACAAATTAAAATTCAAAGTTCTATTTTTCAAGAAAATGCCATACAGTTTTATATAATTTTATGTCAACGGATTAAGCAAAAATTGCATTGAAACTCAAAATAAGAATTTGTAGTAACAAAAAAAAAAAAATGAAGACCTCCCAAAATGTGTAAAATCTAGAGTTTGAAAGTGAATTGTTAGCACAAATATTAATATTTATGGAAGTAATTTACGATAATTAGACACAAAATGATCATAATTTATGGGAGAATAATCACAAAAGTTAAAGCGATTCGTGCAATACTCAATCAAAAGTGTACGTGAAATCTCATGTTCAACCGGGCTCATTCGGTAATGGGGTCGATTTGGAAGAACTGCTCCAGGCTCCAAGTCAATCTGATGTTGAATATCTCGCAAAGGTGGCAAACCATCAGGTAAATCTTCAGGAAACAGATCTGCAAACTCCTACAACAGGGGCTGTACTGCCTCAGGAACCTGATGTTCCTCTGCCACTGTTTTTCCCACCAAGGCAAAAACAACATCCGAATCCTGCAACTCTTCATCAAACTGTGCCAACGTCAATAAACTTCCAGCCTCCTTACTGGTCTCTTTCCGAGGAACCAGCACGATCTTCACCCCCTCAAACACGAAACTGTAGGTGTTCTTCTTCCCATCATGGTGAACTTCTCTATCATACTGCCATGGACGTCCCAACAACAAGTGACACGCGTCCATCTCCACAACACCACACCAGACTTCATCCTTATACTTACTGCCCATTGAAAAAGGAACCAACACCCTTTGCGAAACTGTCAACTCACCTCCTTGTTTCAGCCAAGACAGTTTATAAGGTTTAGGGTGTTTTTCAGTCGGAAGCCCTAACTTCTTCACAGCTTCAGCAGCCATTATATTTTCACAACATCCAGAATCAATGATAAATTTACACACCTTACCTTTGATGGTGCAAGTAAACTGGAAAATGTTTTGCCTCAGCCAGTTTTCCTCTACGACTCGAGGGGCCAAACACGACCTCCTCACCACCAGTGCAGGGCCTATATCTCCCCCCACAATCTCTTTTTCGAATTCCTCTTCTTCAAAAATTGGCTCGCCTTCATCTTCATCATCATGACCCTCTTCATCAGCCACATCAGCAAACATGGCTCGTTTTCCTGCTTTCTTACATTCAGACTGGCGGTGTCCAATCTCGCCACATGCAAAACACTTCATACCACTACTCTGTCCTACCCTCCTGTTGTTATTGTTGGCCGTTACAGGTGTGGGATTCGGTATAACTGCTGTTGTTGACCCTGAAGGTCGGGGTACTGCCGCTGAGGTACGGGGTAATCCACTACTGCCGAAACCCGTAGGGCGCGTCCTCCTCTCCATCCGCATTGCCCTTTGATGCGCCTCCGAAACAGTCAGGGGATCAAAATCATTGACTGATTCCCGGAGCTGCTCCCTTAGGCCTCCAATATATCGCGACACCAACTGTTCCTCCGTTTCTTGAATATCATTCCGGGCTATTAACTGGTAGAAATCGGTGGTATACTCCTCGACTGATCGACTCCCTTGTCTCAGGTTTTGCAACCGTTGATACATCAATCGCTGGTAATTATAGGGTAAGAAATTTGACCTCATATGTTTCTTCAACTTCTCCCACGTTGTAACTGTTGGGGAATTAATCGCACAAAAACAATACGCAGCGGAAATAAAAGGATTAATCCCCGCCAAGGATCCATGTATATTGCATTGAATTGGAAGGAAGGGTTAAAGAATTACCTCTTAATTCTTATAGGATTGGATCAAAAGAACCAAAGTAGCTTCCCTCTACAGTTGATCCACACGGAGCAATTGATCCACCGCGTGCTAGCGCCGGGATTGAAGAACAATTCTTCGAACGAGACAGAGAAGGCGAAAAATCAGATTTTTCCTTGGAGTTTTTGAGAATTGCGGCTGCCACTATTCCCCTTTGTTGTGGCTGCCGAAAAACTCTTATTGTGTGGCTGGAAAAAAAATTTTTCTTCTTTTAGGTTTAGGTTATATTTCCATTTATATAACCATTAACTTAATTATAATTATAACCTAATACACCTATTAGTTATAATTATAAATTAACCCACACAACTTAATATTAATTCTCAATTAATATTAAATCAAACCAATTCTCCATAATACACATATGTATATACAATATTATAATTAATTATATCTCTATATAATTTAATTATAATATGTGGCATACCTTATGCAATATTAATCATATTAATATTCACATATACATATATATATAAATATATATCACTATATATATTTATTCTCTTTCTCATTCATAAATTATTATCCAATAATAATTTATACCCGAAAAGATGAACTTCATTTTGCTCTTTGTGTGTGACCCCATAGGTTCATATTAATTGGCAATAAGGAAATTACCATAATGTCCTTATAGGTCACAAGCGGACTCTAGCAAGCCATTACGACTACCCAATTAACATGATTGGAATGATCCAATACCTATTTATAGAATGTCATATTCCCTTTTGTCTCTTTGATATCATGATTAATCATAAGACATGGTACACTTGTCAATCTTATATAATTAATCATATGCTTTCTCGATATCAAAGTAAACTGTTCAGACAAATCAATTGATACTCTTATCAATTATTTGAGCACGACCATGCATTTAACAGTCTTACTTATCGAGGGGCCCAGTGATATCGCTCTCTTGTTAGAGAGGGACAAAATCCCATATCTGTCACTCACATCCCTAAGCATGAGTCATATTGCACCCAACCACAGCCTTTATAACTACTCTGTTACAAGCAGCGTTTGACTGCGTCAAAGCACAACATGAATTCATCCCGGAATCCATGGTGACCTCAGGTCAAAGGAATCAGCTGATGACACTACTATAATCAAGATCAGTTGTGACACGTGACCATGAACTTGATCTTATAGTGGGTCTCCAGCAACATGTTCTCTAACACATTGCCCGTGAGTATAATCTGTATCTCTATACACTATATTCATCTTATGAATATCCATTATCACTCACACTAGTCTTAGTTTGTTATTATTCCCATAATAACAATCAACTAGGGAAATTTAGAATTACACAATTAATTCATGGATACATTATCATAAATACTAACATACAAATATATATGATAAAATAAGTCTTTATTAATGACTTAAGAAGATTGTTTACATAATCCAACATTGGCTTAGGGCACAATCTCTAACAATCTCCCACTTGCCCTAAGTCCAATCTTCAAATGTATCTAATACCCATGGACCTAGCATGACCATCATGTACAGCTTGTGAAAGAGCTTTTGTTAGTGGATCGGCAACATTGTCTTCAGACGCAACTTTGCATATCTTCACATCTCCTCTTGAGATGACTTCTCTTATGTAGTGAAAACGCCGAAGTATATGTTTGGATTTCTGTGACACACTAGGTTCCTTAGCAAGTGATATTGCCCCATTGTTGTCACACAAGAGGCTCACAAGATTCACTATGCTAGGAACGACACCAAGTTCTTCGATGAACTTCTTGATCCAAACAGCCTCTTGGGCTGCATCTGATGCAGCAATATACTCGGCTTCTGTTGTAGATGCAGCTATCGTGCTTTGCTTAGAACTCTTCCAACTTATCGCACCTCCATTCAGAATGAACACATACCCAGACTGTGACTGCATCTGATCTTGATCAGTTTGGAAACTTGCATCCGTGTAACCATTTACAACAAGATCTTCGTCCGAGCCTCCATATATCAAGAATGTATCTTTAGTTCTTCTCAAGTACTTAAGAATACTCTTGACAGCAGTCCAGTGACTATCACCTGGATCAGACTGATATCTACTTGTCATGCTCAAAGCAAAAGAGACATCTGGCCGAGTACATACCATGGCATACATGATAGATCCTATAGCTGACGCATAAGGAATCTTATCCATGCGTTGACGTTCTTCAACTGTCACAGGACATTGCTTACGACTAAGCTTTATCCCTTGCCCAATAGGAACATTTCCTTTCTTTGATTGATCCATACTGAACCTTTTCAGTATTTTGTCAATGTATGTACTCTGGCTCAAACCTATCAATCTCTTAGATCTATCTCTATGGATCTTTATTCCAAGAATGTAGGCTGCCTCACCCAAGTCTTTCATAGAAAAACACTTTCCTAGCCAAGATTTTACTTCTTGCAAGGTAGGAATGTGATTACCTATTAACAATATGTCATCGACATATAGAACTAGGAAAACTATATTACTCCCACTGAACTTCTTGTACACACAAGGCTCATCTTCGTTTTTGATGAAGCCAAACTTTTTGACTGATTCATCAAAACAATGATTCCAACTTCTTGATGCTTGCTTCAAACCATAAATGGCCTTTTGAAGCTTGCATACTTTATCAGGATTCTTTGGATCGACAAAACCTTCAGGCTGTGTCATGTACACATCCTCAACAAGGTTTCCATTTAGGAAAGCTGTTTTGACATCCATTTGCCATATTTCATAGTCATAATATGCTGCTATGGCAACAAGAATTCTGATGGACTTGATCATAGCTACTGGCGAAAAGGTTTCGTCATAGTCTATACCATGAACTTGTCGGTAACCCTTTGCCACTAACCTTGCTTTATAAGTCTGAATATTCCCATCCATGTCCGTTTTCAACTTGAAAACCCATTTGTGCCCTATTACTTTAGCACCCTTTGGGAGATCAACCAAAGTCCATACTTTGTTGTCGTCCATGGATTGAATTTCTGACTTCATAGCATCAAGCCATTTTTCAGATTCTGAATTAGAGACAGCTTCCATGTACGTGGAAGGTTCATTCTCTTCTAACAGAATCAGATCATTTTCGTTCGTGACGAGAAATCCATATCTCTCGGGCTCATGACGAACTCTACTTGATCTACGTTGGACTTGTGTTATCGGTTCTGACTCAACAACTTCTTGTGAATCAGATTGTTCCATTTGAAACTCACTTTCAATTTGGTTATCCATATTTTCTTGTAGGTGTACTTTACTCCCACTGATTCCTTTGGAAATAAACTCTTTTTCCAGGAATGTACCATTCCTAGCAACAAACAAACACTTTGTTTTCACTAGGATTGTAAAAGAAATAACCTTTAGTTTCTTTTGGATAACCAACAAAATTGCACTTCACAGATTTTGGTGCTAACTTATCTGAAATCAAGTATTTCACATAAGCTTCGCAACCCCAAATCTTGAGAAAAGACAAATTTGGTCTCTTACCAACCCATATCTCATATGGTGTCTTTTCAACTGCTTTTGATGGAACTCGGTTCAGTGTGAATGCCGCTGTTTCAAGTGCATATCCCCAAAAGGATAGAGGAAGATTTGTTTGACTCATCATCGACCGAACCATATCCAATAAAGTACGGTTCCTCCTCTCAGACACACCATTCCACTGTGGTGTACCAGGAGGAGTTAGTTGTGAGAGAATCCCACACTTTCTAAGATGATCGTCAAAGTCTTGGCTCAAATATTCACCACCTCGATCAGATCTAAGTGCTTTAATTGTCTTGCCAAGTTGGTTTTGTACTTCATTTTGGAAGGCTTTGAACATTTCAAAGGATTCCGACTTATGCTTCATTAGATATAGATAACCATATCTACTAAAATCATCAGTGAACGTAATGAAGTATTGAAAACCACCTCTAGCAGTTGTGCTCATAGGCCCACATACATCTGTATGTATGAGTTCTAATAAGTCACTAGCCCTTTCACTGTGACCAGTAAAGGGACTCTTGGTCATCTTACCCATTAAACAAGACTCGCAAGTGTCATATGTTTCAAAAACATCTAGACCCAAAATTCCATCTTTATGGAGTTTTGAAATGCGTTTCTCATTAATGTGTCCTAGACGACAGTGCCAGAGATAAGTAGGATTCACAACATTTGTTCTTATCCTTTTGGTATTTATGTTATATACATGCTCATTATAACCTTCACTAAGGTTCAACAAATAAAGACCATCATGTAAATCCGCATTTGCATAAAACAAGTCTTTATTGAAAAGCAATAAGTGATTATTCTCAATAACACATTTAAATCCTTCCTTGTCCAAACATGAAATAGAAATGATGTTCCTAGACAAATTAGGAACAAAATAACAATTATTCAAAGAAAGAACAAGTCCACTTGGCAACTTGAGCTCGTAGCGACCGACTTTATAAGCAGCAACTTTAGCTCCATTCGCCACATGGAATTCTACCTCGCCCTTCTTGAGCTTTCTACTTCCTTTAAGCCCCTGCACATTCATACAAATGTGAGAACCACAACCGGTATCTAATACCCATGAAGTAGAAACAGAAGTAGAATGAAATATTTCAATAACATAAATACCTTGATTAGCGGTCTCACCGCCTCTCTTCTTCCTCAAGTCCTCCAAATAAAGCTTGCAATTTCTGCGCCAATGACCAGGCTGATTGCAGAAATGGCATGTGCCTTCCTTTGGAGGCTTTGCCTTGGTAACAGCTTTGGGCTTCTTTGCATCCTTCCCAAACTCTTTGGGTTTGTTTGCTTTACCCTTCTTCTTCTGGATCCTACCCTTTTGCACCATATGGATCCCTTTGGAGCTTGGCTTCTCTTTTATCGTTACTTCAGCGTTTTTAAGCATCCCATACAGTTCGCTGACCGTTTTGTCCATATCATTCATGTGATAGTTCATGACAAAATGGGAGTAACTCTCGGGAAGAGAATTAAGGATCAAATCCGTTGCCAACTCAGGTCTGAGTGGCGAACCAAGCCTCTCCAACTGATCAATGTACCCTTTCATCTTCAGAACATGGGCACTAACCGAACTCCCTTCGGTCATCTTGCACCCAACCAAAGATCTCAAGGTCTCATACCTTTCCCTTCTCGCTTGCTTTTGGAACATTTCCTTAAGCTCTTGAGACATCTCATATGCCTCAAATGTTTCCAGATCCTTCTGAAGTTCCGGAATCATTGATGCGAGCATCAGGCATTGTACATCAATCTGATCATTTTGATGCTTGTGAAAAGCATCCCTTTCAGCTCTTGAAGCTGTGGTGGGTGGAGGGTTAGCGGGCAAAGGCCCATCCAGAACATACAGCTTTCGCTCTTGCTTGAGAACAATTCTCAAGTTGCGATACCAATCTAGGTAATTGGTTCCGTTCAGTTTTTCCTTCTCAAGGATAGATCGAATAGAACCGGGATTGCTTGTGTTGGCCATTTATCTACAACAGAAAATATATGCAAAGTTAATTACATAAGAGAATTAAACTCCCACTAAAATTATAAAACCCTTTAAAATATTTAAGTGGGTAAAAGACCCAAAATCCATACTTAACCATAGCACTGCTTTGGCATGTCCCTATGATTAAATATAATTTCGGTAGACATCACCATGTCAATTACATCATTATGTAACTCTTTTAATTTATGAGATGCATGATATCATATATCATATTTAATTGTATGTTACTCATCTCATCTTTGCCTCGGGCTCAAACACCATTTTGATTAACCCTTTGTTAAACCAATTACAACACAATGAGAATCACCATTTCTCATATTATCGCTTCGCTAAGGTCACAACATGCGTACCCGCTTTGGCGTGGCTACCATGATGCGAACATAGTACTTGACTAGTGTTATACGTAATTGGGTGGCAAATATAAACTTCATAAGTTTATTTAGGGTTTATTAAATCCTGTGAGTTAATTGTATCATATACAATTTCATGGCATTAATATTAATCATACTTTTGTTAATATTAATTAGCATGGCATCTTATGGCATACAATTGTCTAGCATGCATATAGAATATCTAGCATGGCATCACATGGCATCTAAATAAAATAAAGCATGCATATGACTCGAACCGTGTTATGGTATGGTTTAAATCTACATTGATTTTCATAGGCCAATATGAAAATCAACAAGGTCATATCCTAGGTGGTAGCATCCATCACATGGTCATTGCACCGCCTCTTGGATCCGCCTCCACGTCTTTGCTTCTAAGCACCATCTCATGGATTTATATTTTACAAAAAATTGCAACCTATACAATTTTCTAGTAAAATAAATTTTACATATCATAAATTGCATCCTATACAATTTATCTAGTAAAATTAAAATTAAAATTTACATAAATACAAACGACTCGCAGGTCGTATTTATATAAAACCATAATAAATAAAATAAAGCATCCACGGGGTCCAAAACCATACCATAACACCATGCATAAAATTATCAACAATAATTTTATATCTAAAATATTTAGGGTTCAAAGTGGTAAAATACAATCACATTGTATTTAGAATTAATTAATATGGAAAAATTCGTAAATATGCAGAAACAATTTTCCACACTTAAAACGAAAAAGGGGTAAAACTGTCGGACAGTATGCTCGTCGGGCCGCACACTGCAGTATCCAATACTGCGCGCAGCCCGATGGGCTGCGCAGCCCATGCTGCATGAGCAGCATGAGAAGAATTTCTGGGCGTCATGCCCAGAAAAGAAAAAAAAACATATTTTTTTTTTTTTTTTTTTTTTATAATGAGTGTTGCAATTGCAATTGGTGTTGCAATTGCAACACCAATTGCAATTGCAATTTCAAAGCTGTTTCTGGGCGTCATGCCCAGAAAAGAAAAAAACGTTTTTTTTTTTTTTTTTTTTTTTTTAATTGAAACAATTTCAATTAAAAACCCATGAATCAAATTCATGACACCAACCCCTTAAACATTCCAAATCATTAACATAAAATCATTCACAATGATTAATCAACAAAATCAAATTTTATTTTGTTATTCACAATAACATAGAACCCTAAATAAAAAATACAAACTCCTAACAACAATTTTGATCCAATCAAAATCATACAAACCCTAACATGCAATTTTGATCCAATCAAAACATAAATCCAATTCAATCAAAATACAAGTGGCTCTGATACCACTGTTGGGGAATTAATCGCACAAAAACAATACGCAGCGGAAATAAAAGGATTAATCCCCGCCAAGGATCCATGTATATTGCATTGAATTGGAAGGAAGGGTTAAAGAATTACCTCTTAATTCTTATAGGATTGGATCAAAAGAACCAAAGTAGCTTCCCTCTACAGTTGATCCACACGGAGCAATTGATCCACCGCGTGCTAGCGCCGGGATTGAAGAACAATTCTTCGAACGAGACAGAGAAGGCGAAAAATCAGATTTTTCCTTGGAGTTTTTGAGAATTGCGGCTGCCACTATTCCCCTTTGTTGTGGCTGCCGAAAAACTCTTATTGTGTGGCTGGAAAAAAAATTTTTCTTCTTTTAGGTTTAGGTTATATTTCCATTTATATAACCATTAACTTAATTATAATTATAACCTAATACACCTATTAGTTATAATTATAAATTAACCCACACAACTTAATATTAATTCTCAATTAATATTAAATCAAACCAATTCTCCATAATACACATATGTATATACAATATTATAATTAATTATATCTCTATATAATTTAATTATAATATGTGGCATACCTTATGCAATATTAATCATATTAATATTCACATATACATATATATATAAATATATATCACTATATATATTTATTCTCTTTCTCATTCATAAATTATTATCCAATAATAATTTATACCCGAAAAGATGAACTTCATTTTGCTCTTTGTGTGTGACCCCATAGGTTCATATTAATTGGCAATAAGGAAATTACCATAATGTCCTTATAGGTCACAAGCGGACTCTAGCAAGCCATTACGACTACCCAATTAACATGATTGGAATGATCCAATACCTATTTATAGAATGTCATATTCCCTTTTGTCTCTTTGATATCATGATTAATCATAAGACATGGTACACTTGTCAATCTTATATAATTAATCATATGCTTTCTCGATATCAAAGTAAACTGTTCAGACAAATCAATTGATACTCTTATCAATTATTTGAGCACGGCCATGCATTTAACAGTCTTACTTATCGAGGGGCCCAGTGATATCGCTCTCTTGTTAGAGAGGGACAAAATCCCATATCTGTCACTCACATCCCTAAGCATGAGTCATATTGCACCCAACCACAGCCTTTATAACTACTCTGTTACAAGCAGCGTTTGACTGCGTCAAAGCACAACATGAATTCATCCCGGAATCCATGGTGACCTCAAGTCAAAGGAATCAGCTGATGACACTACTATAATCAAGATCAGTTGTGACACGTGACCATGAACTTGATCTTATAGTGGGTCTCCAGCAACATGTTCTCTAACACATTGCCCGTGAGTATAATCTGTATCTCTATACACTATATTCATCTTATGAATATCCATCATCACTCACACTAGTCTTAGTTTGTTATTATTCCCATAATAACAATCAACTAGGGAAATTTAGAATTACACAATTAATTCATGGATACATTATCATAAATACTAACATACAAATATATATGATAAAATAAGTCTTTATTAATGACTTAAGAAGATTGTTTACATAATCCAACATTGGCTTAGGGCACAATCTCTAACAGTAACCTTAGATTTCCCCATCCGTTGCCTGGTCAGCTTCAACTGTTGCCACCAAGCCATCGCTCTCCCCCGTAATCTGGTCGCAACCAGCGGGACTCTCCTGTTTTCAGGTACGCCCTTGAACTCTAAAACTTCCTCAACAGTCGCAAGCCAATCTAGGAATTCCTCCGGTTGAAGGGTACCCTGGAATTCTGGGATTTCAGTCCGCAATCCGCTCTCCCAACGTCGGTCTTCGCCTGCCACACGATGCCTAACAGGAGCCTCTTCGCCATCTGAATCCTCTTCCTCGTCCTCTTCGTCTCTACTGAACGGATTTTCCAGATTTGCTCGTCTCCTATGGGGCTGATTAACCCTAACTTGGGTCGCAATCAACTCTCCCATCCTCTCAGTCAAAAGATCGACAGCTGCTTGGATTTGCTGTCCGATCGCTTGATTGAGGCGTTGCTCAATCCGTCGTTCCAGGTCCTCCTCCCCTGCGATGTCACCGACTCGTCTCTCTCTTCCTCGAGGCATGATGACGCAAGGTTAGGCTCTGATACCAACTGATGCAGCAGATAAACAATCGAATTCCGTTGATCACGCACGATGCCGGAAGCGATTCTTCTAACCCTAGAATTTACCGAAAATTCAAAGAGATAGGAAAAAGGGAATAAAATTCGTATTCGTCAAAACTGAATAATTCATGTCTTACACACCTTTAAATAGTATCTAGCAGCTAGGTTTAAAATATGAGAAACAACAGAATAAAGAAAAAACTTTTACAACTTTGCAATTAGGTCCCTAAAAATAATAAAACACAAAATTGAAGGACTAAACAGCATTTTTTCGCCAAAACAGGGTGGGGCCAGTGGTGGGTTATGATCAGCAGCTCGATTTCCAAGAAAATACACTAATTTTAAGGCCAAATCGAACACTTGCAAAATTTCAAAATTTCACCGCTTCGTTAATTTTTTTCCGTTTTCGACTTTCTCCAAATATGTCAGCGCCAATTCCTCTATGCCATCAACCTTTATGTTCTCCCATAGATATTCAATGCAACTGCGCTGCAAGTGGAGCTCAACAAGTTTATTTGGTAGGAAAGCTGGAGGAAAATATTTGAATGGACATCCATACCAATTCAGATACACCAATTCATTAGAAAGATACATAATGTCCTGTGAGAACCGTAAATTTTGAAGTTTTAGCAATCTTAGCTTCTTCATCTGTGAGAAGGCTTTGGCACTCAAGTTTTTATCTTGTCGATCCACTGGCTCATTCTCATTCAGGACTATGCCTTCCGTTTGTTCTGTTCCCTGAAATAACAATTAACACAAAATTAGTGGAAAATAATCACAAAAATATTTTTAGAATAACCAATTACATAAATTTATGTCACTCTGTTACTTACAGTATCATTCATGATGACACGAAGAAAATCATCTTGAAGCCATATCCTGCTACGTTGTCCAGGCTCATTAGGTGATTCCTTGAGAACAATTTGTCGACCCATTTCTTGAAGCAAATCATGAATTTTCAAAACTCCATGTGAAACGGTTATGAGAGATTTTTCCTTGAGTTCTATAATTCCACATTCTGGGAACATTCTGCAACTATCCAATATAGTTATTACAAAATGCTCGTTATGTCCATTGAAAAAACATGCAATATCTAAGAACAATTTCTTTTGTATCTCGTCCAATCCATCAAAACTTATTTGAAGCTTACTGAGAATTTCTTCATTAGGAACTTCCTTCAACCTATCCAACACGCTCTTCCTGTCTCTTATTACAGATTTGCTATATAAAGAGGAACCCAAGACTATGAGTGCTAATGGAAGGCCACCGGCATACTTCACAAATTCACGACATAGCTCCGCATATTCTTCTTTCCTGGAACTATTCTGGATGGCTCTCGAATGAAAGAGTTGAAGGGCTTCATCATCATTTAACTCTGTATATTTCATCCACATTTTGTTGGATCAACAAGCTTTCATCCCTAGTCGTGATGATGATTCGACTCCCAGGACCAAACCATGTTTCACCTCTTCTGCCAATCAAAATTTCTATCTGATCCAACTTACTAACATCATCAAGTATGACCAAAACCTTCTTACGACTTAGCCTATGTCTTATCTGGTCCGCTCCACTATGCCGATCATATACATCTATATTACTTTCCCTGAGAGTAGCAGATGGAAGTTTATTTTGTAAATAAACTAAACCATACTTTTCTGAGGTTCTCTAACATCTTCAAGAAAGCAGCGACCTTCAAACTTATCAGAAAGTTCCTTGTAAACAACACTAGCAATTGTTGTTTTGCCGATGCCGCCCATGCCACAGATTCCTATAATTTTAACTTTGTCCGACTGCCCTAAGTCCAAATACCAAAACATGTCCTCCAAACCTGATTCCATCCCAACAAAATCCTTAGTGTGCTCATCACCTCGCGAATTATGTACCTAACGATTTCTTCAATAAAATCTGATTCATCCCTGCAGAGTTACAAGCAAAACATATATAATTAAATGAAAAATTCAAATGAACAACTCTTTCTTAATTATCATGTCTTCTAACCATTACTTTGAACATAAAACTGCTTCGTGTTTCCTTTAATCTCTTAACTTTGTTTTTTCTATCAAGTCCTTTTT